>CM069306.1:217500-585000 GCA_035609425.1 Epinephelus awoara | reverse complement strand
AGGTCAGAGGTTAGGGTCAAAGGTCAAAGGGCGGTTCCTCTGTGTTTGTCTGTGACCGAGAGGATTCAGGAGGAAGTAGCTGCTCTCAGCTTCCTGTGGAAACGAGACGGCGCTGAAACTGTCTCTGAGACCTCCTCTACCTCCTCTCTTCCTCCTCTCCATAATCAGACTGTGGCGAGGCAGCAACAGCCAATCAGAGGTGAGGACGCAGCTGTCCGTCATGTGAGTCACAGCTGATCCTGTTTCTCTCCTCAGAAGTTTTCACAAACATATTTTACTGTGAAAGGAGAGCGTCTGTCGGGCCTGTGGGCTGAGCTTCGTTGAACTGTCTCCAACATGGCGGCCGGGTCACAAACAGCTAAACATTAAAATGTGTTTGTGACTCAGAGAAACAGGAAACGCAGGAACAGAACCTTTATTCAGGCCGCAGACGGGGCGTTATGTCCGTCCGTCCTGTGATATAAACATATTTAACATATTTGAAACAACAGACAAAAACGATGAATGAATCAAATTTTTTCCAGAATATTGTGGAAAGTCCAGATCTGTCATGACTGAGGGAACTCTGAGTGTTTGATCAGCTGCGTCACACTCCTCTGCTCTGACTGGTTGTTTTCAGTCACATGTAGCGAGGACATTAGAAAAGACACACACACACACACACACACACACACACACACAGACACACAGACACACACACACACACACACACACACACACACACACACAGGTCGGCTGAGTTCAGTTTGATGTTTTGTGTTCAGGAATCAGGAGAGACGGCGTTACATCACTGTGTGCAGACAGCTGACTCCTCCTCCCTCCACCTGGTCGACTTCCTGGTTCAAAACAGGTATGAAACTCTGTGTGTGTGTGTGTGTGTGTGTGTGTGTGTGTGTGTGTGTGTGTGTGTGTGTGTGTGTGTGTGTGTGTGGCATAACGACTGGAGACAGGAGGAAACTGTTAGCCTAAAACTTTGGGGGCAGGGCCTCTAAATCCAGAACATATCAGGGCGAGATCTTTAAATGTCGGCCAAATTTCTCAACAGCTGATCGCGCACACGCCGTGACATGAGAACATTTCATGACTGAACTCTGTTGTTAGACTGATAAATGAGGACCAGTGTTTGTTTTAATGTGTTTGTCTGTGTGTCTGTGTGTGTGTCCAACCGTTTGTCTGTGTGTCTGTCTGCAGTGGTAACCTGGACGGACAGACAGACGGAGGAAACACAGCTCTGCATTACTGCTGTCTGTACAACAAGTCAGAGTGTGTGAAGCTGCTGTTGAGAGGAAAACCTGACATCACCATCAGTGAGTACTCTCACTTCTCTAAGTCTAGGACAGTTAGCCTAGCTTAGCACAAAGACTGGAAGCAGGGGGAAACTGTTAGCCTAGCTTAGCACAAAGACTGGAAGCAGGGGGAAACTGTTAGCCTAGTTTAGCACAAAGATTGGAAGCAGGGGAAACTGTTAACAAACTTCCTGTGTCTTGTGTCTTCTCAGCCAATCAGAGTGGAGAGACAGCTCTGGACATCGCCCAAAGACTGAAGAACTCTCAGTGTGAAGAACTGGTAGGAAACATGACTTGAACCAATCAACAACATGTAAACATGTGCTGGCCAATCAGATGAGAATTCCCCATTTCGTAATTTGTTGGCGCACAGATGTTAAAAAAATCTGTCCATGTGACCTTCGTTTTACAAAATATCTCTGTCGACACCAGAACATGAAACTGACTCCAGAGCACAGCGGCATCAGCGATCTCCAGCAGTCCACCTCGTCTCAAAGATTGTGAAGATGTTAACGTTAGCTTTTTAAAACTTGTCAGGAGATCTCCTCACCGCTGACTCCTGTTCAGTGTAAGGACGAAGGAGCTCACTCAGACATACGATAACATTTTCTCCCACTCCTCACTGACAATAGTATACTCTGGAAAGTGTCCCACCATCTGCTGGTTCCACCGGTCCTGATCCAAAACCCTCGGTTCTGGTGAACTTTAAACCGCTGAGGTGGAGCAGAAACACCCGGTGCAGCAGACGCCTCTGTTTGATCATTCATTAAATAAAGCTGCAGTGATTGGACCAAACAGTGACACAACATTAGTGAACCAGTTGTCTGCTGTTTTCAGAGTGTGATGATTATAGAGAGGAACCACGGACGTGATCTGCACCTGAGAAGGCATTTTCAGGAATTTCTGTTTTGAGTGACTCAAAGTTCTGTTTGTCTGGACGACAGGATGTAAACTAACCTCCGCAGCAACCCTGACAACCCCCCGCTGAACCCTGACCTCTCTGTTCTGTCTGTTATGATCTGTATAACAAACATGATGTAATCATCACTTGTAGTGTGCTGATGTCACAGGAGCGCCGGTCATAGCTGTGGCCAGAAGCATGATGTTTTTACGTTGTCCATCCATATGTCCCATTCTGGTGTACGTGATATCTGGACATGTTCTCCCTGTGTCAGTGTGGGTTTCCTCCAGGTGCTCTGACATGTTCTCCCTGTGTCAGCGTGGGTTTCCTCCAGGTGCTCTGACATGTTCTCCCTGTGTCAGCGTGGGTTTCCTCCAGGTGCTCTGACATGTTCTCCCCGTGTCAGCGTGGGTTTCCTCCAGGTGCTCTGACATGTTCTCCCTGTGTCAGCGTGGGTTTCCTCCAGGTGCTCTGACATGTTCTCCTTGTGTTAGCGTGGGTTTCCTCCAGGTCCTCTGACATGTTCTCCTTGTGTTAGCGTGGGTTTCCTACAGGTGCTCTGACATGTTCTCCCCGTGTCAGCGTGGGTTTCCTCCAAGTGCTCTGACATGTTCTCCCTGTGTCAGCGTGGGTTTCCTCCAGGTGCTCTGACATGTTCTCCCCGTGTCAGCGTGGGTTTCCTCCAAGTGCTCTGACATGTTCTCCCTGTGTCAGCGTGGGTTTCCTCCAGGTGCTCTGACATGTTCTCCTTGTGTCAGCGTGGGTTTCCTCCAGGTGCTCTGACATGTTCTCCCTGTGTCAGCGTGGGTTTCCTCCAGGTGCTCTGACATGTTCTCCCTGTGTTAGCGTGGGTTTCCTCCAGGTGCTCTGACATGTCCAGGGTGAACCCTGCCTCTCACCCAGTGTCAGCTGGGATAGGCTCCACCCCCTGCCACCCCTAATAGGATAAGCGATTACAGAAAATGAATGAATGAATCAAGGTCAAAGGTCAGTGTGACCTCACAAAACATTCATTCACTAATTCTGACCAAACTTGACACAAATGTCTGACAGGATAAAATAATGAAAGTCAAAAGGTCAAAGGTCAGCTTGACTGTGACATCATCATGTTTTCACGCCATATCTCAAGAACAAAAGGGGAGACTGTTTGTCAGATACTGAATTGGTGACTCTGGGAGGGGGCTGATTTGACCAATAGAGAAAGACCTTGGTGAAGGAGTGGGCGGAGTCTGCTGTAGATTCTAACAGTGAAGGTGTATTTTAGAGCCACTGATATGAAGCTGTTGTGTCACTGAGTGGAAGATGAACATTTCCTGTCTGTCTCCCAGCTGGTGGAGGCAGTGTCCGGCAGGTTTAACCCTCACGTTCACGTTGAATACGACTGGAACCTCCGACTGGACGAACTGGACGAGAGCGACGACGAACTGGACAATAAGGTAACACCAAGCAAACTGACGAATGACTGATGGTCTGTTGTTTATGACCTCCTGCTTCATGTTCTGGTGCTCCTCCTCCTGCAGCCCAGTCCAGTGAAGAAGGAGCGTTCCCTCCGTCCTCAGAGTTTCTGTCCGTCCTCCAGTCTGTCCTCGCAGGAGAAGCTCTCTCTGCCAGCTTCCTTTGTTCCTCCTCACAGGGACAAGCAGCGTCTCTCCTACGGGGCGTTCACTGACCCCGTCTACAGCACATCCTCTGACACGCCTCCGTCCCCAGGGCCAGACACCTCGGGACCTTCACCTGCTGCCAGGAGCCACGACAGAGGTAAGACAAGGTGGTCTCAAACAATTTTTTTTGGGGGGGGGGGGGGGGGGGGGGTTGTGTTCCAGCATCCCTGGATGTTAGTGAGCACTTCCTCCTCCTCACTGTGAACCAAAGAACCATTCAGTGTCATGTTATCTGTACTGTTGGTTCCTCCCCCAGGCCCTGTCACCGGCCCGCCCACCTCCCTGCCCCTCATGTCCCACATCAGTGGAGGAGGAGGAAGCTCCACCCTGAAGAAGAGACCCCCTCCCCCTCCACCTGGACACAAGCGCACCCTGTCTGACCCTCCCAGCCCAGTCCTGCAGGGAGTCGCAGGGAAAGGTAAGACTGTCTCTGTAGCACTGCACAACCCATCTGACCTCTGACCTCTGAGCACATTGTGTCCAACCAGGAAGTGAGCTGACCCCCCCACTGGGAAACAGGACATTACCTGCCAACAAGTTTGAGAGAATCCAGCAGCAGCAGAGGTATTTATACTTTCTATACTCAGAGTGGAATACACTCAGATACAAGTCCTATGGTGAAGATGACCTCTGACCTCTCCTCACCTTCTCCAGCACCACCTGCAGTAACACCAAGTCCACACTGGGACCCAGAGTTCTGCCCAAACTACCTCAGAAAGGTGAGACAATGTCTGTTTGTATCAGTGGCCACCTGATGTCACAGCAGAGGTCGTATCTGTGTGATGTTGCTCATGCTAAATGTAGGTCCTGTTCAGGGTCTGATGTTCAGGGTCTGATGTTCAGGGTCTGATGTTCAGGGTCTGATGTTCAGAGTCTGATGTTCAGGGTCTGATGTTCAGGGTCTGATGTTCAGAGTCTGATGTTCAGGGTCTGATGTTCAGAGTCTGATAAGTGTGTTGTGTCATTTCCGTGTTTTTCTGTGACAGCATCTCTGTGCTGTTCAAGCGAACCCTACCAGCTAGTTTTCTGTTTTTCCTCACTTCAGTTGCTTAACATCTAATTCAAGCCTATAACCCACAGTAGTTCTGTTTAAGCACTTATAGCTCTCCTCTTTCTAACAACTTTATTGCTAATCTCTTAGCTGTTGTT
Organism: Epinephelus awoara; assembly: GCA_035609425.1. NCBI lineage: Eukaryota > Metazoa > Chordata > Actinopteri > Perciformes > Serranidae > Epinephelus > Epinephelus awoara. Next base: position 580,003 of record CM069306.1, on the reverse strand, counting down.
TGCACGTTATTAGCCTTGATAGCTACATTATCTTAATAGTTAGCGATGGCTTCTCCTTCTGCTCTTTCTTGCTAGGTGTGCCAAATGTTCAGTTATGCCTCTGCCTCCTTTAGCGACAGTGGTAATTGTAAGAAGCGTAGTTTATTTGCTGCGTTGGAGGCGAGGCTTAGTGAATTAGAAGCGCTCGGTAGCTGCGGTAGTTAGCCAGTCCCCTGTAGCTGGCGCGGAGCCACTTAGCATAGCCTCTGTTAGCGGTCCCCCAGTAACACCCGTGCAGCCAGGAGGCTGGGTAACTGTCCGTGAGAAGCGTAGTCCTGCTGCTACAGAGACTGGAACACTTAATTGGCCTAAAAGGTTCTGCACTTAGCTGGTTTAAATCTTATTTATCTGATCGTTTTCAGTTTGTTCACGTTCATAATGAATCATCCTTATGTACTAAAGTTTGTCTTGGAGTTCCGCAAGGTTCTGTGCTTGGACCAATCCTATTTATGCTATATATGCTTCCTTTAGGTAACATCATTAGAAATCACTCTATAAATTTCCATTGTTATGCGGATGATACACAGTTGTATTTATCGATGAAGCCAGAAGAAAGTAATCAATTAACTAAACTTCATAACTGCCTTAAAGACATAAAAACCTGGATGAGCATCAACTTCCTGATGTTAAATTCAGACAAAACTGAAGTAATTGTTCTTGGCCCCAAACAACTCAGAGACTCTTTATCTGATGACATAGTTTCTCTCGATGGCATTGCTCTGGCCTCTACCACTACTGTAAGAAACCTCGGAGTAACATTTGACCAAGATTTGTCTTTCAATTCTCATTTAAAACAAACCTCACGGACTGCATTTTTTCATCTGCGTAATATTGTGAAAATTAGGCCTATCCTGACCCGAAAAGATGCAGAAAAATTGGTCCATGCTTTTGTTACCTCAAGGCTGGATTACTGTAACTCTCTACTATCAGGTAGCTCTAGTAAATCATTAAAAACTCTTCAGCTAATTCAGAATGCAGCAGCACGTGTACTAACAGGAACTAAGAAACGAGATCATATTTCTCCTGTTTTAGCTTCTCTGCACTGGCTCCCTGTAAAATCCAGAATTGAATTTAAAATCCTACTGTTAACTTATAAAGCTCTAAATGGTCAAGCTCCGTCATATCTTAGAGAGCTCATAGTGCCATATTATCCCACCAGAACTCTGCGCTCTGAGAACGCAGGGTTACTCGTGGTCCCTAAAGTCTCCAAAAGTAGATCAGGAGCCAGAGCCTTCAGCTATCAGGCTCCTCTCCTGTGGAATCATCTTCCTGTTACGGTCCGGGAGGCAGACACCGTCTCCACATTTAAGACTAGACTTAAGACTTTCCTCTTTGATAAAGCTTATAGTTAGGGCTGGCTCAGGCTTGCCTTGTACCAGCCCCTAGTTAGGCTGACTTAGGCCTAGTCTGCCAGGGGACCCCTTCCTGTTACCGCATGTCACTAACTCGGCTTCTTCTCCGGAGCCTTTGTGCTCCACTGTCTCTCAGGTTAACTCGTATTGCAGCGGTGCCTGGATAGTGTGACGTGTGTGGTTGTGCTGCTGCCGTGGTCCTGCCAGATGCCTCCTGCTGCTGCTGTTATCATTAGTCATACTTCTACTGTTATTATTACACATATGATTATTGTCACACATGCACACTATCAGATATTAATATATACTTTCAAGATATTGTACCACAATAGCCAGAATTGTAATTATAATATTATTACTTTCATTAATGTTGTTGTAAGCTACTGTCATTACTGTTTGTCCTGCATCTCTCTCTCTCTCTCATTGTGTCATACAGATTACTGTTAATTTATCATGTTGATCTGTTCTGTACGACATCTATTGCACGTCTGTCCGTCCTGGAAGAGGGATCCCTCCTCAGTTGCTCTTCCTGAGCTTAATACCATTTTTTTCCTGATCAGCTGTGAGGGTCCAAAGGACAGAGGGATGTCGTATGCTGTGAAGCCCTGTGAGGCAAATTGTGATTTGTGATTTTGGGCTTTATAAATAAAATTGATTGATTGATAATCCGAGGTGCTTCTCAATGTCAACAGTGCTTTCTTGGCACAGTGGGTCCTTTCAAGTCAAATCCTCTCAATTCAAGTCTCAACAAGTCGTTCCAAGTCAACCTACTTTATTGCCTTACATTTTAGCAGTGTAAACATTGTCGTGTCAGTACGACTTAGTGTTGAGATGCATTTAGAGGAGCATAGAGACACGTTCACAAACACAGACTTTGACTACATCATTTATAAATTCCAGCTCACTGGTCCACTGAGTCGTTCCTATTTTGCTGTGGTCCAAAACTCACCACTCTGTTCTTCCTCTTTGGCAGTTTTGGTGGCACTTATCCTGCCGTGCTGCGCTGATGATGTTATGGCGCCACCACATCAGCATTATTACTGTTATTATTATTAACCGCAGATACAAATGACAGAAATCCACAGGTAAATACTGTTTCCTGTGAGAGTCAGATTTTTGTCGAGAGCTGGAGGCGGGATACAATTTGACGGAGGCGGCTGACTCATGATTCTCTCTGCAGGAAACATTAGCCGACCTAATAACGTATCTCGCTAATTACTGACCACAGTTTATCCTGACATCAACACGTTTACTTCACTGTGATGCAACACTTTGTTCAGGAACTGCTGAGGGGAAGAAAACAGGGAACAGGACTGTGGTGCTTTAAGAGTGCTGGCACCTGACGGGACGCTCAGGTGTCCTTTACGTCCTCTGACTGAAGGACTCGGTCCTCGCTGGATTCAGAGGATGTAGTTTAAAGATCCTTAGTTGACTTTAAGAAGCACCAGGAATTGCTTTCCTCTTCTATTCTCTTCTTCTGCTCTGAACTCTCTGCTGTCCGCTCAGAACGGCTCATTTGAGCTAAGCTCTTATGGCAGCCAATCAAAAATGAGCCCCTGAGGTGGCAATGATGCGTTTCCTGTTTTCACTTCTCTCATTCTGTTCTTTCTTTGTTTTCAGTTGCTTTGAAGAAGATCGACACCATCCACCTCCCCTCTGTGGACAAACCCAGCCAGCCTCCAGACCTCCTTCACAAACCCTCCTCCTCCTCCTCCTCCCAGCCTGACCCCCAGAAGTCTCCTCCCTTCATTGATGCCTCCCCTAAACACCCCCTCACCCCGGTAGACTCCGCCCAGAGAGCCCCATTAGCTGAGAAACCGCCGTCATCCAACCTCCCCCCCAAACCTCACCTATCTGACCTCCCCCCAAAGCCCCTCTTCAAAGACCTCCCACCCAAACCGAAACTCAGCAAAAGGCCCTGCCCCTCCCCTGTTGCGATGGAGATGCAGGGATCCAGGCTGGTGGTGGCAGCAGAGAGCCAGCAGGCGGAGGCATCACCTTGGCCGGCAGCTGAAGATACTGATGAGGCTGTGGAGATGCCCGTCCCTCTGCCACGTAAAATCAACTCTGTGAGTTCGTCATCGTCAGGTAATAAAGACGAAGACGAGACCAACAGACATGTCACACGGTTCATGTCTGCGTGTCTCCAGGTGAAGACTAAAATCCGGCGGGTGAAAACCATCTACCATTGTCAGGCTGACAACGACGATGAGCTGACCTTTGCTGAGGGAGAAGTCATCATTGTCACTGGAGAGGAGGACCAGGAGTGGTGGGTAAGTAATGCTCAACTTCATCTTCATCATCATCATTAAATTAACCTGCTGAGTTCTTTTCCTCCACCTGCTGCTCCGCCTAGCTGAGAGGACTTATGCTCCACCTTCAGGATCTAACTCCCTGCTGTGAATGTTGTTCTCAGATCGGACACGTCGAGGGACAGCCGGACAGAAAAGGTGTCTTCCCCATGTCCTTCGTTTACATCCTCTCTGACTGACAACCACAGAAACAAGTGTGAGGCTGCCGCCACAAGCCCTGCCCACACGCAGAGGTCACACAGGTGACAGTGGGCGGAGTCAGTTGGTCAGTGATGCCGATAGGAACAAAACTAAATGTAAATAGACTATTATTCTGCCTGACAGTGTTACCATAGTAACCGTGTTACCATAGAAACTCAGCATGCAGACCCGAGCGGGCCAGTAGCAAAACAATCTGCAGAGAAGGAAAAGGTCAGAGGTCACCGGGAACAGGATTCTGAATGGACAGCAGCTCGTCACACCACCGGCCAATCACAGAAGCACAACTGAAGGAGAGAGGCACAACGTCCATCTGACGTCTGTCTCTGTCCTTTGTGTCCATCCAGCTTGTCCTGGCTCCCAACTCGTCAAAAACACAGAGCTTTGTCAGTGGACGCCGGCGTCAGACACGGACGCAAAGAGACGCCTCACCCTGAGATGCGGTCAGTTTGTAACGTTGCCAGCAGCGACCGTCACATAAAGAGTGAGTCTGTAATCTGAGGACGGGGACGGAGGTGGACGAGACCAGTAGACTCTGAACCTTCACCCTGGACGCCGCTGTTCATGTCACGTTTGAATTTTAAACCAAACCAGGATATTTTTTTAAACCTAACTGCGTGATTTTTTTCCTGAACTGATTTTTTTCCTGAACTTTTTTTCCTGAACTGAAATAAAAGTAAATTTGAGGTGTTTCAGAGACGCTGTAACTTTATTTTGAAAAGACTGTCGGCATGTAACGAGCACAAACTGAGCACTTCCGATGATGTAACAAACTGAAACACTGTCCCTGGACGTCTGTAACAGACGTATGAAGTTTGCAGCATGTAATATGAAGGCGTGCAGGTCCACTGACAAGGAGTCGGTATTTGATGAGTTGGGATGAGAACGTGTTGTCCTGTCTCACCTCATGCAGAGGAAATTGTAGCGACGTCCTCGTCCTCCTCACAGCTGAGCAGGAGCACTTCCTGTGTGTGGATGTCCACAGATCATGAACCTGAGCGGCTGGACTGACACAGTCCGACTGTTTCCTGTTTACCTGTGTCAAACAGCCGACTGGCTTCATCTGTCGGCATCAGAATCTGAAGGTCATTCACAAAACAGACTCGCCATCAACACGTAGAGGTGTCATGTCGTGATGTTTGAACACAGGTGACATCATGGAAACCGGCGGAGGGTTCCCACCATCCTGGAATTCCTGAAAAAGTTATGGAATTTAAAAAAAAAAGATTTCCAGGCCTGGAGATGTTTTTGAAAAAGTATGAATTCTACATGATATCAGCTGTTGTATAAAATAATTTCATGAACTTCCTGAAAAGTGCTGCGCGGTGTGAAGGCTGAGATGTCACCAATGTCACATGTCTGCCGTAGGCAGCTGGTTGGCGGTGGGAGAGACTAATGTGCGGGTAAAGGTAGTGAGCATTCAGCATACGTCTCCACAGACAGAAGTGTTAGGGGCAATACCAAGTGAACCCAAATGCAGACACGAGTGGGAGCCAGGAATCAGTTAATTGTATTTATTGTTGAGCCAGGGATACGGGGGTTGGAGGTAGGGCAGCAGGTTGGGGAGCGGATCCAGAGGAGTTGAGGGAGAGCGTGGTCGGGGACAAAGAGGTATAATGATGGCTGAGCGGTTTGGGTAATTCCAGTGGGGATAAGGAGGCAGGGCCAGAGTCAGGAGCCGTGAGACTGAAGACACACGGGAGCAAAAATTAGTCACGGGAAAAACTTTCAATAAACAGAGCTCAAATTCAAGGCTTGAACATAAAACTAACTATGTATAGAATACAATCTGGCAGGGTGGAGATGGCAGAGCTGAGTATAAGAAGAGGTCTTGATTATGGCAATGAGGTGCACCTGGTGGCTCCGCCCTGACTCTGGCATACCTGCAGACACAGAGAGAGAAAGAGAGCGAGAGGAGGGGGAGGAAGACGGCTACTGTGATTTAATTCCAGGGGCCGATGTAACAGTACATGGCATGGAACTCCTGTATGAGGGAGGGGTCCAGAATCTATTTATGGGGCACCCAGCAGCGCTCCTCGGGTCCTTTTCTTTCCCAATCCACTAAATACTGTAAGCCACGGCCCTCTGTGGCGCACGTCCAACAGCCGTCAAACTGTATAAGCCAGATGGTTGTCGATCATCTGGGGTGGTAGAGGCGCTGGAACAGGAGGGGACAAAGGGCTGGAGCGGACAGGCTTAATGAGGGAAACATGGAAGGTGGGGTGACTCGTGAAAGAGGTTGGCAGTTTTAGGCATACAGCAGGGGGATTAATGACACTCTCAATTTCAAAAGGACCAATGAACTGAGGGGCGAGTTTCTTTGAGTCAACTTTCAGGGGGAGATCCTTGGAAGAAAGCCATACCTTTTTGCCAGGGGCATATAATGGAGTGGGGGCAGGATGACAGTTGGCTTGAATCTGGGACCTGGTGGAAGCACGGAGAAGAGCAGCCCTGGCCTTTTGCCAAGTACGCTGGCAGCAGTGCAGATGATCCTGGATAGAAGGCACTGCAACCTCTCCCTCCTGAGATGGGAAGAATAGCGGGGGTTGGTAACCAAGTGTGCATTTAAAAAGTGACATACCAGAGGAAGTGTTGACCAGGGTGTTGTGGGCGTATTCCACCTAAGCCAGTTGTGCACTCCAGGAGGACAGGCTGGTGGAAGTCACACAACGTAGAGCTGTTTCCATCTCTTGGTTGGCCCGCTCGGTCTGGCCGTTAGACTGTGGGTGATATCCAGAGGAAGGGCTGACATTAATGTCAAGGGCAGAACAAAAAGCTTTCCATACCTGGGAGGTGAACTGAGGTCCTCAGAGATGATGTCAGAAGGGATGCCATGCAGACGAAACACATGAGTAACCATGAAGTCAGCAGTCTCCCGGAGAAGGGGAGCTTGGGCAGAGGTATAAAGTTAGCTGCTTTAGAAAACCTGTCTATGATGGTTAGTATGGTTGTGTTACCGTTTGATGGGGGAAGACTGGGGACAAAGTCCAGTGCTATATGAGACCAGGGACGACTGGGTATGGCACGCCGGTGGTGCGTTTTGTTGAGGTCTTGTTTTGCGCACAGACCGAGCAAGCAAACTGACAAACTCTCAAGCATCCCTCTCCAAGGATGGCCACCAGAAGCTGCGACGCAGGAAGGCAAGTGTCCGATTAACACCAGGGTGGCAGGTCAGATGGGTGGAATGGGCCCACTGGAGAACAGCAGAGCGTACAGAGTCAGGAACAAACAAGGCATTAATGGGACTGTTACCTGGATCAGGTTGATTCTGCTGAGCTTGACGAACACATGATTCAATCTCCTAAGCAACAGCGGCAACAATGCATGTGGATGGTCTGGCTCTGAACTGCAGCTGTCAGCAATGAACTGGCGGGAAAGGGCGTCTGGCTTGACGTTTCTAGAACCAGGGCGATAAGTGAGTGAGAAATTGAACCAACCAAAAAACAGAGCCCACCTTGCTTGTCCGGATTTCAGACGTTTGGCTGTCTGGATGCAGGATAGGTTCTTGTGATCCGTCCAGACTATGAAGGAGTGAGCAGCACCTTCTAGCCAGTGATGCTATTCCTCTAAGGCTAACTTGACTGCCAGGAGTTCACGGTTTCCAGTGTCGTAGTTCCTTTCTGCGGATGAGAGTTTTCGGGAAAAAAAATGCACATGGGTGAAGTTTATGGTCAAAAGGGGAACGTTGGGATAACACTGCACCTACCCAGCCAGGAATCAGTTCATTGTATTTACTGTAGAGCCAGGGATAGAGAGAGAGAGAGAGAGAGGAGGGGAGGAAGACAGCTACTGTGACGTCATTCCAGGGGCCGATGTAACACAGAAGTGCGTGGTTAATAATGAATGGCTTCTGAACGACAAATTAAAAAACCCGACTCAGGAGAGGACTGCTGTGAGGCGCCGTGAGTTTCACCTGTGAGAGCATGTAGAAAGGCCTTGTCCTTGCTGCAGTGGCAGCAGGGTCGATTCCGATTCACCGCTCTTTGCTGCATGTCATCCCGTCTGTCTCTGCCCCGTCATGCTGATACTATCCCATCACATAAAGGCTGAACAGTCAAAAAAAACAAAAAACAAATCTTAAAACAAATCCAGTCCAGATAACCTTATCGCTGTGTTTCTACTATGTGTGATCTGTGTCAGCGAACCAGAGTCAGAGCCTCGTTACTGCTTCCTGTCATTGCTGCTCAGGCCTGATGATCACACAAAGTCACGGTAACAAAGTAAAATACTGTGGAAATATTTTGGAAATGTGTCAGTCCAGATGTGTGGAACAAAAAGGGACGATTGTCCGTCAGAGTAGATTCAGGGTCACTGTTCTTAAACCCACGTTTCATGATCCTGGTGTGACATTTAATGAGAGCGATGTTTGTTTCAGCCTCCGCTCTCTGTCTAGCTCTCATGTTTCCTCCCGAATCTTTTACACTTAAACAGAAGGAAGAAGAAGAAGACGTCCACCCTGTGATTCACATCAGCTCCAGTGGACATGAGATGAACTGCATCACAATATGAGACTGAAGGTGTTGTTACTGTTCTGTCCCGTCTCCACCAAACCCTTTCAGTCCAGCACCTTTGGAACCAGCAGTGACCCTTCAGACATGGTACCTAGACCCTCAGTCTGTTCAGACAGTCCTCTTAAATGTGGGCGGGGTTGTTGTCACTCACTGCTCCGTCCAGCACTCGCTGTATTTCCTCATCAGCGGTGACACAGATGGAAGTCTGCACCTGGTTTATCGTCCACAGAACGAGGCTGCACGCCCACATTTTCAGAACAAAATAGAACAGGCTGCAGTGAGAGTCTCTCTCCATGGGATATTTAAAAATAGCAGCTTTGTGCATTTAGTCCTTCTCAGGCAAGCTCAGGGGTTTATCAATCAATCAATCAATCAGTTTTATTTATAAAGCCCAATATCACAAATACAATTTGCCTCACAGGGCTTTACAGCATACGACATCCCTCTGTCCTTTGGACCCTCACAGCTGATCAGGAAAAACTCCCCCAAAAAAAAACCTTTACCGGGGGAAAAAAAACGGTAGAAACCTCAGGAAGAGCAACTGAGGAGGGATCCCTCTTCCAGGACGGACAGACGTGCAATAGATGTCGTACAGAACAGATCAACATAATAAATTAACAGTAATCTGTATGACACAATGAGACAGAGAGAGAGAGAGAGAGAGAGAGAGAGAGAGAGAGATGCAGGACATCCTCGGTAATGACAGTAGCTTACAACAACATTCATGAAAGTAATAATATTGTTGTTATAGTTCTGGCTACTGTGGTACAATATGTTGAAAGTATATATTAATATCTGATAGGATACATGTAGGTTAATAATCATATGTTTATAATAACATGGCAGCAGCAGCAGCAGCAGCAGCAGGAAGCATCTGGCAGGACCACGGCAGCAGCACAACCACACACGTCACACTATCCAGGCACCGCTGCAATATGAGTTAACCTGAGAGACAGTGGAGCACAAAGGCTCCGGAGAAGAAGCCGAGTTAGTGACATCCAGAATGGCCGAGTAAAATAGATACAGTAATAGGATACGAGAGAGAGAGGGAGAGAGAGAGAGAGGGAAGGTGCCCGGTGCATTATAGGTGGTCCTCCGGCAGACTAGGCCTAAGTCAGCCTAACTAGGGGCTGGTACAAGGCAAGCCTGAGCCAGCCCTAACTATAAGCTTTATCAAAGAGGAAAGTCTTAAATCTAGTCTTAAATGTGGAGACAGTGTCTGCCTCCCGGACCGCAACAGGAAGATGATTCCACAGGAGAGGAGCCTGATAGCTGAAGGCTCTGTCTCCTGATCTACTTTTGGAGACTTTAGGGACCACGAGTAACCCTGCGTTCTCAGAGCGCAGAGTTCTGGTGGGATAATATGGCACTATGAGCTCTCTAAGATATGACGGAGCTTGACCATTTAGAGCTTTATAAGTTAACAGTAGGATTTTAAATTCAATTCTGGATTTTACAGGGAGCCAGTGCAGAGAAGCTAAAACAGGAGAAATATGATCTGGTTTCTTAGTTCCTGTTCGTACACGTGCTGCTGCATTCTGAATTAGCTGGAGAGTTTTTAATGATTTACTAGAGCTACCTGATAGTAGAGAGTTACAGTAATCCAGCCTGGAGGGAACAAAAGCGTGGACCAATTTTTCTGCATCTTTTCGGGTCAAGATAGGCCTAATTTTTGCAATATTACGCAGATGAAAAAATGCAGTCCGCGAGGTTTGTTTTAAATGAGAATTAAAAGATAGATCTTGATCAAATGTTACTCTGAGGTTTCTTACGGTAGTGGTAGAGGCCAGAGCAATGCCATCGAGAGAAACTATGTCATCAGATAAAGAGTCTCTGAGTTGTTTGTGGCCAAGAACAATTACTTCAGTTTTGTCTGAATTTAACATCAGGAAATTGGTGCTCATCCAGGTTTTTATGTCTTTAAGACAATTATGAAGTTTAGTTAATTGATCACTTTCTTCTGGCTTCATCGATAAATACAGCTGTGTATCATCCGCATAACAATGGAAATTTATAGAGTGATTTCTAATGATATTACCTAAAGGAAGCATATATAGAATAAATAGGATTGGTCCGAGCACAGAACCTTGCAGAACTCCAAAAGCCTTCCTGTGGCCCACAGGAAGTGAGGATTAGAATATATGACCTTCACATAATCCGCTCCAAATTAATCTGTATTTTTAAAGTCATTACTAAAAGTGTGTGTCATATAAAAACTAAAGTGATGGTCAAAGTTGTCACAGTGAAATTTAAGGTGTGCTGATGGATTCACGTCATCAACTCATGCATTGAGTAACATTACAAGTTAACGTTCCACCTTAAAAGTTGCCGGCAGTCGGCCCAGTGAATGAAGTTATTTTTCCTCTTTCATTTTATAGTTGTAGTTTACTGATGTATGAACAGAGGTTACATAAAACCAGAGTGACCGTCCTCTACTGACCAATCAGACTGCAGGGTTTCTAGCTCCACCTTTTAGTACCAGATCTGTGTGCTAGGTACCCCAACAGAGGGGGGACCAAACATGGGGACGCTAAGGAACGCTGCTGTTGGGACCATCCACAACTTTCACTGTGGAGACAGAAACTATGAACAGCTGGGAGGAGGCGGGGCTTCAGTCGTGATCACTGCTGATGAAGGTTGAGACAGACTCAACTCATTACTGATGTGTTTTTACAGTTTATCTCAGTGATGTCATGATTTTATTTCCAGCGTTATAGTGTTGTTTCATTGGGTAGGAAATGTGTGCGTCTTCCTGATGACATCATCTAATCTGTAGCTTTTCATTTCCTCTGTCCACTGCGTTTGGAGAATATTTTTCTGACCTCTCTGTGTTTCCACCATTTTCTCCTCTGATTCACAAACTCTGTAAGTCCTCCTCCTCCTCTTCCTAAAGTAATAAATAAGAGGGAACGACCCCCCACCTCCTGACTCAGATTCAGAACAGTTCCATGTCAGATACACTCTGACTGTATTTACTGCACTTGAGTGTATAAAACACACACCTGTACCTGTACATACTGCACACCTGTTTACACCTGTTTTTGTCCTGATTTATCCTGTTTCCTCTCAGCGTAGTCTCACTCTGATTTCAGTCTGAACAACTCAAGAGGAGAAGTCGACTACGACTCCCAGAGAGCATTGCTGTAAGAGTCATGCCATCAGAAAGCTTCAGATGTAAACCAGTAAGGAGACCCAGGGGTGAGATGTAGCTGTAACAGATGGAGGACCCAGGATTGAGCCCTGTGGGACACCACAGCTGTCAGAACAAAACCAGTCAGGATCAGTTTGTGTTCAGAGGATTAAAAATCTGTCGTTAAGACGTTTTAATTCAACTGCAGGAAATTCACCACTGATTTTTTTTTTAACCTTTTTATTTCAATAAAGATAAACTCAGTAGAGACACAGCATCCTCAGTTCACCAAACCTCCTACAGACTCACTGACACATTCAGACTGAATCCTCTCATTAGTCCCATCAATTAATCTTAACAATATAATTAACATATGTATTTTAAAGTGATTCATTAATGGATATATTAAGGTATTTTAAGGGTTAAACTCCCTTTCAATTGATTAAACAACATGAAAGAAGTTCATTAAGTTATACATTAAAATAACTTAATTTAGCAAGCAATCTTAAACCCTTAATTGAATCCATTAAATCAAGTATGATACATTAGTTTTCCATTAATTATCCCCAAATTTAAGGGTCCCTGTAATGTTATTATGTAAAACAGTTTTTACCCTTTAAATAATAATAAAAAAATCTTTAAATAACCTGGAAATTAAAGTCATGTTCTTCTAGAAATCTCCTTTACCAAGTGCTTTTTAAGTTAGATTTTTTTAGTGGGTTTAGTTTTTATAAATTAAAGACATGGTTCAATTTAGAAAAAAATTAAAGGGGTTATTTAAGGCATGTCTAAGGGATTGTTGTTCTGTGATTTGGTGGAGTAATAAAATCAGGGAGTGTGTTCTGTTGTCACATGATTTTATTCATTTTTTGATGTCAGATAAAGAGACATTCCGGTTAGCCTAGCTTGGCACAAAGACTGGAGACAGGAGGGAGCAGTTAGCCTAGCTTGGCACAAAGACTGGAGACAGGAGGGAACAGTTAGCCTAGCTTGGCACAAACACTGGAGACAGGAGGGAACAGTTAGCCTAGCTTAGCACAAAGACTGGAGACAGGAGGGAGCAGTTAGCCTAGCTTGGCACAAAGACTGGAGACAGGAGGGAACAGTTAGCCTAGCTTAGCACAAAGACAGGAGACAGGAGGGAACAGTTAGTCTAGCTTGGCACAAACACTGGAGACAGGAGGGAACAGTTAGCCTAGCTTAGCACAAAGACAGGAGACAGGAGGGAACAGTTAGCCTAGCTTGGCACAAAGACTGGAGACAGGAGGGAACAGTTAGCCTAGCTTGGCACAAACACTGGAGACAGGAGGGAACAGTTAGCCTAGCTTAGCACAAAGACAGGAGACAGGAGGGAACAGTTAGCCTAGCTTGGCACAAAGACTGGAGACAGGAGGGAACAGTTAGCCTAGCTTGGCACAAACACTGGAGACAGGAGGGAACAGTTAGCCTAGCTTAGCACAAAGACAGGAGACAGGAGGGAACAGTTAGCCTAGCTTAGCACAAACACTGGAGACAGGAGGGAACAGTTAGCCTAGCTTGGCACAAAGACTGGAGACAGGAGGGAACAGTTAGCCTAGCTTGGCACAAACACTGGAGACAGGAGGGAACAGTTAGCCTAGCTTAGCACAAAGACAGGAGACAGGAGGGAACAGTTAGCCTAGCTTGGCACAAAGACTGGAGACAGGAGGGAACAGTTAGCCTAGCTTGGCACAAACACTGGAGACAGGAGGGAACAGTTAGCCTAGCTTAGCACAAAGACAGGAGACAGGAGGGAACAGTTAGCCTAGCTTAGCACAAAGACAGGAGACAGGAGGGAACAGTTAGCCTAGCTTAGCACAAACACTGGAGACAGGAGGGAACAGTTAGCCTAGCTTAGCACAAAGACAGGAGACAGGAGGGAACAGTTAGCCTAGCTTAGCACAAAGACAGGAGACAGGAGGGAACAGTTAGCCTAGCTTAGCACAAACACTGGAGACAGGAGGGAACAGTTAGCCTAGCTTAGCACAAACACTGGAGACAGGAGGGAACAGTTAGCCTAGCTTGGCACAAAGACTGGAGACAGGAGGGAACAGTTAGCCTAGCTTGGCACAAAGACTGGAGACAGGAGGGAACAGTTAGCCTAGCTTAGCACAAAGACAGGAGACAGGAGGGAACAGTTAGCCTAGCTTGGCACAAAGACTGGAGACAGGAGGGAACAGTTAGCCTAGCTTGGCACAAACACTGGAGACAGGAGGGAACAGTTAGCCTAGCTTGGCACAAACACTGGAGACAGGAGGGAGTAGTTAGCCTAGCTTAGCACAAAGACTGGCGACAGGAGGGAACAGTTAGCCTAGCTTGGCACAAACACTGGAGACAGGAGGGAACAGTTAGCCTAGCTTAGCACAAAGACAGGAGGGAACAGTTAGCCTAGCTTAGCACAAAGACAGGAGACAGGAGGGAACAGTTAGCCTAGCTTGGCACAAACACTGGAGACAGGAGGGAGCAGTTAGCCTAGCTTAGCACAAAGACTGGCGACAGGAGGGAACAGTTAGCCTAGCATGTAACTTCACTGTCAGTTAAACTTATCACCAAAGAAAACAGAAAACATATGACCTTGATGTCTCAGTCAGGTTCATGTTAGAATGAATAAATAAAATCGTTGTTGCCTCTCATACTTGTGTTATGTTTTTCCATAATGAGTTAATGAACTGGTCGTTAAGAGTCTCAGAGTTTCCTCTGAATAATGCAGTCTGAAGGTTAACCTTTATTTATTCACAGTTGGTGTCTGAAGGAGAATTAAACTGATTTCAATAAAAGTTATTTTGACTGAAGATGTTTGTTTTTATGTTGTTTTATATGAAATATGACCTGAAAGAAAGTCATCAGTCTGTTCCTGCAACACTGCTCTGCTGTTGGGACTGAGCCAGGACTGAGTTGGGACTAAGCTGGACTGAGTTGGGACTGAGCCAGGGCTGAGTTGGGACTGAGTTGGGACTGAGCCGGACTGAGTTGGGACTGAGTTGGGACTGAGCCGGACTGAGTTGGGACTGAGCCGGACTGAGTTGGGACTGAGTTGGGACTGAGCCGGACTGAGTTGGGACTGAGCCGGACTGAGTTGAGACTGAGTTGGGACTGACCCGGACTGAGTTGGGACTGAGTTGGGACTGAGTTGGGACTGAGCCGGACTGAGTTGAGACTGAGTTGGGACTGAGTTGAGACTGAGTTGGGACTGAGCCGGACTGAGTTGAGACTGAGTTGGGACTGAGCCGGACTGAGTTGAGACTGAGTTGGGACTGACCCGGACTGAGTTGGGACTGAGTTGGGACTGAGCCGGACTGAGTTGAGACTGAGTTGGGACTGACCCGGACTGAGTTGAGACTGAGTTGGGACTGAGCCGGACTGAGTTGGGACTGAGTTGGGACTGAGCCGGACTGAGTTGGGACTGAGTTGGGACTGAGCCGAACTGAGTTGAGACTGAGTTGGGACTGACCTGGACTGAGTTGGGACTGAGCCAGGGCTGAGTTGGGACTGAGTTGGGACTGAGTTGAGACTGAGTTGGGACTGAGCCGGACTGAGTTGAGACTGAGTTGGGACTGAGTTGGGACTGAGTTGGGACTGAGCCGGACTGAGTTGAGACTGAGTTGGGACTGACCCGGACTGAGTTGGGACTGAGCCGGACTGAGTTGGGACTGAGCCGGACTGAGTTGAGACTGAGTTGGGACTGAGTTGGGACTGAGTTGGGACTGAGTTCGGGACTGAGTTGGGACTGAGTTGGGACTGAGCCGGACTGAGTTGGGACTGAGTTGGGACTGACCTGGACTGAGTTGGGACTGAGCCAGGGCTGAGTTGGGACTGAGTTGGGACTGAGTTGGGACTGAGCTGGACTGAGTTGGGACTGAGTTGGGACTGACCTGGACTGAGTTGGGACTGAGCCAGGGCTGAGTTGGGACTGAGTTGGGACTGAGTTGGGACTGAGCCGGACTGAGTTGGGACTGAGTTGGGACTGAGTTCGGGACTGAGTTGGGACTGAGTTGGGACTGAGCCGGACTGAGTTGGGACTGAGTTGGGACTGACCTGGACTGACCTGGACTGAGTTGGGACTGAGCCAGGGCTGAGTTGGGACTGAGTTGGGACTGAGTTGGGACTGAGCCGGACTGAGTTGAGACTGAGTTGGGACTGAGCCGGACTGAGTTGAGACTGAGTTGGGACTGACCCGGACTGAGTTGAGACTGAGTTGGGACTGAGCCGGACTGAGTTGGGACTGAGTTGGGACTGAGCCGGACTGAGTTGGGACTGAGTTGGGACTGAGCCGAACTGAGTTGAGACTGAGTTGGGACTGACCTGGACTGAGTTGGGACTGAGCCAGGGCTGAGTTGGGACTGAGTTGGGACTGAGTTGAGACTGAGTTGGGACTGAGCCGGACTGAGTTGAGACTGAGTTGGGACTGAGTTGGGACTGAGTTGGGACTGAGCCGGACTGAGTTGAGACTGAGTTGGGACTGACCCGGACTGAGTTGGGACTGAGCCGGACTGAGCCGGACTGAGTTGAGACTGAGTTGGGACTGAGTTGGGACTGAGTTGGGACTGAGTTCGGGACTGAGTTGGGACTGAGTTGGGACTGAGCCGGACTGAGTTGGGACTGAGTTGGGACTGACCTGGACTGAGTTGGGACTGAGCCAGGGCTGAGTTGGGACTGAGTTGGGACTGAGTTGGGACTGAGCTGGACTGAGTTGGGACTGAGTTGGGACTGACCTGGACTGAGTTGGGACTGAGTTGGGACTGAGTTCGGGACTGAGTTGGGACTGAGTTGGGACTGAGCCGGACTGAGTTGGGACTGAGTTGGGACTGACCTGGACTGAGTTGGGACTGAGCCAGGGCTGAGTTGGGACTGAGTTGGGACTGAGTTGGGACTGAGTTGGGACTGAGCCGGACTGAGTTGGGACTGAGTTGGGACTGAGTTCGGGACTGAGTTGGGACTGAGTTGGGACTGAGCCGGACTGAGTTGGGACTGAGTTGGGACTGACCTGGACTGACCTGGACTGAGTTGGGACTGAGCCAGGGCTGAGTTGGGACTGAGTTGGGACTGAGTTGGGACTGAGCCGGACTGAGCCGGACTGAGTTGGGACTGAGTTGGGACTGACCTGGACTGAGTTGGGACTGAGCCGGACTGAGTTGGGACTGAGTTGGGACTGAGCCGGACTGAGTTGGGACTGAGTTGGGACTGAGTTGGAGAAGCACACTCTATAGCCTGGAGGAAAACGTGAAACTCCCAGCCCGTCGTCCTCTCTGTGATTGGTCCACTGTCCATCAGTACTCAACTCACTGCAGTGACATCATGTGAAACATGCAACAGGAGTAGAGCTCAACTGACCAGGGTGTGTGAGACGATTTAAAGAGATGGCCTCGCTCTCAGACCAGTTGATCTTGTACCCAGAAACATGCCAAAATAAGTTGAAGCAAAGGGGGCACAGAGTAAGCAGGTCTAGACAATGTCAATAAAATCTCGTCTGCGTAAAGGTTAGCTTTAAAATCATGACTAATATTCTGATTTTTCCTCATAGCAGGGGCAAGGAGCTCAAGTGAAGATGACCGAAGAAGCAGCCTTGTCTAGTGGATCTAAAAAGCTGAAAAGAGGGAGAAATTGGTTCTGACACATGCGACCGGATTATGATCGAGGACCTTAATCCTTAGACAAAATGTGAAACAGATAAGACCACTCCATACGCTCAAATGCTTTTTCAGCATCAAGAGAGATTGCAACAGGATGTTGAAGAGATGCAGCCTCTCACATATTATGAACAGAATGACACCCAGAAATGAAACCCACTTGGTCTGAATGAATTAATGAGGAGATGATGTTCTCAAGACGCACTGTGAGAATTTTAGCAAAGATTTTATAGTCATTATTTAACAGATGGAAATTGCACATTTTTAAATGGTCTCTCTCTGGCTTTGGCAACAGGGAGATAACGGCTGTATTCATACTATGAGGCATGAGTTGAGTGGCAATAATACCCCTGAAGAAGAGCCTCCTGTAACATAGCTATGTCACATGCAAGAGACTTCAGATGTGAAATTATTTTAGAACTATTCACTTTATTTGAGACTCCATTAACATTCCAACTAATCACCTTTGTAGCATCAGAGCTCATCACATAACTGTATAGTCCCAGTTTTACATGTGTACATGTCATACATCATTTCCAACATCAGCCCACTCTGCAGCTCCGGGGAGATCACAAGGGATGACAAACACACACACACACACACACACACACACACACACACACACACACACACACACACAAATGCCAGTAGGCTGAAAACAAAACAAAAAACGGGAGGAAGAGCATTGTCCCTCCTCTATCCATGAACCAACGGGAGCAGGCGTCAAAGCGTCCCGCAGTCAGTGATTGTCCGCGTCTTATCTCAGCTGGCTGTAGGCTACTACTGTGGGCGAGCTCTCAGGTCCTGGCCAGCTTCCTCAGGTGTTGCATGAATATATTCTTCTTCACCCACGGTCTAAGTCTTGCAGGGAACAGCAGGCCGTAGCAACTTTTTTTCATGTCTGTGCACTCCGTGCGCCTTTGTTGGATATCCGCTGGAAGATCTTGAAACACCCGGAAAGTTGTACCTTTCCAAGACAGCATTTTGTTTTTGGTCTCAGCCCCCAAGACGAGCTGCCGATCGCTCCATCTAAACAGCCGCACAGTAGACGGCCTGAAAGAAAGAAGACTGACCGGGCTTTCCTGCACATTTGCACAATTCCTGTTTAAAACGGGCTATGGATTTGTCAGATATTTCACATGCAGATAAAAAGTCATAAAGCCCTTAAAATCTACTCCATGTGTTCATTAAGAGCTTTTTACATTAACATGTTTCAATGGTGAAAGTCACAGGGCTCTTAAAATCTGTCATGTGTTTCGTAAGGGTATTTTAAATCAAGCAGTTTTAAGTGTAAAGTTATGAAGCCCTCAAATTTTAAGTCACATGTTTATAAAGGGCTTTTACAAATAAAGTGTTTTATGGGGAAAGTCATCAAGCCCTTAAAATCCACCTAATGTATTAATTAAGGGCTTTTAAAAATCAAAGTGTTTTAATGAGAAGCTCTTAAAACCTATCCATGTGTTCATTAAGGGCTTTTAAAATTAAGGTATTCTAGTGGTGAAAGTCACAAGGCCCTTTAAGACTATTTCATGTGTTTAGTAATAGTATTTAAAATTAAGGTGTTTTAGGGGGAAAGTCATTAAGTGATCAAAACTACATCATGTGTTCATTAAGGGCTTTTAAAACTAAGGTGTTTTAAGGGAATTTGTTTTTCAAATTAAAGGGTAAATTAAGGATCTTGATTTATGTTAAGATGTTATTAAGATGTTAGGGTTCATGAGGGGGATTTTAAGGGATGGTTGTTTGGGGGAGTCAGTGAACTTGTTACTGACCAACAGTTTGATTTGTTGATCATCCTGACCAGCAGGGGGCGGTAAAACATGCAGGACACACACACACACACACACACACACACACACACACACACACACACACACACACACACACACACACAGGGGTCCTGACAGTTTGATTGATTAATTGATGATTTATTATATTAATGTGACAAACTTCATAACAAAGTAAAACTAAAGTCACAGTAGAGTCTGTTCAAAGTCTTTGATTGATTGTTTTTGTTTTTTTTAACTGCACCCCCCCCCCCCCCCCCGCACCTGTGGACAGTTCCCCGGAGGAGGAGGAGGAGGAGGAGGAGGACAGGTGTATCAAACAGCTGGCTATATTGACTGTGTGACGCATTGATTGATCGGTGATTGACTTCACGGCCCAGTGTGGGAGGGGACCGGTGACTGTGGCAGATCACACCCGGCAGACGGTGTGTTCTCAGCGGGCAGGGTGCCATGTGGATGCGGGCTGCTGTCCTGCAGGATGCAGGTTACACCGCCGCCTCCGAGCCGCTGATTAGCACCGCGACAGGCCGGGAGGGAGACCCGAGCAGCCCGCAGACCTGATGACTTTCTGCACTCTTCCTCCGGAGCAGACAGGCAGGCAGCCGCTCTCCTCCGCGTCTCCCCGGCCGCATCTCTGCTGGCGGCTGGCCGGCGGGTCCCCGGGCCCCAGTCCTCTGTCTCCCCGCCGGTTTCAGCATCTGGACCCGGACCAGGTTCAAGTCAGGAGGGGAGGTTTCCAGCAAAGGACGCTGTCGCAGTTACATTTTGAACACAGTGACAAAATGCGAGGCTGAAACACACAAAGTGAAGCTGACAGTTGTTGATGTTAAGTAGTTTTCAGCGGGTTTGGCTGCTGTTTTCCCCGCTGTCTCTGGTTTCATCCTCCGCCTTTGTCCTCATGTTTTCTCCCGGAGTTCCTCCCCCTGCGGCGCTGGGCGGAGTTTCATACCGGACTAGACGCTCCTTTTGTCGGATTCGTTTCGAGCTGACTCCCCGGGGTTTACGGCTGAAAAAAACACACTTTGAAAGTCCCGAAATAATCCAAACGACCACAGTGGTGTGCAGCGTGAAGCCGGGTCTCTGTCTCAGGCTGAAGGTGAGTAGTTAGATGTGATTTTGAACAGATTTGCGGGGTTTTCTGGTCGTTTGTCCCCGAGTCACCAGAACATTCATGGCGGCTTCGCAGTGGAGGCTTGTGGGGCAGCAGCGAGTCATCCAGCCGCTCAGCACCGAAACCACCACATGCAGCAGTTTGGCACTTTAATACCTGACACCACACAAACGTCTCATCATTTTCACGCCGATATTTTCACAACCAAACACACACATGTCGACGGATTTGATCATTTTAGCAGTTTTGCTAAATGATGCGATTATGTGCTGCACGTGTCAAACATGACTTTAAACAGCTTTTTATTTGATGCCGTGTTTTTAACCTCTTCGCTAAAATCGCAGTTTAAATACGTTTAATGACAAAGCTTGACGCTAGCTTGTGTCTCGAGTAGCTCTGTGCGTGCCAGCGGAAGCTACGTGGTGACTCCTGCCGGAGGACGGACGCCATTACCGGGGCAGCTGGAGCCTGGCGGCCCGCTGGGCTCAGTTGTCGCGGTGCGGTCACGTCTCAGCGACAAACTGCATTTAGAAACCTTAAAACTAAAGTCAGCCGCAGACACGTCTCATATCTCTCGAGTTAATGCGCTCATCAGATGATTTTGGTGATTTCGGCTCGTAAACAGTTTATTCCAACAAACTTGTTGGGAGCAGACGCGGCCGGCTCTCTACCGCCCTCCGTGCTGTATTTTGGGTGAAGCATTTTTCACAAAGAGCCAGTTTCAAACTTCATGTTAAAAAGATAAAACAAAGCGTCCTGGTGTGTTGGGTTTATGCCGAACTGGAGGTTTGCTCACACAGTCTGGTGTAAACGTCTCACCTGAGCTGTGTGTGTCCGTGTGATCACACCTGATCTAAAGTGGCAGATTGTTGAACGCAGTTTGGTCCAGTCCAGTCTGCCCTCTGACTGACCTGCTCCGGGTCAAACCGCTCTGAGCTCACCGACAGCTGCTCAGTTCTTTCACACATCGTGTGTGTGTCACCAGAGGAACCAGACGACACAAACCTGGTCTGTTTGACCTTGTCAGCGGGCCGCGGTGACGCCACGGCCGGGGAAAGGTTGCCTCGTCCGGTCAGACAGACAGACAGACAGTCAGGGTCAGGACAGGCCGGGATCAGAGCGCTGTGGGCGGGCAGGAGCAGGCGGAGCAGCCGCTCAGAGCCAAACAAATGTGTTTTATGATGCAGTTATTATTATAATGATCATATTATATTCTTCTGACAGCTTCAGCTCCGTCACTTGTTTCTTTGTTTTGTTTTAGAGAATTCAGCTGAATCACAGGTGTAATTTTCGTCATCACCTGTCATCAGACATAAGTGATGATGAGGTCACATGACAACAGATCAATCTCCATGACAACCGCAGATGAGGCTCATGTGATTCAGCTGAAAGCTCTGTGACCCTTTAGTGTCACTGTGGAAGACATTAGATCACACAGGTGTCCCTCCTGAGGTGGGCACAGGTGCACAGGTGCACAGGTAGGTCACTGATGAGGAAGTGGACAGACTGTGCTGTTACAGAGCCTGTTTAGCTGCTCGGTGGGTCTACCTGAGCGTACCCTGCACTACACCACTGCTGGACACTGAGTGTCAATGTAGACATGTCTCTGTATTAATATATGTGTGTGTGTGTGTGTGTGGCAGAGGGAGGGGGCGGAGTCTTCTCCGTCAGTCGCTGCATGATGAACGGCAGCAGCAGCGTCTCCACGGCTCAGAGTGCCAGGATCAAAAGTGAACCAGGTAACCATCCACTTCCTGTGACCTCATCAACACTTGTGTCACTCTCCTGTCTCCTCTGTCATGTTTCACTCTCTGCTGTGTCTCGCTGTGACGTGCTGCTGTACCTGACAGGTGTGTGTGTGTGTGTGTGTGTGTGTGTGTGTGTGTGTGTGTGTGTGTGTGTGTGTCTCAGCAGATGATTGGACAAAGGAGGACTGTCTGACTCTGTTGGAGAGGATTCGCAGTCTCCTGCCGGACGCAGACGGGATGAAGTATAAGACCACAGAGTCGCACTTCGACTGGGACAAAGTTTGTTTCGGCAGCTTCACCGCAGAAATGTGTCGCCAGAAATGGCAGAAAGTCTCATCAGAGGTACACATCACCATGGCAACCATCCCATAACTTATACCCGATTACTCCTTGATGTCATTTTGCTGTTTGGTCTGTTTAATTCCCTTAAAACTGCAGGATTCAAATCCTCTAATTTATTCCAGACCATGAGTGACTCCACTAATTAGTCCCAGATCTAATAAACCTGTAAAAAATCTCTTTCATCAGCAGCTAAGAATATTTAAGTGAAATCCCTTAATCTGAAAAGCTCCTTAAAGCTTCTGCATGTAAGTGTCAGTAACCTCTCTCTCTGAGGTCGTTGGTGCACTGCGGGCAGGGTCCTGCGTGGTGACGAGCGACGGCCTGAATGTCACTGACAAACAGCGTGTGGACGGACGGACGGACGGTGCGTCATCATGTTGACACAAAGCAGAGAAATAATATTTAGAATAACATTATTATCTCCAGTGTTCATATATTCCCTTCATCAGCAGCTCTGTGATACGAACGAGCTCACTGTTGCTTTACAGCTACATGGCTAAGCTTAGCTCAGGTTAGCCGCCCTGCTAGCTGTGGCTTAGCTACACTGCGTGGCTCTGGTTCAGTTGCTTCATAGCTGATAAAGTAAATTGCAAACCAGCTGCTGGAGTCTGGAGGAGTTAACAGATATTAGTTAACAGATATTAGTTAGTTAACAGATATTAGTTAGTTAACAGATATCCACTCAAGATAGTATTTTGCTACGTTAGCTTGCTAGCAGTTTGTCCACACGTTAGCTCAGGTTAGGCTTAGCTCATTGGCTGCTGCATCACTCTTGGCTGGTAGAAAGCTCTTGTACCGTTGCATCAGTCATGGTTGGCAATAACAACACCACTGGTCACATTAGCGGTGAGGTAATTTGGAAAGCTAGTCAGCTGATGTGTCCACGCAGTGTTTTCGTACAGTATTTTAACACCCCATATGCCCAGTCTTTACAGCCTTCCAAAAATCCACAAAGCACTTAACAATCCGCCTCTCAGACACACAGTATCTATCTTGGTGATACGACAGACATTTTGAACGGTTTTATTTTAGTCTCCTGCGACGTCTGAAGCCTCTACACATGCATCCCACATCACGCAGGCATTGAGGCGTTAATCCACTGTCTGAACACGCGCCCTCCTGACGTGCTTCCACCAAATGGGTTTGTAAAAACCCTTACTGAAATAATCCTGTCAAAAAACTATTTCCAATTTCCAAATTCATCCATGACAAACCCTTTTGTGTCCTAGATCGCGTTGTGGAAAAGATACATTGATGGACTGAATGAGGAGCTTAACCTCTCTTGCTTCCTGTAATGCAATGTAAATATTGTATATTTGGATGTGATTGTTTTACTGCACTGGTGGTGTATTCTGGTATTGACTAGCTGTGTGAGTGCTGTCACAGTACTATTGGTTAATTGTTTGGTTACCGCCCACTCTCTGTAAACCAATGAGAAGAGTCTCTATGTGACTTGGAGGATATTTAACCTTCTTACCTGGTACCTGTACTGTTTCACTCTGATGAAGACGCAGTTGGCGTCGAAACGTTAGTCATTAATAAATTCATCACAAGTGATCTAAGTGCTCCGGTTCTTTCCTTGTGGATTCCTCCACGGGGTTATTTTGATCTATATTGTCCTGTTCTGAGAAGCACCAACCTCCAATTGCGGAAGGGCTAAAGCGCAAGAGACTCTCTCTACCTTCAGTGTAAGTTAGTCTGCAGTAAAGATAAGTTTAAGTCGGTATGAGCTGTATTTGAATGTGTACCATGAGTACATTTCCAGAGGCAGGTTGATTAGATGAATGAATGAATGAATGAATGAGAGGATCGAGGACAGATCTTTCAGGAACTCCACTGTGACACTCTGACCTTTCTGAGGAGTCGTCATCAGAGGAGATGAAGCAGGACGTAGCGAACGAGTGAGGAATCACAGGTTCTGATGTTTCTAACGAACACTGTCTTGTTTTGGGTTTCAGGTTCGAAAGTACAGAACAATGACGGAGCTCATCGTGGATGCCATGGAGTTTGTCAAGAATCCGTATAAAGGCAAGAAACTGAAGGTGAGACTGCTGATCCTCCCTGAGAGAGACCAGGGACAGGTTGAACAAAAGACCTTAGGTTAAGAGTTTCGTCAAAGTCGAGGTTAAGGATTTCCTTAAAATAAAATTGGTTCCACTAAACACCCATAAGTCTTCTCCTTAAGGTTTACTTAAGGGGCGGCAGTACCTCAGTCCACAGGGACTTGGGTTGGGAACCAGAGGGTCGCTGTTCAAGTCTCCATCCAGACCAAATATGGTGTGTGGACTGGTAGCTGGAGAGGTGCCAGTTCACTGCCGAGGTGCCCTCGAGACAGGCACCAACCGCCCGGTGCGCCTGTCCATGGGCAGCCCCCTCACTCTGACATCTCTCCACTCAGTGCATGTGTGTGTATTTTTGACCTGTGTGTTAATGACAAGGGAGTGGAATAATAGGGGATTAATAAATAATAAAGTGGTGATGATAAAAAGTGATTAAAAAAATAAAATATAATGTTCACTTAAGTGCAACATGACAGAGTTTTTGGTGCTAAATAAAAACTAACCCTGAGCAGGAGAACCAACGGAGACACTTCTGATTTTACACTTTAGATTTGAACTCATTTTTGTTACAGTTGTTTCCTGTATTTTGAATCATATTTATTCTTCCTCTGATGGTATTCCTCCAGATGTTTCATATTTTCCTCCTCTGGCCTGTTTGGTTTGATTCTCTTCACTACTTCTTTCTTCTTTCAAACTATGAGCCGACTCTCTGAGACAATATCAGGCATCACAAACAAACAGTCTCCATGGAAACCGTCACCGCTGTCATATAGCTTTCAACTCACTGAGTTTTTCCTTAACTAAGGAAACTTTTAAGGGATGCTGTACAAATGTTTAAGTCCCTCAGCTGAGGAGAAATTAAACCTTAAGTGTCATACTTTAAGGACAGAACTCAAGGTGTTTTGTGCAAACAGCCCCAGGTCTCGTTTACTGGAGCCAGAACAGAGACCGAACTGTAGATCAGAGTGCTCCTGTTGGTCTGACCTGTGACCTTTGACCTCGACTCTCATGTTCAAACAGACTCATCCAGATTTCCCCAAAAAACCCCTGACTCCATACTTCCGCTTCTTCATGGAGAAACGAGCCAAGTACGCCAAAATCCACCCGGAGATGAGCAACCTGGACCTGACCAAGATCCTGTCCAAGAAGTACAAAGAGCTGCCCGACAAGAAGAAGGTCTGATATAGATTTACACACACACACACACACACATTAATGTGAAAGGGTTAAATCCGGCGTGGTGGTGGTGACTCCTCTGCTCTTCCTTATTTTGTCTTCTTCACTTTCCTGCAGCAAAAATACATCACAGAGTTCCAGCGAGAGAAGGAGGAGTTTGAGAAGAACATGGCTCGATTCAAGTGAGTTCATCTACGACCAACTTCAAACTAACTTCACCTCCCAGCTGACTGTTGACACCTCATTGTGAGCAGTGTTATTGTTAGCATGTGTTTAGCATGTAGCGTGTCTAACGTCGGCTGACCTGCAGGGAGGACCATCCCGAGCTGATCGAGGAGAGGAAGAAGTCCGACCTGCCAGAGAAACCCAAAACTCCTCAACAGCTGTGGTACAACCACGAGAAGAAGACCTACATGAAGCTCCACCCAGAGGTACACACACATTATACACACTGAGACACACACTCATAGTGGGTGTGTGTTGTGTCATATAAACATACAGTCAGTGAGTGAGTGAGTGAATGTGTTTGTTGTGTGCAGGTGAGTCAGAAGGAGCTGAAGGAGGCTCTGAGGAGACAGTGGTCCCAACTGTCTGACAAGAGAAGACTCAAGTGGATCAGCAAAGCCCTGGAGCTCCAGAAGGACTATGAGGTACCAGAACCAGACCGGACTTAGCTGAGCCAGACCGACCTGAACCAGACCGACCTGAACCAGACCGAACTGAACCAGACTTAACCAGACCAAACCAAACCGAACCAGACTGAAGCCAGCTGATCCTCAGCATGAGCAGGTGTCTGGACTGAGATCACGTGTTGATCTGTGTGATGTCATGTGTGATGTCATGCAGGGCAGTATGAGAGCGTATCATGAAGCTCACCCTGACGTGAACTCTGACGATCACGTCCGCTCGGTCCTCACTAAAGCAGAGAGACAGCTGAAGGACAAGTTTGACGGACGGCCTACGAAACCACCGCCGTGAGTCTGAATTCACTTTCTACTAACGAGCTAAATGCTAATTAGCTAAATGCTAACGAACTAAATACTAACGAGCTAAACCTTACCAGGCTACATGCTAATGCACCCATGAACAGGAAGTTAATCAGCTGATGTTCGATGAGTAAAAGGGTAATGAAATGATGACAGGATGCCGGTGACCTAGCGAATGTTGACAGGATGTTAGTGTGTGTTTGGAGAGTGGGCGTGGCTAACAGCTGTGTGTTCCCGGCCAGTAACGGCTACTCTCTGTACTGTGCGGAGCTGATGGTGAACATGAAGGACGTCCCGAGCACGGAGCGGATGGTGCTGTGCAGTAAACAGTGGAAGATGATGACGCAGAAAGAGAAGGACATGTTCCAGAAACGCTGCGAGCAGGTCGGTGTCAACACGCCAGCATCACGCCAGGATTCACCTCCTCTTAATGTGAAATCTGCTCTCACTTCCTGTTTCTGTCTAACCGTTCAACAGAGAAAGAAGCAGTACGACATCGACCTGCAGCGGTTTCTGGAGGTACGTCAACATGGCATCATCAGCTGCTTCCTGCAGATGAAAAAAAATGAACCAGCTCAGTGCGAACACTGAAACGCCTCCATCAGAAAAAGTTGCCTCTGTTTGTAAAGAGTTCACGGACAGACAGAACTTCACACACAGGAAGTTAATCCGACCGCAACAGGAAACAATCCGTCAAATGTTCATCCGATAAAATCTCAGTTCACAAACTCAGACAGGAAGTCAAAGACACGATGACGTGAACACTGAGGGTCGATATGAACGTAACGTCGGCTCGTTTGTTTTTCAGAGTCTCCCGGAGGAGGAACGAGATCGAGTCATGGGTGAGGAGAAACTGGGTGGAGCCAGACTGGGAGGGGGCGTGGCCGCCAGCCCGCACAGAGCCAAGTCTCCTTCCGTCAAGGTCTGAACGTTCTTCTTTAACTCCAGGTCGGATCCCTGTGACTGTTAACTCACCTGTCGGGTGGTGTTTCTCCTGTTGTCCCAGGAGCGGTGTCGGGAGGCGGAGCCAGAGACGTGGGCACCTGCCGGACCACCGAAAGACAGACGAGAGTCGAAGAAGGCAGCGAAGCTTCCAGTGACGCCAAAAACAGCCGAGGAGATGTGGCAGCACAGTGTGATTGGAGACTACCTGGCTAAATACAGAGTGAGATCATTATTATTGTTGTTATTGTCAATATTCACCTTCAGTTTGATCAGCTGTCGACAAAAAAACCTCAGATTCATTAAACACTTTTATTAGGAGGAAATACACAGCGATGAATCACAGCTGCGTCACACTAACGACGCTCCGCCTCTTTCACCTTGAATGTTTTCAGAAATAAACTTTGTGGATTGTTTGGATGAGAGAATGTTATTTCCTGTGTGAAGCGGTGAGAGAGAACTAGACTCCGCCCAGCTAGCAGGCATTTATCCAATCACTGCATCTGATGATACATCATCAGTGTGGATGGCATGAAGCAGCAGCGCGCCCCACAGCGTCCACACGGGACCTGGGGGAAATGTAGCGTACAGGGTTTGACTGTTGTCATGTGACTTGCTCTGCAGAGCGACCGCAGGAAGGCTCAGGTGGCGATGGAGGCGGCCTGGAAGTCGATGGAGAAGAAGGAGAAGATTCCTTGGATCAAGAAGGCAGCAGAGGATCAGAAGCGTTACGAGGTTCAGTACCATCCCGTGGTCAGTGAGCCACACCCCCCCATACACTGACCCCGCCCACCTCTGAGTTTTTTCAATTAAAGAAAAACAAAAAGTCACAGAACGTGTTTACAGAAACTAAAATATTTTTAAAAAAAGCACGCCTGTCGAACCACCTCGGGTTAAAAAGGCGTGTTTTCTCTTCCAAGTCGCCCGATACATTGTTCGAGAAAAAAAATGACCAAAAACTTTTGGAAAAAGAGAATTTGTTTTTTTTAAAAATGGCCAAAAAATTTCATAGAAAAATAAACACCAAACACTTGTTGAAGGAACAAAAAGCTAGAATTTAGAAAAAAAAAAAAAAAGACAAAAAATTTCAGAGAATAAAAAAGTGCAGATTTTATTTTAAAGAAAACATGCGTAGAAGTCACGTTTTCTTTAACACCACAAAAAAGTTTTCTCACTTTATTCATGAATTTAAATGTTGAAATCTGTTTAACTGTGTATTGATTATTGATTGGAAGCCGTCACACTGACAGGATATAGTATTAATACTCTAAACGACCCCCCCTGTGTGTCTCATGGAGTTTGTACAAGGCATTGCACTGACTGTGGGTGTCCTGCAGAGGGAGCTGTTGGAGATGAGAGCTCCAGCAGCGGCGGCGGCGGCACCAGCTCAGAGCCAGAGGAAACCCAAGTTCGATGGAGAACCGAAGAAACCTCCAGTGTGAGTCTGACTGTCGCTCTCATGTTGAGTTCATGACACCGTCAGGAAGTGTTTAACGAGCTGGACTGATGATGTAATAATGAACTGACGCTGTGCTAACGAACAGCTCATTACACGCTGTGCTTTACTGCAGCTTTATTTCACTGTCACGACTTCAACAGTCAGCCGCTCGTTATGTTCTGAATGAGCCAGTGAATGAATGAATGAGTGATGTGTTTGGTGGCAGATGTTCACTGTAGAATCCAGCATGTTGGAGACATCTTGACATGTTTGGAGGAACCAGTGAACTTCTGTCTAAGCAGCAGAGTTTAAGCAGCCTTGTAGTAAGCCCCTCCCCCTGCTGACTGTCCAATAGGAGCGGGTATCAGATGTTCTCCCAGGAGCTGCTGACCAACGGCGAGCTGAATCACTTCAGCCTGAAGGAGCGCATGGTGGAGATCGGGAAGAGGTGGCACAAACTGAGCCAGAGTCAGAAAGACAAGTACAAGAAGATGGTGGAGGAGCAGCAGGTGGAGTACAAGGCCGAGCTGGAGGACTGGGTCAAGGTAACTCTCACTGTCGCCACGGCAACCGCCCAGGTCTGGAGAACAGTGTCTGTTCAGCACCTGATGGCGCCCAACGTGTAACATGAACCATAAAACTTTATTCATCTGAAGGGAAAATTGAATTGAACGATAACAACTTTATTAATGATTCAACAACGACAGAGAAACGTGAACTAAACCCAGCTGCAGCTTTTATTTATCATCTTCATCATCTTCATCAACAGTTTCAGAGGCAGCCGTGACACTCCTCCGCCTGTTGCTCATTAAATATCTATTTAAAAAAACTCACAGCAAAATCTGAACCCAAGACATTAAACACAAAACAGCTAAAATATTAATGAGATGGAAAATAAATGAAGTCAGTGTCAACAGGAGCACAGTGAGTGTAAATATCAATAAAAAGGGACTGTTGTATATTTATCGGGGGGGGTCTGATGATTATAAGTGTGCTGGTGATTTCAACCTGACGAAACACGCAGAGTCAGAAACTCGTCTTTCTGTACGTTTAACTCAGCGTCAAACAGTCCAGACTGAGCTGAGTACGCAGAGCGAGGCCTGAACACGGGAGACGTCAGATCCTGGCTGTCGGGGATCTTTAACCAGCGTCTGATCCAGTCACGCCCTCTGACATCACGTAAAACACTCGCAGCTTGTTCCACGCCGACAGACGGTAAACGTCATGCCTGACAAGACATAAAATGCAGCGTTACATCACGTTCTCTCTGACGACGGCTCAGAGGCCGAAAAGTTTCCATTACAGAGGTGTCACATGCTGCATAGATCTGACATAAATATATAATGTTTATTATAGTGTTGATTACCTTTTAGTTATATTCATAATTTCCATCACAAACGTTAAAGGGATACGCCAACATTTTTTTTGTTTGCGTGTCTTGCCTCACTCCCGAGTCCATGACAAGCAGGTAGATACCATTCTTTCGGCTATACGTGCAGTAACAAGGGAGAGCCGGGCAGAGCTCGCCCACCGCTAGTTAGCTTAGCTCAAATGCTTGGAGTCAATGGGTAGTGTTAGCCTGCCTCTGCCTGCAGTCATCAGATAAACTCTTCAGCAACTCTAAACGGTCCTGTGTGCTTGTTGTGACTCGTTTTTACCGCGTTATGTTACGTTATCTATTTTTAGACTAAGATTAGCACTTTATGTAAGTTTTGAAAGAAGTACATAGGAAACTAAACCGCAGTTTTTGCGCATGCGCAAACCACCGCGGACGTGCTGGAAGTAGGTAAACAGAACAAAGCCTCTGTTTAGGAGAAGAAGCAGATTGCAACTACGGATTATGGCCGACGAAGATGATTTCTTCGTGACTGACGAAGATCCACAACCTTACCTATCTGAACCAGGATATACAGAGGAGGAACTACATGTTTTGGAAGCTGAGCGTGCACGAAGAGAAGCTAAGCGTTACAACGTGAAAACAAAACACAAGTACTTGCCTCGTTTACTGTCTGTGTGACACCGAGTGATGGGATGGCCGTGTCCTTCAAGAAAAGTCTCATTGTTTGGGTTCTGAATTCCAGTTTGTCGTAGTAGTCGTCCCGTGAAAAATGCTCTGAGCAAACTAGCATCCTCTTGACTGCTTCTTGTGGGGTGTTGGGATCCTTGTTCAGAGCACCCAGCCAACAGATATCTTCTGCTTATTGTCGCAACCCCGTACAGCGCACGTACGAGGCATTTTGTAAAATTGGGATTTATAAGTCTGTCTCTCTCAAAAAAAGTGTCACAGTGTCCTACAAACTCCTTCACCGATCTTCTTCTTCTTCTTCTCCTCCTCCTCCTTCTTCTTCTTCTGCTTTCTTCCTCAGCTGTTTACTGGCGCGCATGCGCAGAACTGCGGTTTAGTTTCCTATGTATTTCTTTCTAAAATTACTGCAGTCATCAGATAAACTCTTCAGCAACTCTCAACGGTCCTGTGTGCTTGTTGTGACTCGTTTTTACCGCGTTATGTTGCGTTATCTATTTTTAGACTAAGATTAGCACTTTATGTAAGTTTAGAAAGAAGTACATAGGAAACGAAACCGCAGTTCTGCGCATGCGCGCCAGTAAACAGCTGAGGAAGAAAGAAGAAGAAGAAGGAGGAGAAGAAGAAGAGGAGCTCATGCAGTAGATCGGTGAAGGAGTTTGTAGGACACTGTGACATTTTTTTTGAGAGAGAGAGACTTATAAATCCCAATTTTACAAAATGCCTCGTACGTGCGCTGCACGGGGTTGCGACAATAAGCAGAAGATATCTGTTGGCTGGGTGCTCTGAACAAGGATCCCAACACCCCACAAGAAGCAGTCAAGAGGATGCTAGTTTGCTCAGAGCATTTTTCACGGGACGACTACTACGACAAACTGGAATTCAGAACCCAAACAATGAGACTTTTCTTGAAGGACACGGCCATCCCATCACTCGGTGTCACACAGACAGTAAACGAGGCAAGTACTTGTGTTTTGTTTTCACGTTGTAACGCTTAGCTTCTCTTCGTGCACGCTCAGCTTCCAAAACATGTAGTTCCTCCTCTGTATATTCTGGTTCAGATAGGTAAGGTTGTGGATCTTCGTCAGTCACGAAGAAATCATCTTCGTCGGCCATAATCCGTAGTTGCAATCTGCTTCTTCTCCTAAACAGAGGCTTTGTTCTGTTTACCTACTTCCAGCACGTCCGCGGTGGTTTGCGCATGCGCAAAAACTGCGGTTTAGTTTCCTATGTACTTCTTTCAAAACTTACATAAAGTGCTAATCTTAGTCTAAAAATAGATAACGTAACATAACGCGGTAAAAACGAGTCACAACAAGCACACAGGACCGTTTAGAGTTGCTGAAGAGTTTATCTGATGACTGCAGGCAGAGGCAGGCTAACACTACCCATTGACTCCAAGCATTTGAGCTAAGCTAACTAGCGGTGGGCGAGCTCTGCCCGGCTCTCCCTTGTTACTGCACGTATAGCCGAAAGAATGGTATCTACCTGCTTGTCATGGACTCAGGAGTGAGGCAAGACACGCAAACAAAAAAAATGTTGGCGTATCCCTTTAAGGTTGGAGATGAAGAAAGCCTCAGTTTGTCCCTCCTGTGGTTGATGCTGGTGCCTTCGGACAAACGCTTTGTTTTTAGCACAATGTAGGTTTTTCTTTTTTCTGATGGAAGTGTGTATCACACATGATGTGTTCAAGGACCACTGGAAAAAGAAAGTTGCAAAGAAAAAAAATATGATGGCCAAAGGGAAATTTTTTTTTTAATAAAATGGAAAAAAATAAATTAAAAAAAAAAATCACAATTTTTCTAAGGAACCTCCAAACCTTCGTGAGGACGTCACAAGCGCCGCAGGGTCAGAGGCGATGGGTTCTTTAAAACTTACCCAGTACTTTAAAACAAACTTTAAAGGAAAACATTAGTAATATAATAAATACCAACAAAGTAATTGACACGCTTTTTTTTTAACCACACCCGTGGTGACGAACAGTCCCTAAAGTACACAGACAGGTCAGAGCCAATCACAGCTCAGCCAGCTTTCATGATGTGACTGTTGCTAAGCGAAGTTGCTCTGACGCCAGTCTGTGGATGAAGATGGACAACACGTCCCACAGAGCTGAACCATCGCCCCCTGGTGACCTCGTCATTTAGGGATGGGGGCGGAGCCAGCCATCAGGGGATGTTTTGTCATAGTGTCCATCTTTCAGGGTTCCTACACAAGTATGGAAATAGATTTGATCAATTTCCAGGTATTAAAAAGTATGGAAAATGAAAAATAAAGTATGGAAAAATATTTATGTTTCCAAACTATTACCACTGTTCTAAAATCCTGTTTTCTAAAATAGAAAATTAGGTATTTCCAAAAATAATTTAATTGACAGATGCCCTTAACGATTCATAATAAATCATATTTTTGTCACGCTACATGATGAAACTGCATTGAGGAAGGGGAGAATAAAAATAAAACAGCTGTCGCAGGTAAAGCAAAGTCGCAGGATGTGTGTCACTGCTCGCCTGCCTTTCTTTTTCCCGCGGTCCGTCACTCCACTGTCTCCGCTCTGATACTCGCTCTCCCCGGTCGGCCTGTACCACGATGCACGTTTAACATAGCCAGGCTTTCTTTAGGTGAGCTGGCTTCACAGAGCCTAACAGCGCCCATCCAGGATAAAGCTGGTTATCAACCTGCTCTGTCATCTCTGTTTTCCAGCAATGAGCGCGTTCATGTGAAAGAGGTGGAGTTGTTAATTAGGAGCGACATCATCATCATCATGAACTCATCCTCATATGAGATGAAACAGTAGCCTACTGGTATCTGTAAAAAAAAACTTCTGTTTCAGTGGCAGCAAAACAGTTATTTTCAACTAAGTAACAACAGCCTGTAATCATGGGCTACAACAGAATAAAATAAGACAGATAAAAAATCCTTGTCAATAATTTTGCGAACAACAGCTTGTCTGATTTAACAGATGTAGAGACTAGAAATAAAAATAATAATAATAATTTACAAATATTAAAAGTAGACTAAGGCACGTTTAAGAATTACTATGACTTAAGTACAGAGTATTTTTCGCTATTTAGTTTGATGACAGGATGAAATCATCCTTAATATCACATACTGTAATAGAACTTTAAAATAATTCCAGACTGTTTCTGCTACCGAACCAAAGAGTGTAAATGCCCCCAGACCCCCCTAGAAGTTCAGAGGCTCTCTCTTTTTCACCACACCTGTGTTTGCATCACTGCATTATGGTACTTGGCTACAATCGGCTATTAAGAATAAATAAAAATATGATGTGAAATATGATACACTGATATATTTACTCAGGTGTCGCATATTCTCTGGAAAAAAAAAAAAAAATCCCGAGAAGTCTGAAAATTTGGGTATGGAAAAGTATGGAATTTTGAAATTAGGAGAAACCCTGATCTTTATTAATCCGTCTGTGTGACACACAAACAATGAATGTCTAATTTTGTTGTTGTTGTCTTCAGTCTCTGTCTCCTCAGGACCGAGCCGTCTACAAAGAGTTCTCCTCCTCGGTGAGTCTGGAAAGTTTTCGTCCAATCACAGAGGTTGTTTACAATAACTCTGGGTAGAAACACTGCATCACATAAATAAAATCAAATGATGCTGAACAAACGCTGCATCAGTTGGTCCGATTTCAGCCACCTGCAAAAATCTGTATCAGTTTAAGTGTGTGCCATATTGAGAACATTTTAAGCACGGGAGCTGAAGGTGTTGTGTCAGAGCCAGACTGTGTGAGGAGCAGATATCTGAACACAGCTGCAGGTGTCTGACATGTGTCCACAGCAGGACGCTGCTCAGCTGCTGTCTCTGTGAGTTTCATTCGTTACAGCTGAAGCCTGAACAACACAGAGCAGCAGATGATCCCAGCAGAAGCATCTCAGAGGTTTAACTAACGTTCTTTATACGTTGCAGCTCAACCCTTCACAGATTGTACAGATCCGTCTGTTCAGCCAGCCGTCCACCTGGAAGTGACGTCACGATGATTCAGTCTAGAGTCCGTGTTTTTATTCTTCTCTCTGTCCCATGAAGCGCAGCTAACGTTAGCGAAGCTAGCAGCAGAATACGTGGACACTGAGCTAACATGATGTTGATGCTAATCACAGTCAGTTTAGGTTTGCTGTACAAATGATATGTACAGTAGTAAGCAAAGGATCATATTCAGCTTCTCATGAGCAAATCAATTGACCATTTTTGTACATTTCTAATAAACATTTTGCTGGAATAATGTTGTGTTTATGCATATTTTGAGTAAATGGCATAAAGAGACATAAAAAGTATGTTTGATGTGTAAAACTTAAAAACTTATAATTTGACACCAGAATCATTGAAATTGGCCCAGAAAATGAAGGTGTGTCATAAAAGATGGTTGAAATGGCGGCCATCTTTAAAAATGGCAGCCATTTTGAAATTTACGTAGCTAATGGGAATTTTCATAAGAATGGCTCAAGAGGTTCACTCAGTCAAATTTTGGTGCTTCTTTCCAGATTTGAAAGATTTTTTTTGCTTATCTGCTCAGCTATACCCATTAACCAGTACAAGCCAATGAGTCGTTAGCCGTTAGCAGGCATAAGCTAATTGTCACTTCCTAGTACATGTTTTGTTTTCTAAATTGTAAGTTAAATTTAGCGGGGCTAAACTGCAGCTAATCCATCATAAGATAACAGGAACAAAGCTAACATTACTTTAGTAGTGTTATCTAGTATAATCCAATGTGATGTTAGCTAGTAGCAGGACTAAGCTAATGTTCACCTACCAAATAAGTGTTTCTTGGGATTTTTTTAAAGTTAAATTTAGGTGGGGTTAAATAAAACTAATCCAGCATAAGCTAACAGGAACAAACGACACATCAAATTATTTTTATTAATTATTTTTTATATAAAAACACTCAAACTAAAATAAAGAAAACTTATGTCGTCTTTAAGCTAATGTTTAGCATTATGGTCTGTTATTTACTAACAGCAGGAAGCTAACGCACCTTGCAGGTTCTTGTTTGTTTCAGCGTTTAAACATGTTTGTTTGTTTGTTGGTGCTTCATCAGAAACGTCGCAGCACCACAAAAGTTCGCAGCAGTCCTGGAGCTAAAGTCCGCGTGACGGCGAAGAAGGCGGCCAGTTCAAGAGCCGCCACGCAAACGGTCGGCGTGAACAAGAGAGCCATGGCCTACAGAGCCAAGGTAATACACTACACAACTACGACTACACAACTATGACTACACGACTACGACTACAACACACTACACAACTACAACACACTACACAACTACGACTACATGACAACACACTACACAACTACGACTACACAACTACGACTACACGACTATGACTACACGACTACGACTACAACACACTACACAACTACGACTACACAACTATGATTACACGACTACGACTACAACACACTACACAACAACACACTACACAACTACGACTACATGACAACACACTACACAACTACGACTACACAACTACGACTACACGACTATGACTACACGACTACAACACACTACACAACTACGACTACACAACTATGATTACACGACTACGAACACAACACACTACACAACAACACACTACACAACTACGACTACATGACAACACACTACACAACTACGACTACACAACTACAACACACTACACAACTACGACTACATGACAACACACTACACAGCTACAACACACTACACAACTAAAACACACTACACAACTACACAACAACACACTACACAACTACAACACACTACACAACTATGACTACACAACTAAAACACACTACACAACTATGACTACACAACTAAAACACACTACACAACTATGACAACACACTACACAATTATGACTACACGACAACACACTACACAACACACTACACAACTACGAATGTCAGGGTTTGAACCTTCAGTGCGGTCTGTCAGGGTTTGAACCCTCAGTGCGGTCTGTCAGGGTTTGAACCCTCAGTGCGGTCTGTCAGGTCTGTCTGTCTGTCTTCCAGCAGGACATGACCGACTCGGATGAGGAGAAGAGCGACTCATCTGACTCTGACGAAGACGATGAGACTTCAGGAAGCACCGACAGTGACGATGAGGATGATGATGAGGTGAGAACGCAAAACAAAAACTGAAGGATTTCAGGGAGCATTTAATTAACCCTTTTAAGGGATGAACAAATTAAGGGTTAGTCAAGGGATAAATGAATTGTATCTTAATGGATTTATTTTAATTTTAAAGGGTTTTGACAGCAAAGGTCTTAAAATGTATCAGGCATGAAAGACTGATTCCTTAAAAGTACCTTAATTAATCATTTAAAGCCTCTGGAAACCCAAATCCACAAAAGCCTTCTAACTATGTAATTTAGGGTCTTATCTACATAATATTAAACATGTAAAACAATTAGAAATCAGTTACCATCCAAATTCAAAATATCTGTCTTTTAAGTTTTTGGGTTTGATTTGGCCGTGGGTATCTCTGAGATTTATTACACAATAAATTCCAAACTCAAATATATGTAATAACTTAGGTGGAAAATGGTAAACAACCCCGCTGGCTTCTCTACGTGTTGCTTCCGTACACAGTCAGTGGAGCCCAAATGAATATGCCGCGACGCTACGCTGTACGTTTGCAGCCGGTGGAGCCCGGCCGTAACACTGCATGTAAAAGTTATGCTAACTATTATTCTTAGTAACATTAATACGAATCACAAAACATTTTGAAACTTACCATTCAGTGACCACCTGAAAGGAATCATTGTCAGCTGGCAGGGCTTCTGCTTCGTCCTCTGAATCATCAGAACATGTACGGCTGGATTAAATTTGTGGCAGCCATTGCTGAGCCAGGGAGATGTCAATCAAAACGAGGGAGCTGTCAATCAGAGCGTTATCTGCCACGCCCACTCTGTCCTGGCAAGTGGTCTAAACAGCAAAATGAGCTGTTTTTAAACCAGGTTTTCTAAGTTTCAATAAGACTTTTGTGGATGATTAATGAGACACTCGACTTTGATATAATATCTGCATTTTTACTATTTCAAGCTGTGTTTCCAAAGGCTTTAAGGGATTCACTACAAATCTGATCTGTAAAAAAACTTAATGGAGTATTATACTATGTTTTTAATGTTTTTTTTAAGGGTTTTGTGTTTACATCCCTGAATTTTCCCTTAAACTAAAACATGATGGAAAATATTTTATACACACATGTAGGTCTTTACTGCTTAAGAAAACCCTTAACTGATATAGAAACACTTAAAACTTGATTATCAACACATTATTAAAGGGAAGATTTTTTTTTTTTGTCTTTTTGTCAGAATGACGATGAGGACGAGGATGACGAGGACGATGAAGATCAGACCTCCTCAGAGGAATCTAGTGACTCAGACTCGGACTAGCCCCGCCCCCTCCCCCTCATTGGAGAGGAAAGGCTGTGCAGGCCACGCCACCTCACATGCCAATCATCCAGGCGGGCCAATGAGAGAGGGTGACGTCATGCCGCGGGGGCGGGGCCTGAAGGAGCGTTTTGTTACCCGTGTGTTTGTTTTATCGAGTGTTTGTTGGTTTTTATCTGATGAACGTTTCAGTAGGGCGGAGAGCCGTTTCTTTTGTTGTTGTTTTTTGAGCAGTGGAGGGGGCGGTGCTTGTACAGAGTTTGACAGACAGGGGGAGGGTCGGAGCCTATTGGCTGTCGTTTGTTACAGCTGAGGGAGGAGCCAGTGTTCAGCCTCCAATCAGATGCCTGCCTGAGAAAATTAATTAATAAATGCACTTTTTCTCATTTCTGTTGTCTGATTTCATGATGTACCCAAATGCACCATGACATCACACTATGAAACTGTAATTACAGAGGAAGTCCTCCGCTCATTCTTATCATGTTTAAAGTTTCTATTAGAACATGTTCAAACACACGTCATATTTCTCATTCTGTGATGAACACCTGGAGCCAAAAAGCTTATTATGCTCTGATTGGTCAGAGTTTACAGGTGTATTTTTATTTTTTAGATATTTTTTTGGGGGCATTTTTAGCCTTTATTGTAACAGGACAGACCAGCGTGAACGGGGAAAGAGAGAGAGAGTGACGTGCAGCAAAGAACCACAGGCTGGAGTCGAACCCGGGCTGCTGCGGCAACAGCCTTGTGCATGGCGCGCCTGCTCTATCCACTAAGCCACCGACGCCCCACGCCAGGTGTATTCTTAAAGGAAGCCAAAATCTGCAGTTCCTCTAACGTCCATGAGAGTGCGTCCCCTCCATGTTCACATGTAGAAATCAACATGTTTACAGCCTGTCTGGTCTCTGGAGATCATTTCTACCTTTTTATACAACTCACCTGTTTACACTTTATTAACACTTAAAGTTACACAAAATTAAGGGGGCGGGGCCTCTTGAGTGACAGGAGTGGCTTTGTAGCTACATGTAGGTGACATGATTCCCTAATGTTAGCAGGTAACTACCTGTAGGTGACATGATTCCCTAATGTTAGCAGGTAACTACATGTAGGTGACATGATTCCCAGATGTTAGCAGGTAACTACATGTAGGTGACATGATTCCCTAATGTTAGCAGGTAACTACATGTAGGTGACATGATTCCGTAATGTTAGCAGGTAACTACATGTAGGTGACATGATTCCCTAATGTTAGCAGGTAACTACATGTAGGTGACATGATTCCCTTATGTTAGCAGGTAACTACGTGTAGGTGACATGATTCCCTTATGTTAGCAGGTAACTACGTGTAGGTGACATGATTCCCTAATGTTAGCAGGTAACTACCTGTAGGTGACATGATTCCCTAATGTTAGCAGGTAACTACATGTAGGTGACATGATTCCCAGATGTTAGCAGGTAACTACATGTAGGTGACATGATTCCCTAATGTTAGCATGTAGCTACGTGTAGGTGACATGATTCCCTAATGTTAGCATGTAGCTACGTGTAGGTGACATGATTCCCTTATGTTAGCAGGTAACTACGTGTAGGTGACATGATTCCCTAATGTTAGCAGGTAACTACCTGTAGGTGACATGATTCCCTAATGTTAGCAGGTAACTACGTGTAGGTGACATGATTCCCTAATGTTAGCAGGTAACTACATGTAGGTGACATGATTCCCAGATGTTAGCAGGTAACTACATGTAGGTGACATGATTCCGTAATGTTAGCAGGTAACTACGTGTAGGTGACATGATTCCCTAATGTTAGCAGGTAACTACGTGTAGGTGACATGATTCCCTAATGTTAGCAGGTAACTACCTGTAGGTGACATGAGTCCCTAATGTTAGCAGGTAACTACGTGTAGGTGACATGATTCCCTAATGTTAGCAGGTAACTACCTGTAGGTGACATGATTCCCTTATGTTAGCAGGTAACTATATGTAGGTGACATGATTCCGTAATGTTAGCAGGTAACTACATGTAGGTGACATGATTCCCTTATGTTAGCAGGTAACTACGTGTAGGTGACATGATTCCCTAATGTTAGCAGGTAACTACCTGTAGGTGACATGATTCCCTAATGTTAGTAGGTAACTACCTGTAGGTGACATGATTCCCTAATGTTAGCAGGTAACTACATGTAGGTGACATGATTCCCAGATGTTAGCAGGTAACTACATGTAGGTGACATGATTCCCTAATGTTAGCAGGTAACTACATGTAGGTGACATGATTCCCTAATGTTAGCAGGTAACTACATGTAGGTGACATGATTCCCAGATGTTAGCAGGTAACTACCTGTAGGTGACATGATTCCGTAATGTTAGCAGGTAACTACATGTAGGTGACATGATTCCCTAATGTTAGCAGGTAACTACATGTAGGTGACATGATTCCCTAATGTTAGTAGGTAACTACCTGTAGGTGACATGATTCCCTAATGTTAGCAGGTAACTACATGTAGGTGACATGATTCCCTAATGTTAGCAGGTAACTACCTGTAGGTGACATGATTCCGTAATGTTAGCAGGTAACTACATGTAGGTGACATGATTCCCTAATGTTAGCAGGTAACTACATGTAGGTGACATGATTCCCTAATGTTAGCAGGTAACTACGTGTAGGTGACATGATTCCCTAATGTTAGCAGGTAACTACCTAGAGGTGACATGATTCCCTAATGTTAGCAGGTAACTACATGTAGGTGACATGATTCCCAGATGTTAGCAGGTAACTACATGTAGGTGACATGATTCCCTTATGTTAGCAGGTAACTACGTGTAGGTGACATGATTCCCTAATGTTAGCAGGTAACTACATGTAGGTGACATGATTCCCTGATGTTAGCAGGTAACTACATGTAGGTGACATGATTCCCTAATGTTAACAGGTAACTACATGTAGGTGACATGATTCCCTAATGTTAGCAGGTAACTACATGTAGGTGACATGATTCCCTGATGTTAGCAGGTAACTACATGTAGGTGACATGATTCCCTAATGTTAACAGGTAGCTACATGTAGGTGACATGATTCCCTAATGTTAGCAGGTAACTACATGTAGGTGACATGATTCCCAGATGTTAGCATGTAGCTACGTGTAGATGACATGATTCTCTGATGTTAGCATGTAGCTATGTGTAGATAACGTTTCCCTGATGTTAGCATGTAGGTGACATGATTCCCTAATGTTAGCATGTAGCTGCGTGTAGGTGACATGATTCCCTAATGTTAGCATGTATCTATGTGTAGATAACGTTTCCCTGATGTTAGCATGTAGCTACATGTAGGTGACATGATTCCCTGATGTTAGCAGGTAACTACATGTAGGTGACATGATTCCCAGATGTTAGCATGTAGCTACGTGTAGATGACATGATTCTCTGATGTTAGCATGTAGCTATGTGTAGATAACGTTTCCCTGATGTTAGCATGTAGGTGACATGATTCCCTGATGTTAGCATGTAGCTACGTGTAGGTGACATGATTCCCTAATGTTAGCAGGTAACTACCTGTAGGTGACATGATTCCCTAATGTTAGCAGGTAACTACGTGTAGGTGACATGATTCCCTAATGTTAGCAGGTAACTACGTGTAGGTGACATGATTCCCTAATGTTAGCAGGTAACTACGTGTAGGTGACATGATTCCCTAATGTTAGCAGGTAACTACATGTAGGTGACATGATTCCCTAATGTTAGCAGGTAACTACGTGTAGGTGACATGATTCCCTAATGTTAGCAGGTAACTACGTGTAGGTGACATGATTCCCTAATGTTAGCAGGTAACTACATGTAGGTGACATGATTCCCTAATGTTAGCAGGTAACTACATGTAGGTGACATGATTCCCAGATGTTAGCATGTAGCTACGTGTAGATGACATGATTCTCTGATGTTAGCATGTAGCTATGTGTAGATAACGTTTCCCTGATGTTAGCATGTAGGTGACATGATTCCCTAATGTTAGCATGTAGCTGCGTGTAGGTGACATGATTCCCAAATGTTAGCATGTATCTATGTGTAGATAACGTTTCCCTGATGTTAGCATGTAGCTACATGTAGGTGACATGATCCCTGATGTTAGCAGGTAACTACATGTAGGTGACATGATTCCCAGATGTTAGCATGTAGCTACGTGTAGATGACATGATTCTCTGATGTTAGCATGTAGCTATGTGTAGATAACATTTCCCTGATGTTAGCATGTAGGTGGCATGATTCCCTGATGTTAGCATGTAGCTACGTGTAGGTGACATGATTCCCTGATGTAAGCATGTATCTATGTGTAGATAACGTTTCCCTGATGTTAGCATGTAGCTACATGTAGGTGACATGAATTCCCTGATGTTACCATGTAGCTATGTGTAGATAACATTTCCCTGATGTTAGCATGTAGCCACATGTAGGTGACATGAATTCCCTGATGTTACCATGTAGCTACGTGTAGATGACATG
The DNA here is from genome assembly GCA_035609425.1 of Epinephelus awoara. Classification (NCBI taxonomy): domain Eukaryota; kingdom Metazoa; phylum Chordata; class Actinopteri; order Perciformes; family Serranidae; genus Epinephelus; species Epinephelus awoara. Next base: position 537,316 of record CM069306.1, on the reverse strand, counting down.
ATTCTCTGATTTAGCATGTAGCTATGTGTAGATAACGTTTCCCTGATGTTAGCATGTAGCTACATGTAGGTGACATGATTCCCTGATGTTAGCATGTATCTATGTGTAGATAACATTTCCCTGATGTTAGCATGTCGCTACATGTAGGTGACATGATTCCCTGATGTTACCATGTATCTATGTGTAGATAACGTTTCCCTGATGTTAGCATGTAGCTACATGTAGGTGACATGAATTCCCTGATGTTAGCATGTAGCTACGTGTAGATGACATGATTCCCTGATGTTAGCATGTAGCTATGTGTAGATAACATTTCCCTGATATTAGCATGTAGCTACATGTAGGTGACATGAATTCCCTGATGTTAGCATGTAGCTACATGATTCCCTGATGTTAGCATGTAGCTACATGGAGATGACATGAATTCCCTGATGTTACCATGTAGCTATGTGTAGATAACATTTCCCTGATGTTAGCATGTAGCTACATGTAGGTGACATGAATTCCCTGATGTTAGCATGTAGCTACGTGTAGATGACATGATTCTCTGATGTTAGCATGTAGCTATGTGTAGATAACGTTTCCCTGATGTTAGCATGTAGCTACATGTAGGTGACATGATTCCCTGATGTTACCATGTATCTATGTGTAGATAACGTTTCCCTGATGTTAGCATGTAGCTACATGTAGGTGATATGAATTCCCTGATGTTAGCATGTAGCTATGTGTAGATAACATTTCCCTGATGTTAGCATGTAGCTACATGTAGGTGACATGATTCCCTGATGTTAACATGTAGCTATGTGTAGATAACGTTTCCCTGATGTTAGCATGTAGCTACATGTAGGTGACATGATTCCCTGATGTTAGCATGTAGCTACGTGTAGATGACATGATTCCCTGATGTTAGCATGTAGCTATGTGTAGATAACATTTCCCTGATGTTAGCATGTAGCTACATGTAGGTGACATGATTCCCTGATGTTAACATGTAGCTATGTGTAGATAACGTTTCCCTGATGTTAGCATGTAGCTACATGTAGGTGACATGATTCCCTGATGTTAGCATGTAGCTACATGTAGGTGACATGAATTCCCTGATGTTAGCATGTAGCTACATGGAGATGACATGTTTCCCCAATGTTAGCGTGTAACTACATGCAGCAGCGGGAGCATATCTATGTTTCCCCACTTAACCCTGCAAAAAAGCTTCTATGTTCCCCGCTTACACAAAAAACACAGGAAACACAGGGATGACCCCGCAGCAGCAGCATGGAACAGATGATCACATGGCGCTGACATCAGCTTGTAGCAAAGTTAAAAACAATGTTGTCAAGTGTTCTGACTCTGGACTCATTGGTCATGACTCATGACCTGACAGTTGAGACTTGACCGTGACTCTGTCCATGTGTGTTGGTGACATGACGTTGTGTTAAAGTGATACAGACAACACACAAATACACAAGTTCAGTTTGAGCTTTTATAGACATTTGAATGAATAGATTTATAGAATATAAACAAGCTGTCTGTCCGTCTGTCCGTCACCTGATACACAAATAAATAATCTGACCTCTGACCCCGACACCCACACATCGTCACACCAGAGCTGGCTCCTCCTCCAGGCTTTTGGCACACTCACAATGTTACCATGGTTACCATTCTCCCTCCCTTAGTGTGCACTCTGAGAGAACTTCAGTGCCCATCAGCCCCTGCTTCATTGCCTCATTTTATAAAACACTGATGCACCGAAAAACAGAGTCCCGTACATGCATTGCTGCCGTTACCATGGTTACCATACTTTATAAAAAGGGACTCCACCCGCCCGCCCACCCCCACCCACAAAAAAAGATATAATGTTTGTTCATTCACATAGCGACCAATCAGAACACAGCCTGCAGTCAATGTCACGTTAAAGGACCGTCTCTGCTGACCATGTTCCAAATCAAACCACCGTCATACCCGAGCAGGTGACAGCAGCCCCGACAGTGCCTTCAAGGACACTCTGAACATTACTAACATGTTAATTCATTGTTGCAGAGTCAAAGTACACCTGAACGCACTCGTCATGGGATCTTGTGTTCGCCACCAGAATGACCCAGCTGCTCCAGACATCACGAGAAGAGACAGGAAGTCAGAGCTGAGTGAACTTTACTGAGCACTGACCACAGTGTGGGCAGAGTCTGTTCGGAGGGTCGATCTGATCCCTACGATGTGACTGGTTTGGAAAATGGTCAGAAAACAGCATAACAGTCTTTTAAACAGCTGCACAGGCTGATGGGAGTCTGAGTCCACCTGCACAGTCGTCATGTGACCTCAGTGAAGCTGCAGCGACACGTTATTTTATCGAGTCATCATTCACTGTTTGTAACCATCGTCACTGACTCGTCAGGTTAGTTGATAAAATAATCAGTAGTTGCAGCTGTGATCTGATTGAACCCATTAACATGTCACTGTTCAGAGGGCTGCTGACCTCTGACCCCCCCACAACGTGCACACACACACACACACACACACACACACACACACACACACACACACACACACACACACACACACACACACACACACACACACACACAGGGCGTCATAGTGGGACGTCCAGCAGCTTCTTGTGCAGGTACTGTTTCACCTCCTCGATGCCATTCAGCTTCTCCAGCTCATGGTATGGCAGCTGAGGAGAGACAAAATGAGAAGTCAAACACCGTCTGACATCTGAAAGCCTTTGGAAACACAGCCTGAAATAGTAAAAATGCATATATTATATCAAAGTCGAGTGTCTTATTACTCATCCACAAAAGTCTGAGTGAAAATAACCATTCATAACTATTAGAAAACCTGGTTTAAAAACAGCTCATTTTGCTGTTTAGACCACTTGCCAGGACAGAGTGGGCGTGGCAGATAACGCTCTGACTGACAGCTCCCTCGTTTTGATTGACAGCTCCCTGGCTCAGCAATGGCTGCCATAAATTTAATGCAGCTGTACATGTTTGAGCCTTCTGATGATTCAGAGGACGAAGCAGAAGCTGAAAATGACTCCTTTCAGGTGGTCACTGAATAATAAGTTTCAAAATGTTTTGTGATTCATATTAATGTTACTTCGTAGAATAGTTAGCATAACTTTTACATGCAGTGTTAGCTGAGATGAATGACAGCGGGAGGCTGGCGCTTTGCCTTTCTTCACTCAGATACGCTTTCATTGAAAACATAAATCTGCTCCGTTTTTCTGATAATAGCCTTTTTCATTCAAACCCATCCAGTCTTAATAGATTAAATATGTCTTTACTCTGACACACACACCGACCCTCAAAGCGGGAGAGACCGGTGCCGGCCGGCCGTCTCTCTGGCGTTGTGTAGAAGTATTTGTCCGCCTCAAATAATGTTCCCCTCCGGCTAAAATTGTGTTGTTTCCCGCAGCATCACCTCCGCGATTGGGGATATGTTTATGCGTAGCTAAGCTAACTGCTTGAGGTTGGGGTTAGGGGTGAGGAAGGGTGCACATTACGTCCCCTCCCCGCGAGCCGACACCGGCACCGGGCCCGGGGGGCAAGACCGGCCGCTCACAAGCCATAGATAGATGGACAGATAGATAGATGGAAAGATAGATAGCTAGCTAACGTTAGACAGACAGATAGACAGACAGACAGACAGACAGTTATATAGGCTATATAAAATTAGTTGGGTGGCTAATCGCAGATGTCTATGAAGAAACGAGTTGGCTCAGACTCAAAGAGGCAGATTTAGTTGGAGCAGAAAGGATTTGTTGCGCTGCCACTGGGGGGCGGGATGAGACAACTGACAGATGATTTATGATTGGTTTCGAATTTATTGCGTAATAAATCTGAGAGATAACCACGGCCCAATCAAACCCAATTTCAAGAATGTACAAAAACTTAAAAGACAAATATTTCGAATTTGGATGGAAACTGATTTCTAATTGTTTTACATGTTTAATATTATGTGCATAAGACCCTAAATTACATAGTTAGAAGGCTATTGTGGATTTGGGTTTCCAGAGGCTTGAAGGATACTGCTCCTTTGAAACCATGGTGACATCAGACCGTTATTGCTCCTCACCAGCCTGTATAAAAGGGACAATCACAGAATGAAGGGACAGAGTTGTGTGTTGTTGTGGAGGTGGTAACAGCGCCAAAATGATGTCAGTATGACAGGACAGCTGCACGATGGGATGTCTTGTGTGCGACCCACTGAGGGAGATTTAAAAAGCAGCAGTTAACAGCTAACTCAAAGAAGAGCAGTAACTGCTGGCAGTTAGCAGCTAACTCCAAGAAGAACAGCAGCTGTTAGCAGCTAACTCAAAGAAAAACAGTAGCTGCTGGCAGCTAGCAGCTAACTCAAAGAAGAACAGTAGCAGTTAGCAACTCAAAGAAGAACAGCAGCTGTGATGAGTTGGCAGCTAACTCAAAGAAGAACAGCAGATGTTAGCAGCTAGCTCAAAGAAGAACAGCAGCTGTTAGCAGCTATCTCAGAGAACAACAGTAGCTGCTGGCAGTTAGTAGCTAACTCAAAGAAGAACAGTAGCTGTTAGCAGCTAACTCAAAGATGAACAGCAGCTGTTAGCAGCTAACTCAAAGAAGACCGGTAGCTGTTAGCAGTTAGCAGCTAGCTCAAAGAAGAACAGCAGCTGTTAGCAGCTAACTCGAATCGCTAATTCCTGCTATCAGCTGTTTCCTGTTTATCCACCGCCAGTGGCTCGCACGTGCAGCGTCATCAACAGCTCCTCCCACAAGTCATCAACAGCTCCTCCCGTGGCAGAAGGTCGCCTCGTTCTGTTTAAACCAAAAGGGTTCCACCAATATGTCTACCCTACGAGGTGGAAAATTGGGCACCTCGGATCAACTCGCCAATCCGGCTCTGTGTGTCTAAATGCTCGCAGCTTGCCAGGCCCAAGATTTGCTGAAAATCTGGCAGTCTAAAAAGGGGCTAATGTGTGGTATGTTGGGAGCTCAGCTGCTGATAAAAAGGCATTGCAGAGGGTAATTAACACAGCCCAGAAAATCACTGGCTGCCCTCTGCCCTACAGGTCAATCAAAGCCCCGACCACCAGACTGACAAACAGCTACTTTCCCTGGGCGATAAGAACTCTAAACAGGCAATAATATGTGCAATACAAGTAATGTGCAATCAACCGACTGCTGGTTTTTCTTATTTATTTCAAAATCTCCTTCATTGCTGTGTATGTGACATGTTGACGTCATGTTTGTTATCTGTTTTATGTTGTGATGTATCGTACTAAGATCAAAGGAGCAGCACCTGTAATCTCATTATATTGCTATATGATGACAATAAAGCTTTCTAATCTCTAACCTGTAGGATGATGTATCCCAGCAGCCTCAGGTGTCGGTCCCTCATGGCTCGAGACCCGACCAGGACCTCTGAGTTGTGGCAGTAGTGCCACTTATCGTTGACAGACATGATGACCCTGCAGAGACACAGTGAGACATGAGGACACCTGTCAAACCTCCTCAGGACGTCCATTGGCTGACTCTGAGGTGGACTGACCTCCTGATCTGTCTCTGCTCTGTGGGGGGGTTGTCCCCGTCGGGTCTGTCAGGGGGGTGGAGCTGTAGTGACGGGGGCCCTCTGTCAGTCCCGGACCCCTCAGAATACGTCACATCCTCGTAGAATCCCGGCAGCTCGCAGTCTGTCCCAGGGCCCCCCGGGGTCCCCCCCTCGTCTTCCAGGATCTTCCCAATGGAAAACTGGAAGAGTGAGTCTGGGGCGGCGGCCCCCGTGGGGCCCTGGGCCCCGGGCGGGGCCAGGCCATCAGACGGGGGGCTGCTGAGCGTGGAGCTGTCCTGGCTCTCCAGAGAGTGCTCCTTGGCCAGACTGGAGTAGTACTCTGCTGCAGGGACATAGTAGGGCCCATAAGGGCCGCCGTTAGTCCCGGGCCGTGGGGGCCCTGAGGGAGCCGTGGCCCCTGGCGTGCTGCGGATGTGGTGGGGAAGGAAGGACCTGGACTCCAATGCCCCGCCCATCGCCTCGCCCACGTGACAGGCCTGCTCTGCCCCCTCCTCCAGTGCTGTGAACGGAGAGAATTTCTGGAACTCTGAAGTCACCACGGCAACCGCTCCATCAGCCGGTTTGGACGCCACGGCGACACAGGACGGAGGAACGATGCTGAGAGCCAGACCAGCTCCGGTCCTGATGGGTAGAACCCGCCCAGAACCGTCCATCCACAGGACAAAGTCTGGAGACGAAAGAGAGTCCAAGTATACACCTGAAACTGTGTGTGTGTGTGTGTGTGTGTGTGTGTGTGTACTGTGTGTGGTAGTACTACTGTGTGTGGTAGTACAACTGTGTGTACTACTGTGTGTGTGGTAGTACAACTGCGTGTACTACTGTGTGTAGTACTCAGTGTGCAGTACCTGTGTAGTATCCCGGAGCGAGCACTTCATCCTGTTTGTAGTTCTGTTCTCCGACCAGCTGTCTCAGAGCCTCAGCTACCAGACCTTTATAACTGACAGAGACAAAGGAATCAGGACCAGTTCATCCAGTAGCAGGAACCAGTTAGAACCAGTCTGAGGTGATCAGGTGTCTGTTACCTGTACTTGTGTACAGGTGTGTATGTTACCTGTACTTGCGGTTGACCTCATCAGCCGTCAGGGCATGGTCAAACATCAGGACCTTGTGGGTGTCCTGCAGGCGTGGTCCAGTGTACTCACGGTACTCCAGCTCCACTGCAGCGTCCAGCAGAGAGAGGTACCGCCGGACGATAAGAGCGTACGGACTGTCTGTACACACAGAAACAGCACACAGGTAGCAATACTTCAAACACCTGTGGTAACAGTAACTTGTACTCTGAAGTCCTGCTGACAGGATCAACTCTGAAAGACCTCTCAGGAATCACAACCCACAGCTAGACTGGGACATTTACTGATTGTGTCAAGCTATAATGGCTGTACTGGTTGTGTTGTGGTACTGACTGGTGACGTTGCTGATGAAGGCAGAGGAGAAGACTCGGTGCAGCACCAGGCCGGGGAAATGTCCCAGCTGGAACAGAGACATGAGGATGTTGACGGTGGCGAGCGGCGAGCTGAGCGCCTTCAGCTCCACCACCTCCTCTAGCCGAGAGAAGAACTGCTGCTCGTTGGATGGACGGTAACTCATCCTGCTGAACGGGAACACCAGCTTCTGGATCACCTGAGAAACCACAGACAAACACACCTGCACAGTCACAGGTACACAAGATACACAGGTACCGAGGTTATGTGACCACTAGTCCAGTCCTTACCTTACTGTCCAGATACTCGGCCTTCTTCACCAGGAAGTCTGCAATGGTGTCGAGCAGTCGTGTCTCTCTCAGCCGATGGCGAGCGATGTATTTGGCGATCAGAGCCATCGTGTACGGAGTGATGCTGTCTACCTTCTTTGGCAACTCCTCTGTTTCAGAGCAACATGTCACATGATCAACACAGCGTTTCCATGGAGCAGTCCTCCATGGCTGGGTTCAGGTTTGAGGGTAGGTTGGATAGTATTCACAGTTCGTACCTTTTGTGTACTTGATGTGTATCCTCTGTGTATACGGTGTGTACCCAGTGTGTACTTGATGTGTACCCTTTGTGTAGCCAGTGTGTGGCCAGTGTGAATTTGATGTGTATTTGATGTGTACCCTGTGTGTATTTGATGTGTACCCTGTGTGTATTTGATGTGTACCCTGTGTGTACTTGATGTGTACCCTGTGTGTACTTGATGTGTACCCTGTGTGCAGTCACCGGTGAACCCCTCACCTGCCAGGCTGCTGATGAACCTCTCCTGTCGGTTCTGGTAGAACAGGTGAGAGCTGAAGATTAACTCCAGACTTTTGTTACTCGCCTCACGAACACATGCCGCCAACATTTCATCTAAAAGTGCCATCTCCTGGTCACGAACACCGCTGACACTCGCCAGAGTGTGTTTGACCAGACGCAAGATCTTCCTGAAAGTCGGAGGAAGACAAAAGACGTCATGAATACTCAGATCAAACTCATTTTAGATTAGATTTTAGAAAATCAGGATGTACGACCTGTTGGCGAGCAATTGTTCAGGGTTTGGAGGCGCGTTGTTGTTGTTGTTAGCTGTAGTGGCGTTGGCGCCCCCTGTAGCAGCGGCGGGTTCCTGTGGCTGCAGCGAGCGCCACTTGAGTCTGTAGTAGGAGAGCAGCAGGAAGAGTGTCTGCGGGTGGCGCTCTCTCTCCAGGTTCTTCTCCAGGCCGGCCAGGCAGGCCTCAGTCAGCGGGTGCTGGCTGCCCGGGTGGAGCTTCATACTGGAGCTGAACACCATAGACACATCCTTCTGGTTAAACTGGTTCAGTCTGGACTGAGACTCCGCCTCCAAAACCTGGACCACCTGAGAGTCACTGGGAAGACCTGAAGAGACCACAAACACAAAGATCCACATGTCACAAATCCTCCAGGTCTGACGCTACGCAGCCATTTCCTGTCTGGGTTTGTGTTGGTGCACACCTTTGTCACTTACTACTCACCTGAGAACCTCCTCCTGTGTCTCTGCTGCCTGTCACTTTCATGGATATGCTAATTGTTACATAATGATGTCACATGTAAGCAAATTAGTTCATGATGTCATCTAGCACGTTTCCCAGCAGGCCTCTGAAACACTTGTGGAGCCTCACTTGAGAGGAGCTCCTCCTGTTAAACCTCTGCCACTATCATTGGGACTCACCGAGTGCCGCCACGGCGTACAGACAGTTGACGATGCTGAAGTTGTCAAACTTGGCGCAGTCGTTGACGATGGCGTTACAAAGCGTCTGGAAGTCCTGATGCTCCAGGATCTGACGTCTGTCACCTGCCTCTGCCCCTCCTCCTCCTCCTCCTGAAGCCTCAGTGTCGTGGTCATCCCCTCCGCCTCGAGGCGGCGGCGTGGCCTGTAGCAGCTGTCCGATCTTCTGCAGGGCAACGGGGTAGTGGTTATGGGAGATCTTGGCAGGGTTCTGGGTGACCCAGCGCAGCACCTCATCAGGACGCCGCGAGCGTTCAATCAGACGCTTCATGGTGAAGAACGTGTCGTAGCTCATCTTTTCGTGGATGAAGTTCCACGTCTTCTTCTTGTTGCCGGTGGTGGCGGCAACGCCTCCAGCTGGAGTCCCCCCTCCGTATGTGTGGAAGTGGGCATGGTGCTGGTAGTGGGGGGGCAGCGGAGGCGGGGCCAGGTGCGCGGGCTGCGGATGGGGGTGGTAGTGGTGATGGAAGTGCGCTCCTCTGTGGGCGTCAGGGCGACCCTGGTATAGCGGGTAAGCGGGGGGAGGTGGGGCCGGGTGGTGGGGAAGGTGGGGGTGAGGCGCATCAAGCATGGATAGCCCCGCCCTTCGCCCCTGTTTAACACCACCTCCTCCCCCTCCTCCCCCCCCTCCTCCTCCTCCTCCTCCTCCTCCCCCCGCGGTGCTGTAGAGGCGGGTGGCGTACATGTCAACGGACTGAGCAACGGGCAGAGGGGGGCAGGGAGGGAGGCGGTGAGCTCGGCTCAGGAAGTGCCACGCAGTGGACAAACACAGCATAGTCCAACAGCCGGGCCACCAGGAAGCAACAGCACACAACTCCTGCAGAGGAGAAGGAGGAGGAGGAGAAGGTGAAGAAGGAGGAGGAGGGGGAGGAGGAGGAGAGGGAGGAGGAAAAGGAGGAGGAGGAGGGGGAGGAGGAGGAGGAGGGATTAAAGGAGCAGCTCAACAGACATCCACCTCCTAACAGAGACAACAGAACTGATCAACACATCACATGACAGTGAAGGACGTGTCCGTGTTTCAGTATCCAGACGGCGTCCTGATTTAGCAGGTGTGAGCTCGTCTGTCGTCACCGTCTCGTCTCCAAACAGGAAAATCTGAAACATTCTGGTTTATCAAACACAGTGGAAAAAAGGAGGAATCAAAGTGTCAAGTGACGAACCACCTGACCACAGAACTGACAGGTGACATAAACCTGTCAAAGACCAGAAAAACCTCATGTCCTGAACTCATCACCAAAGGAGAGCAGAGACTAGAGGAGAGCAGAAAGCAGAGATTGGTTTTCAAAGTCCCTTTATTGAGCCATTGCAAGACCTACTGTACAACAATAATAACCAACGTCAAACCCAAAGGAAACAAATAACTTCAATCAGAAGTTTACAATCAACTCCTCATCCTCCCCCACAGAGCACAGAACCCCCCCAACAGCCCATATTTGATGAAAGGCCAACATATTGTCCGTCATCCTATAATAGGCGTGTTCCACTCTTAGTCTGGCTTTTAACAGGCCCTTCAGAACCGGCTCCACACTGCCGACACTTTGCACCTGGTTCTTACGTGTCAACCAAATGGCCAACTTGGCAGCACCAGATATAAAGTTAATCAGAGTGTGAGTACTCTTCTTCCGTGCACAGTACTTTGGGCCAAAGATGAACAAGGTGAAAGAAAAAACTTCCCCAAACCCCTGAAACCACCCTTTTAAATGTTCAAACAATGCCGACAGCCGGGGACAAAGCAGAGATTAGAGGAGAACAGAGACTAGGAGAGGAGAGCAGAGACTAGAGGAGAGCAGAAAGCAGAGACTAGAGGAGAACAGAGACTAGGAGAGGAGAGGAGAGGAGAGACTAGAGGAGAGCAGAAAGCAGAGACTAGAGGAGAACAGAGACTAGGAGAGGAGAGGAGAGGAGAGACTAGAGGAGAGCAGAAAGCAGAGACTAGAGGAGAGCAGAAAGCAGAGACTAGAGGAGAGGAGACCAGACACCAGAGCAGAGGAGAGCAGAGAAGAGCAGAGACAAGAGGGGAGCAGAGGAGAGCAGAGACAAGAGGAGAGCAGAGACAAGAGGGGAGCAGGGGGAGCAGAGAGAAGAGGAGAGCGGAGACCAGAGGAAAGCAGAGACAAGAGGGGAGCGGAGACCAGAGGAGAGCAGAGACCAGAGGGGAGCGGAGACCAGAGGGGAGCGGAGACCAGAGGAGAGCAGAGACAAGAGGAGAGCAGAGACCAGAGGAGAGCAAAGACAAGAGGAGAGCCAAGGAGAGCAGAGAAGAGCAGAGACAAGAGGGGAGCAGAGGAGAGCAGAGACAAGAGGAGAGCAGAGACAAGAGGGGAGCAGAGGGGAGCAGAGAGAAGAGGGGAGCGGAGACCAGAGGAGAGCAGAGACCAGAGGGGAGCGGAGACCAGAGGGGAGCGGAGACCAGAGGGGAGCGGAGACCAGAGGGGAGAGGAGACCAGAGGAGAGCAGAGACCAGAGGGGAGAGGAGACCAGAGGAGAGCGGAGACCAGAGGAGAACAGAGACAAGAGGAGAGCAGAGACAAGAGGAGAGCAGAGACAAGAGGAGAGCAGAGACAAGAGGGGAGCAGAGGGGAGCGGAGACCAGAGGAGAGCAGAGACCAGAGGGGAGCGGAGACAAGAGGAGAGCAGAGACCAGAGGAGAGCAGAGACCAGAGGAGAGCAGAGACAAGAGGAGAGCAGAGACAAGAGGAGAGCAGAGACCAGAGGAGAGCAGAGACCAGAGGAGAGCAGAGACCAGAGGAGAGCAGAGACCAGAGGAGAGCAGAGACCAGTGGGGAGCAGAAGCTGCAGACTCAGCAGTTAGACTACATCAGATAAGATGATCAATTAATCAGCTGCTCACACACTCCTGCTCCTCTCCTGTCCTGTTCCTTCTTCTGCTCCTCCTCTGTCCTCCTGCTCTTCTCCTTTCCTCCGTCTCCCGTCTTTCTGCTCTTCTCCTGTCCTCCTCCTCCTCTGTCTTCCCCCTCCTCTGTCTTCCTCCTCCTCTCCTGTCCTCCCCCTTCTCTCCTGTCTTGCTCCTCCACCTCTGTCCTCCTCGTAACTTCAGTCAGCCCAGGCCCACATGCTAACGTTAGCATCCTGTTGGCCGATTAACCCCCTTTCCACGGTGTCACAGACACGCCACTGCCTGAATCACATAAATATGATGACGTCATGCCATATGTGACGTACCTGTGTGTGTGGTTTTTTCGGCCGTCTGTCCAGCTAACCACCAGGCAGCTGACAGCTGTTAGCCAAGCAGCTAGCTGTCAGTTAGCAGCTCAGTTAGTAGCCCGACTAACAGCAGCACGTCAGGGGATTCACACCGGACAGAAGCCGTGAAGCTAACCGGGACACCATGCTAACGGAGGCTACAAGCTATAAACTGAGTTAAAACAAGCTAACTGTCAGCTAAGCTACACTAGCCGTTAGCTCCGATCCTCCACCAGCTGATCTGTTAGCCTGTTAGCATCAGTGTGTCCTTCTCTCAGCCGCATATAACCCGCTTATTAACCCGCTAATGACCCGGGTTATAACCCGATGAGGAGTGTGTTTACCTCATAGCTCAGTGACACCGGCAGCTCTGCTCCGCTCAAACACCTGATGCCGCTGACACTGCGGGTTCACCGGGGAAACAGTCAGCGGTCAGCAGCTTCATTCCTCCACACAGCCCGGCATGAAACTGTCGGAGAGCCGGGGGAGTTCGACAGCGCCCCCCGGCGGCTGCTGCCTTAACAACACCTTCATTATAATTAATATATATAACTTAAACATATATATATATATATGTTTAAGTTATATATACATAACATATATATATATATATATATATATATATATATATATATATATATATATATATATATATGTTATGTGTCACGTGCCTGCTGCTCAAACGATGTTTACCGTGTCCAATCCTCCCAACACAGAACAGGAAGCCGTCAGTACCCAGTGAAATGAGGATGAGTGTGATGAAGAGAAACAACACAGGTTCAATAATGAGAAAAATGATTGAACTATAATTGATTTAATTCCTGCACGAGATGAAATGCGGTCATTGCTTCTCTGTTTGTGGTGCTCAGAGCGCTCCTCCTCATCACTGTGACAAAGTCAAATCCTGACAACAAGTCACTTTGTGTTGATCACTGACTGAAATACAGCACGTGACACCCTCCGTCCTGCAGGGGGCGGAATGCGTCATCAAACAACAGAGGAAGAAGAAGAAGAAGAAGGAGGAGGAGGTTGCAGTAAACATGGCGGCGCAGTGTGATTACGGAACAGAAATCTTGAACTTGACTCGTGTTTAGGGCCCGGTACCGTTTTTTCCTGCCGCTCAGTGTCGGTGTGAGTCCGGTGTGAGGATGGCCCACCGCTACCTGCGGCTGTCAGCCGGCTGCAGGAACACCTTCCGGCTGCTGCTGCCCTCCAGCGCTCCGGCCAGGCAGGTAGGTGGATATCATGCTAACATGCTAACTGCTAACGGGACACCGACCAAAACAAGACTGACACTGACCCCCGTAACACCTGAACACCGACCAAAACAAGACTGACACTGACCCCCGTAACACCTGAACACTGACCAAAACAAGACTGACACTGACCCCCGTAACACCTGAACACTGTCAAAACAAGACTGACACTGACCCCCGTAACACCTGAACACTGTCAAAACAAGACTGACACTGACCCCCGTAACACCTGAACACCGACCAAAACCAGACTGACACTGACCCCCATAACACCTGAACACCGACCAAAACCAGACTGACACTGACCCCCGTAACACCTGAACACTGACCAAAACCAGACTGACACTGACCCCCGTAACACCTGAACACTGTCCAAAACCAGACTGACACTGACCCCCGTAACACCTGAACACTGACCAAAACCAGACTGACACTGACCCCCGTAACACCTGAACACTGACCAAAACCAGACTGACACTGACCCCCGTAACACCTGAACACTGACCAAAACCAGACTGACACTGACCCCCGTAACACCTGAACACTGACCAAAACCAGACTGACACTGACCCCCGTAACACCTGAACACTGACCAAAACCAGACTGACACTGACCCCCGTAACACCTGAACACTGACCAAAACCAGACTGACACTGACCCCCGTAACACCTGAACACTGTCCAAAACCAGACTGACACTGACCCCCGTAACACCTGAACACTGACCAAAACCAGACTGACACTGACCCCCGTAACACCTGAACACTGACCAAAACCAGACTGACACTGACCCCCATAACACCTGAACACTGTCCAAAACCAGACTGACACTGACCCCCGTAACACCTGAACACTGACCAAAACCAGACTGACACTGACCCCCGTAACACCTGAACACTGTCCAAAACCAGACTGACACTGACCCCCATAACACCTGAACACTGACCAAAACCAGACTGACACTGACCCCCATAACACCTGAACACTGACCAAAACCAGACTGACACTGACCCCCGTAACACCTGAACACTGACCAAAACCAGACTGACACTGAGCCCAGTGACTCAGTGAAAATAAAAATGAAATGATAAAATAAAAATAATGATGATAATGATGAAACAAAAAACATAATACAAATGGAGTAAACAGTGTTTCATCCCCTTTCTGTCAGGTGACGTGTTTTACCACGGCAGGACAGGTAGAAAGGGGGCGGAGCCTGCTGAATGAGCTGCTGGGAGTGTACAGGAGTCTCAGTTCCAGACCACCTAAAGGTACAGGACTCTGAGTGTGTGTGTGTGTGTGTGTGTGTGTGCGTGTGTGTGTGTGTGTGAGGACGTCTTCCTGTGTGGACAGATGCTCTGGTGCTGTTCAGGTGTCTGGCCAGTTTTGTCCACTTGATGCTCGCAGTGTCTTCTGAGGTTGTGTTGGCAGGGTTCGATCACATCATGAGAACAGGACGCTCACTTTGGGTTAAACAAACATTTTAATACTTTAATTAAAACGTGAGTCCATGTTTTCAATGGCAGTTTGTGCCTTAAATTCTCTGTCTGGTTGTGTTTTTAATCAGAGTCATATAAAAGCAAGAGCACGTGGAATCAAGTGGTCCGGTCAGTTTCATCTGAAGTGGACACTGAAAATGCTCCTTTGATAATCGTGATGACATCATACCGTCTTTCACGACCATCTTAATGTCTGCATCACAGACATGAAAGACATATAAGTATTTATTTTTAACTCAACACTTCCTGTTTATGTTTCAAAATAAAAGCCCTCTGATATCATTTCTATGAAGAAAAGTCTCTTCATTTGTTAACACAAGGCTTTTATTGTGAAATATTATCAGGTGGGTGTTGATGATGATGATGATGATGCGCTCTGTTCAGCTCTGTAACTGAGCAGAGCGCCAGCTTTAATCGTGTAAATACAGTCATCACAGCAGCAATGCTGCCGTCTGTGTGATCACCGCACACGTGAGCTGCATGTGCGCGCTCAGGGCGCACGACTCACAGGAAGGAGGCTTCTAGATCATGATGTTTGAGGTCCTGTGTTCGTGAGGCTGTGATCATGTGACTAGATGAATGAGCCTGCAGCAGCTGTGTCACGGTGTCCCTGTTCACCATGGAGACACCAGATGAAAACAAGGGTTCTTCATGAATGACATTTTCACAGCTTGACAGTAACTGATGTACAGACGCTTATTCTGTGGTGGAACTGTTCCTTTAATGCTCAGACCGTCCTCATTAGTACAGAAGTCCTGACATGTCTGTGTCCAGTTCACTGACTGTTCTTCTCTTCTTCTTCAGGTTTTGAGAAATATTTTCCAGAAAATCAGAAAAATCCAAAAAACACTGAAGCTGAGGAAAAAATCAAAGGTACAAATCTACTGTCACATCTACTGTCATCTACTGTCACATCTACTGTCATCTACTGTCATCTACTGTCACATCTACTGTCACATCTACTGTCATCTACTGTCACATCTACTGTCATCTACTGTCACATCTACTGTCACATCTACTGTCACATCTACTGTCATCTACTGACACATCTACTGTCATCTACTGTCACATCTATTGTCATCTACTGTCACATCTACTGTCACATCTACTGTCACATCTACTGTCACATCTACTGTCACATCTATTGTCATCTACTGTCACATCTACTGTCATCTACTGTCACATCTACTGTCACATCTACTGTCACATCTACTGTCATCTACTGTCACATCTACTGTCATCTACTGTCATCTACTGTCACATCTATTGTCATCTACTGTCACATCTACTGTCACATCTACTGTCATCTACTGTCACATCTACTGTCACATCTACTGTCACATCTATTGTCATCTACTGTCACATCTACTGTCATCTACTGTCACATCTACTGTCACATCTACTGTCATCTACTGTCACATCTACTGTCACATCTACTGTCACATCTACTGTCATCTACTGTCACATCTACTGTCACATCTACTGTCACATCTACTGTCATCTACTGTCACATCTACTGTCATCTACTGTCATCTACTGTCACATCTATTGTCATCTACTCTCACATCTACTGTCACATCTACTGTCATCTACTGTCACATCTACTGTCACATCTACTGTCATCTACTGTCACATCTACTGTCACATCTACTGTCACCTACTGTCACATCTACTGTCACATCTACTGTCATCTACTGTCACATCTACTGTCACATCTACTGTCATCTACTGTCACATCTACTGTCACATCTACTGTCACCTACTGTCACATCTACTGTCATCTACTGTCACATCTACTGTCACATCTACTGCCACATCTACTGTCACATCTACTGTCATCTACTGTCATCTACTGTCACATCAACTGTCACATCTATTGTCATCTACTGTCACATCTACTGTCACATCTACTGTCATCTACTGTCACATCTACTGTCATCTACTGTCACATCTACTGTCACATCTACTGCCACATCTACTGTCACATCTACTGTCATCTACTGTCATCTACTGTCACATCAACTGTCACATCTATTGTCATCTACTGTCACATCTACTGTCACATCTACTGTCATCTACTGTCACATCTACTGTCACATCTACTGTCATCTACTGTCACATCTACTGTCATCTACTGTCACATCTACTGTCACATCTACTGCCACATCTACTGCCACATCTACTGCCACATCTACTGTCACATCTACTGTCATCTACTGTCATCTACTGTCACATCTACTGTCACATCTACTGCCACATCTACTGTCACATCTACTGTCATCTACTGTCATCTACTGTCACATCTATTGTCACATCTACTGTCACATCTACTGTCATCTATTGTCACATCTACTGTTACATCTACTGTCATCTACTGTCATCTACTGTCACATCTACTGTCACATCTACTGTCATCTACTGTCATCTACTGTCATCTATTGTCACATCTACTGTCATCTACTGTCATCTACTGTCACATCTACTGTCACATCTACTGTCATCTATTGTCACATCTACTGTCATCTACTGTCATCTACTGTCATCTACTGTCACATCTACTGTAATCTACTGTCATCTACTGTCACATCTACTGTCACATCTACTGTCATCTACTGTCATCTACTGTCACATCTACTGTCACATCTACTGTCATCTACTGTCACATCAACTGTCACATCTATTGTCATCTACTGTCACATCTACTGTCACATCTACTGTCATCTACTGTCACATCTACTGTCATCTACTGTCACATCTACTGTCACATCTACTGCCACATCTACTGTCACATCTACTGTCATCTACTGTCATCTACTGTCACATCAACTGTCACATCTATTGTCATCTACTGTCACATCTACTGTCACATCTACTGTCATCTACTGTCACATCTACTGTCACATCTACTGTCATCTACTGTCACATCTATTGTCATCTACTGTCACATCTACTGTCACATCTACTGTCACATCTACTGTCACATCTATTGTCATCTACTGTCACATCTACTGTCATCTACTGTCACATCTACTGTCATCTACTGTCACATCTACTGTCACATCTACTGTCACATCTACTGTCATCTACTGTCACATCTACTGTCATCTACTGTCACATCTACTGTCACATCTACTGTCACATCTACTGTCATCTACTGTCACATCTACTGTCATCTACTGTCATCTACTGTCACATCTATTGTCATCTACTGTCACATCTACTGTCACATCTACTGTCATCTACTGTCACATCTACTGTCACATCTACTGTCACATCTACTGTCATCTACTGTCACATCTACTGTCACATCTACTGTCATCTACTGTCACATCTACTGTCACATCTACTGTCACATCTACTGTCACATCTACTGTCATCTACTGTCACATCTACTGTCACATCTACTGTCACATCTACTGTCACATCTACTGTCATCTACTGTCACATCTACTGTCATCTACTGTCATCTACTGTCACATCTATTGTCATCTACTGTCACATCTACTGTCACATCTACTGTCATCTACTGTCACATCTACTGTCACATCTACTGTCATCTACTGTCACATCTACTGTCACATCTACTGTCACCTACTGTCACATCTACTGTCATCTACTGTCACATCTACTGTCACATCTACTGCCACATCTACTGTCACATCTACTGTCATCTACTGTCACATCAACTGTCACATCTATTGTCATCTACTGTCACATCTACTGTCACATCTACTGTCATCTACTGTCACATCTACTGTCATCTACTGTCACATCTACTGTCACATCTACTGCCACATCTACTGTCACATCTACTGTCATCTACTGTCATCTACTGTCACATCAACTGTCACATCTATTGTCATCTATTGTCATCTACTGTCACATCTACTGTCACATCTACTGTCATCTACTGTCACATCTACTGTCACATCTACTGTCACATCTACTGTCATCTACTGTCACATCTACTGTCACATCTACTGCCACATCTACTGCCACATCTACTGCCACATCTACTGCCACATCTACTGTCACATCTACTGTCATCTACTGTCATCTACTGTCACATCTACTGTCACATCTACTGTCACATCTACTGTCATCTACTGTCATCTACTGTCACATCTATTGTCACATCTACTGTCACATCTACTGTCATCTATTGTCACATCTACTGTTACATCTACTGTCATCTACTGTCATCTACTGTCATCTACTGTCACATCTACTGTCACATCTACTGTCATCTACTGTCATCTACTGTCATCTATTGTCACATCTACTGTCATCTACTGTCATCTACTGTCACATCTACTGCCATCTATTGTCACATCTACTGTCATCTACTGTCATCTACTGTCACATCTACTGTCATCTATTGTCACATCTACTGTCACATCTACTGTCATCTACTGTCATCTACTGTCATCTACTGTCACATCTACTGTAATCTACTGTCATCTACTGTCACATCTACTGTCACATCTACTGTCATCTACTGTCATCTACTGTCACATCTACTGTCACATCTACTGTCATCTACTGTCACATCAACTGTCACATCTATTGTCATCTACTGTCACATCTACTGTCACATCTACTGTCATCTACTGTCACATCTACTGTCATCTACTGTCACATCTACTGTCACATCTACTGCCACATCTACTGTCACATCTACTGTCATCTACTGTCATCTACTGTCACATCAACTGTCACATCTATTGTCATCTACTGTCACATCTACTGTCACATCTACTGTCACATCTACTGTCACATCTACTGTCATCTACTGTCACATCTACTGTCACATCTACTGCCACATCTACTGCCACATCTACTGCCACATCTACTGTCACATCTACTGTCATCTACTGTCATCTACTGTCACATCTACTGTCACATCTACTGCCACATCTACTGTCACATCTACTGTCATCTACTGTCATCTACTGTCACATCTATTGTCACATCTACTGTCACATCTACTGTCATCTATTGTCACATCTACTGTTACATCTACTGTCATCTACTGTCATCTACTGTCACATCTACTGTCACATCTACTGTCATCTACTGTCATCTACTGTCATCTATTGTCACATCTACTGTCATCTACTGTCATCTACTGTCACATCTACTGTCACATCTACTGTCATCTATTGTCACATCTACTGTCATCTACTGTCATCTACTGTCACATCTACTGTCATCTACTGTCACATCTACTGTCACATCTACTGTCATCTATTGTCACATCTACTGTCATCTACTGTCATCTACTGTCACATCTACTGTCATCTACTGTCACATCTACTGTCACATCTACTGTCATCTACTGTCATCTACTGTCATCTATTGTCACATCTACTGTCATCTACTGTCATCGACTGTCATCTACTGTCACATCTACTGTCATCTACTGTCATCTACTGTCACATCTACTGTCACATCTACTGTCATCTACTGTCACATCTACTGTCACATCTACTGTCATCTATTGTCACATCTACTGTCACATCTACTGTCATCTACTGTCATCTACTGTCATCTACTGTCACATCTACTGTAATCTACTGTCATCTACTGTCACATCTACTGTCACATCTACTGTCATCTACTGTCATCTACTGTCACATCTACTGTCACATCTACTGTCATCTACTGTCACATCTACTGTCATCTACTGTCATCTACTGTCACATCTACTGTCATCTACTGTCATCCACTGTCACATCTACTGTCACATCTACTGTCATCTACTGTCACATCTACTGTCATATCTACTGTCATCTACTGTCACATCTACTGTCATCTACTGTCACATCTACTGTCACATCTATTGTCATCTACTGTCACATCTACTGTCATCTACTGTCATCTACTGTCACATCTACTGTCTGTTACCTCATTATTAGATTATTGTTTGTTGCCAGATGCCAAACCTGCCAATGCTCAGAGAGCCTCTGGGAGGTCAGCAGGTGGAGGAGGTGGAGGATCAGCAGGTGGAGGAGGTGGAGGATCAGCAGGAGGAGGAGGTGGAAAGCGAGGAGGTCGTAGGGAGGAGTCCCACTGGTACAGCCGTCTGCAGAAGGTCAGTGTTCATGTGTTGGTGCTGCTCAGGTCTCACCTGGGCCCTTTTTCAGAGAGCAGGATCAGAGTTTGTTGACCTGATCTGTGAAACAGGGCCCAGGTCACACAGGTGTGTGTTTGTGGCTCTGACCTCAGGTGTGTTTTTTTTTTCAGGGGGACGTTCCCTGGGATGATAAAGACTTTCGGATGTACTTCCTGAGCGGAGCTGCGTTCTGGACCACCGTCACCTATTACTTCTTCTTCAGGGACGGAGGACGAGAGGTCACCTGGAAGGACTTTGTCAACAACTACCTGTCGAAAGGAGTGGTGAGGAGAACACCTGTAACACCTTCCTCACCTGCTCACCTCGACCTGTTCACCTCATTCTGACTATATCCTCAATCCATTCATCTGACTACATTAATTTAGTTATGTTTTTGTAATCTGACTCTTATAATCAGCTTTCTTTTTAAATTGAGTTTATTTGACATCTTAATCTGATTCTGTGTAACACTGGTTAATCTGCCACATTAATCCACACCTTTTAATCTTGTTAATTTGATTTTTTTAAATTTTGTTTATCAAACTGTTAAAGTCGAAATCAGATTAAAAAAGATAATCTGGGTTAATCGGCACGTTAATCTGAGTTTAAACCTGTCTTTGTGTCCATCAGGTGGACCGGTTAGAGGTGGTCAACAAGCGCTATGTCAAGGTGGTCTTCTCTCCCGGGAAGACGCCGGTGGACGGGGTGAGTCTTATTTTATACACTGAACACAAATTTAACTGCAGTACTTTTGTTTTTGCTCCAAAGAGTCTTAGAGTTTTTCTGATCTCCACATTAATTTTGTCTCAGAGTCTGGTTGCAAACACTGAGCTCCTCTCAGTTTATTATTGACAAGACATTTTATTTTTCACTCAGGGTCAGCTTACAGGGAAAGACAGAAAATATCAGCAGATAAAAGAGTCAACAACATAAGAAATAAATCAACATAAAATAAACAAATAAATGATAAAGTCAAACAACAAAACAACAAATAAATATTCAGCAAAACAGGTTTACATCAATATAATTCATCGTTAGTGGTGGATGTGTGGACGGACAGACGGATGGATGGATGGACAGACGCATGAATAGATGGAAGGGTTGATTGATTGATTGATTACTTTATTGGTCCTGAAGGAAATTTGTGTTGGACAAGAGGTCACTGCATTAGACACATCATAATACACCAAAAATACAACACAGCAAAAAACAGTGTAAACATGTAATGTATGTGTGTGTGAGCAGTTCATACCCCGACCCTACATCTGACTCTGATAAATGAGGCCTTATATCTATTAAGTTACCTTTTTTTGTTTTTCATGGGGACCCTGTAACGGGTCACTGACGGGAGCAGATCACACTCTGCATACAGGATGTGGGAGGCTGAAGGCTGTAGACATGGTGGGCAGGTGGGATGGAGCGACATTGAGGCGGATGTAGGAGGAAGACCTGAGAATGTGGGTGGGGATTTGGTGGATGAGCACTCTGGAGGCGGTTTGTGTGGCGTAGATGGAAGTAGGCAGACCGAGGGACATCACTGATGTGAGCAGGAAGTGCTTCCTACAGGTCAGTCTGATTAAACAGTGTCATTACTGCACAGGTGAGTGTGTGGATGCTCACGATGAGATCTTTAAACCTGTGAGACAAAACTGAAGTGTTGTGTTTACATTCTTGTTTAGTATACTTTATAAATTCATTTTCAGATTAATTTTACTTAATTGTTGTTATTGATTAAATCACTGATCAATAAATCAAACTTTATTTGTATAGCACTTTTCAGACATTAAAAATGCAGCACAAAGTGCTTCACAGAATAAAAACAAACAAAAATACTACACACACATTGAAAACCCGCCCCTCCCACATATAAACACACACACACACACACACACACACACACACACACACGGTCAATATAGTCAGTAACATGGCAGGGCACTGAGGAACCAGGTGAGGAAAGAACCACCTATCGGGAGCTCATCCACACTGAGAGGCGTCACAGCCCACGGCCACAGGGACCACCGCCACAGAGACCTCCCCGACCCAGATAGACTGGGGTGGACTCCACACATGGTGCAGAGCCCCCCAGTCCTCCGGACCTGAGGGACCTCCAAGACGACGTCCCCGCGGGCAGACCAGACACACCTCTCAGTGTGGAGGCCCCCATGAGGAAACACTGGAGCTAAAAACTAAAAGGCTAAAAGACAATATGATAAGATAAAACAAGTATGAGATAAAATAGTGATAAAATGCATAAAAATCTAAGGATTTAGAAAAAATTAAAGATTAAAATAATATTAATAGTGATAAATAAATAAATGAAGATTTAGAAACTTAATAATAATAAAATGCATAAAGATTTAAAAATAAATAATTTAAAAGCCTTAGAAATTAAAAATAACATATAATAGAAGAATTAAAAGAGTAGAAGAAATCAGTTAAAAGTCAAACGAAAGAGGTGAGTCTTTGAGGTTAGGATCCGCAAGGGTTGATATGATAAAAGCAGGTCAGATAAATAAGATGGCCCAAGTCCATTAAGACATTTAAAAACTAATTAAAAAACCTTAAAATTGATCCTGAAACACACGGGGAGCCCATGCAGTGATTTTAACACCGGTGTAATGTGCGCCCGCCCTCTGGTCCTCGTCAGCACTCGTGCAGCTGAGTAGCTGCAGGTTAGAGATGGTCTTTTTGGGAAGACCAGAGAGCAGGGCATTACAATAGTCTAAACGACAAGAGATAAAAGCATGCATCAGCACCTCCGTGTTAGCCTGAGAGAGAAACAGGTGGACTCTGGCTATATTCTTAAGATGATTAAAACCTATCTTTGTTACATTTTTGATGTGTGGAATAACACTAAGCTCAGAGTCGAAAATGACGCCCAGGTTCTTTACCCGCTGTGAGGGTCCAAAGGACAGAGGGATGTCATATGCTGTAAAGCCCTGTGAAGCAAATTGTGATTTGTGATATTAGGCTTTATAAATAAAATTGATTGATTGATTGACATTGTAAAGGTTTGAAATCTTGTAGTTTTGGTAAAAGTTTCTCTCTCTTGCCTTCAGGACCAATGATTAAAACCTCTGTTTTGTCCCGGTTGAGCTGTAGGAAATTCTCTGCCATCCATGACTTGATATCTAAAACACAGTTAAAAAGGGCATCAATTGGCCCTGAGTCATCAGGAGACACGGTGATGTACAGCTGTGTGTCATCTGTGTAACTGTGGAAGCTGATGCCCTGCCTCCTGATGACGTCCCCAAGGGGAAGCATATATAGATTAAAAAGAAGTGGACCTAAAATCGACCCTTGGGGCATCCCACATCTGATTTCATGCGTTCTGGAGGAACATGTATCCATACTTACAAAGAAACAACGATCTGTGAGATAAGAGCTGAACCAGTTAAAAACAGTACCAGAGAGGCCCACCAGGTTTCTGAGTCTTAAATCTATTTGAGATTCTGACTGGGATGGATATGAATGTGGCAGTGGGCTGGGGATGA
Organism: Epinephelus awoara; assembly: GCA_035609425.1. Taxonomy (NCBI): domain Eukaryota; kingdom Metazoa; phylum Chordata; class Actinopteri; order Perciformes; family Serranidae; genus Epinephelus; species Epinephelus awoara. The sequence goes on along the minus strand of CM069306.1, from coordinate 513,010 downwards.
ACCAGAGAGGAAAACAGGGGGGCATGTGGTTTCAATGTACATAACTGTCAGTCACATGGGGCACACTGAACAGCGTGCTGAATGTTAGCCGCTAACATGCGGCTGCCCAGCCTCCTCGGGTGAAGCCGTCAGCCCTGTTAAAAGAGGAGCGGTTCCAAAATAAGTTAGAATTGTCGATAAAAGTGAATCCATAAGTGCTACAGGCAGCCTGGACCCATGAATTGAGGGAGAGGAGCCGGCTGAAGCGTTCTGCCCCGCGGGACAGTGTTGGGGGCTGGGGGCCTGGACCTCTGAGGTGGGGGGGGCTCTGTGTTTATCAGCAGGGGGCCGCTGATAAACACAGACTTACCACAGTTTTTTAAAGGTTAAAAAGAGCAACAAAATCCATTTTTGTCAGATGGTGATGGTGTGCTGTGAGATTCTGATGACCGCATATTGTTACTGCAGCGTTAAAATATTTGGGCCTGTACGGAAAGTTCAGAGTGATTTTAATTGACTATCAGTGTGTTGTGTGGCTGTTTCCATTTAATTTAAAAAACCTCCACAGGGTTCTGTTTGTCTCCGTTGGTGCGAGGGGAATTACACGACGTGTCACATGATCTGACATGATTTACTGTTAAAATAGACGTGTTATTGGCGCTTTGATGTAACTTTAAAAAGTTAAAAATGAATTCTTGAATCATTTTGTTCATAAATATTTCATGACTAATAAAAACTGCATTTACGTGATGATAAGAGCATTACACGTTATAGAGTCTCACAGGTATGAATACAGGTGAGCCTCAGGCACAGAAAGGTTTAAAACCACCGGCCTCAGGCTGCTGTCAGCCCTAGAGTGTCTCCTCTGGTCTGAATCAGGGACTCATGTTGTTCCAAAGTTGTATAATTGCCTAGAGTTGGTTCGTGTTCTCACGGCAGCATTTACAAGAGGACCAGATCAAATGCCTTGTGTGAGAAAGCTGCTCTTGATTGGTCAGAATTTCCATGTGGGAAAAATCCAGGAAGTAAAGCAAACGTTGAAGAAGAGTACACTTGCAAGATAAATGTGACACTTTCTAATGTCACAATGGAGGGACAACTACGGCCCGAGCGGTGACATCCTAAGTTGTGTAGAAACTGTGTAGAGCACATTCAGATGTGTCGACAGGGTCAGAGGTCAGAACGCACCAGCTGATCGCTCAGAGACGTGACGCATGTTTCATATTTTCATGTTCTGGCTGCTGGGTGAAGGTGGAGCGTGAAGGAGGAGGTTCAGTCTGTGTCTCTGTCTCTTTCAGCAGTACGTGTGGTTCAACATCGGCAGCGTGGACACATTTGAGAGGAATCTGGAGACAGCTCAGTACGAGCTCGGCATCGAGGGGGAGAACAGACTGCCGGTGGTTTATTCCACCGAGAGCGACGGGTGAGGAACAGCGTCACGTCCACCACACGGCTACAGTTTATACAGCTGAAGGTCTCTACTCTATTGTTCCTCTTCCCTCCTCAGCACCTTCCTACTGAGCATGCTCCCCACTGTGCTCATCATTGGCTTCCTGCTGTTCATGCTGCGGCGGGGACCGGCGGGGGCAGGGCGTCCTGGCCGGGGGATGGGCGGACTGTTCAGCGTCAGCGAGACAACGGCTAAGATCCTAAAAGATGAGATTGACGTGAAGTTCAAAGACGTGGCGGGCTGCGAGGAGGCGAAGCTGGAGATCATGGAGTTTGTCAACTTCCTCAAGAACCCCAAACAGTACCAAGACCTGGGCGCCAAGATCCCCAAGGTGAGGGGGGGGCTGGGGACCTGGACCTCTGAGGTGGGGTGGGGTGGGGGGGGGGGGCCTGGTTCTTTGAGGTGAGGGTTGCATTCAGCAGTTATTGGTTTTTGTTGATGTGTGCAGGGAGCCATCTTGACGGGTCCTCCAGGAACAGGAAAGACTCTTCTGGCCAAAGCGACAGCTGGTGAGGCCAACGTACCGTTCATCACCGTCAATGGCTCAGAGTTCCTGGAGATGTTTGTGGGCGTCGGCCCTGCCAGGGTGAGGAACACACACACGCACACACACACACACACACAGGAAGCTGTTTCTGCGGACGTCCTGTCTAAGGAGGCTCTGCAGGGGCTCCTGGGAAATGTAGGCTGAATCCAGAAAATAAAGAAAGAAAAAGTTGTGAAACTCAGGAGGTGAGAAACAACTCCTGAGTTTAAAATGTTTGAATGTCTGTTCAGAAGCGTCACTGATGAACTGAAGTAGATCTGAAGATCATTTTAGTGTCGACTCTTTGAACTGTTGTTAAAAATATTTTTCAGTCATTGAGGACGAAACGAAAAAAAAATAATCCAGATTTAGTTTGACATTCAACTTGAACATAAATTCAGAGTCAGATTCTTTATTCCTCGGCGGCGTCTGTCGGACGTTTACTGAAACAAAATAAGCTGACAGCGACGCATTTTCCCCAAAAATCACTTCATTAAAGAAGAAAACAAGAAAATATTTGATTTGACAAACAGAGGAATGAACAAACCCTCCTGCGATGGTCAGTGTTCAGGACAGGAAGGCTACAGGAAGTCAAACCGCTCGCTAAATAAATGAGACGTCTTTGATTGATTGGTTTGTTTGGTCGTAAACTTGTTCCTGAAATACACTGTGACCTTTGACCTCAGGGAACGCAATGAGCACCTCTAAGCTCAGAGTGATGTCACTTCCTGTGCAGGTCAGAGATCTGTTTGTCATGGCGAGGAAGAACGCCCCCTGCATCCTCTTCATCGACGAGATCGACGCTGTGGGACGGAAACGAGGACGAGGAAACTTCGGGGGACAGAGTGAGCAGGAGAACACGCTGAACCAGCTGCTGGTGGAGATGGACGGTGGGAAACACGGCCGGCGCCTTCTTAAAGGGACAGTTCACCCAAACACACGCGTTTCCTGTCTCACCCGTCTGCTCTTCATATATCCAGATCGTTTTAGTGTGAGCTGTCGGGGGGTTGGGTATTCACTTCCTCTCTGGTATCATGTGTCAGCAACTAGTGGTGTTTAAGTGACTATTAGAAATAACTGATTATTAAAAATAATTATTAATGATATGATTTACTTTACATCAAACAACCTCTCGGGGCGTCAGCCTGTGACAAAGGAAAATCATAATTAAGTCATTCGTTCAGTGTAATAAATGACATCAAGCTATCCATTAGGAGCTCTGATTAATCAGTCAAATAACAGCTGTGACCAATGTTGGTGTGTGTGACACGTTGGCACCACGTCACTTCTGTCCAACAATAAACAGACAGCATGTGTATTTCAAAAGTATTTACTCATATGATTGACCACAACTAGGGCTGCCCCCCGACTGAGGCTGTTCATCCCTGAGGGTGGCAATGTGGCAAAATATGAACGACACAATTTACATACATAAAGTATATAAGACAATCACAACAATGAGACAGATAAACACATAAAATATTAAAAAATCAAACCAAATAAAACAGAACAAGCTAACAAAAAAGATTTAAGTCCCTCAAATAAAGACAGTGTCGGTTAGAACATGTTCATTAACGGTGTCCTCCTCAGCTGAGCTGTAGCGTTACATACAGTCAGTGGGTGTGGTTCAGTACATCAAACTGCTCACAGCGAGCACTGTGGGTCATCTTCAGTGAAAGACACGTTACTGTGGGGTCACGTCGTTCTGTTGTATCAGAGAGGAGGTTCTGCGTCTGTCAAACTGCTCCACAGCTGAGGGCCAAATATGTGTGTTTGATTTTGGGCTGAACTGTCCCTTTATACACACTCTCACACGCACGCACGCACGCACGCGCGCACACACACACACACACACACACACACACACACACACACAGGAAGCAGGTTGTGACCAGTAGAACACCTGTGAACACATCATCATCATCATCAGACCCTGATCATTGTCTTTAAACCTAAAAATCCCTTAATGTACACGTGAAGAAGATTTCAGGGCTTCAGCCCAAATAAGGGATCAATTCATGGATTATTAAGAGGTTTTAAGAGGCAAACACCCAAAAATATCCCTTAACTTTTACCTTAATTGAAAACAATGGAGTCTTTGTGTCAGGTCTAAATTAAGGGATTCTTTCTGTGTCCTGCAGATTATATACACACATACCTCAACACTTAACAGATTTTTAATTCACCTGTCAAACCCCTGTAATGATGTCATAATTAATGATGACATCGTTAGACTGGTGTAGTCGTGATTTTAAGGGAAAGTCTAAAGCAGCAGTTTCTGTGCTCTCAGGGTTCAACACGGCGACCAACGTTGTGGTTCTCGCAGGAACCAACCGGCCGGACATCCTGGACCCGGCTCTGATGAGACCTGGACGCTTCGACAGACAGATCTACATCGGTGAGAAACTACTTCCTGTTTCCTGTCTGTACAGCAGAAGAAGAGAGGAGGATAAAAAATCTCAACTTTATGAATCGATATCAGGTCACTGAAATGAAGATTGGTCTGAATTGCTAATTTTGATCCTGTCAGTGACGATCAGGGACGATCAGTGACGATCAGGGATGAGATCATGAAGCTGTTGATTTCAAAAAGAAAATGATGATTGAGTTTTTAAAACCTTCAAACTCATTAATATTATGACATCATCACATGATAAAACCTTCAGACATTTAATGAATCAGTTGGATAGCAGCTGATGATGGACAACAGCTGATTTTCTGATCCGTAAACACAGAATCAGTGATCAATAATCTTGTTATGATGACGATGATGTTTTGTTGTTATTTTGATAACAATCAGTGAACCTGTCGCCACTGTCTCAGGTCCTCCTGACATCAAAGGTCGAGCGTCCATCTTTAAAGTCCACCTGCGTCCTTTGAAGCTGGACAGCGAGCTGGACAAAGATGCTCTGGCCAAGAAGATGGCGGCGCTCACACCTGGATTCTCAGGTAAATACACCTGTGTGACCTTCTCTCTGTCAGACTGCAGAAAGTTCAGTCTCCCTCACTTCTCCCTGCTCTCTGTCTGTCAGGCGCAGACATCGCTAACGTCTGTAATGAGGCAGCTCTGATCGCTGCTCGCCATCTTTCAGACGCCATCAACCAGAAACACTTTGAGCAGGCCATCGAGAGAGTGATCGGAGGTCAGACACGTGTGATGTCACTGAGATGAAGAGATCTTACTGGCTGCCGGTGGCTGTCGCTGTTTGAACGTGTCTGTTGTTGCAGGTCTGGAGAAGAAGACTCAGGTCCTGCAGCCTGAAGAGAAGAAGACTGTGGCGTATCATGAGGCTGGTCACGCCGTTGCTGGGTGGTTCCTGGAGCACGCCGACCCTCTGCTAAAGGTCACCTTACTGTCAGACTGACTCTGAGTTCACACCTTTCTTTAACAGACCTCCTGATGATGTCAGGATGTTTACAAACACTACAGTACCCATGGGCCTCAGCTGCTGCTGCTGCTGCTGCTGCAGAGGAGGGGGAGACAGATGTAAAGCAGATGTTTGCCAGTGAAATGCACCCTGGGAGTCGTAGTTGATCCTTGATTTTAACAGTCAACATGAAGTTTAATAAAAACTCATCAGCACCTCCAACTCTGTTTACGTCCTCCACGCTGTGACAGACAGGAAGTGGAGTTAGCTTCAGGAGCTCCAGCTCCCATGATGCTTTCATGTTGTCGTTGTTACCTGTGCAGGTGTCCATCATCCCCCGAGGGAAGGGCCTGGGTTACGCTCAGTACCTGCCCAAAGAGCAGTACCTGTACACCAGAGAGCAGCTGATGGACCGCATGTGTATGACCCTCGGAGGCCGAGTGTCCGAGGAGATCTTCTTTGGACGCATCACCACTGGAGCTCAGGATGACCTCCGCAAGGTCACACAGAGCGCCTATGCACAGGTCAGAGGTCACACAGGTCACACACAGCGCCTACACACAGGTCAGAGGTCACACAGGTCACACAGCGCGCCTACGCACAGGTCAGAGGTCACACAGGTCACACACAGCGCCTACACACAGGTCAGAGGTCACACAGGTCACACACAGCGCCTACACACAGGTCAGAGGTCACACAGGTCACACAGGTCACACAGCGTCTACGCACAGGTCAGAGGTCACACAGGTCACACACAGCGCGCCTATGCACAGGTCAGAGGTCACACAGGTCACACAGCGTCTACGCACAGGTCAGAGGTCACACAGGTCACACACAGCGCCTACACACAGGTCAGAGGTCACACAGGTCACACAGCGTCTACGCACAGGTCAGAGGTCACACAGGTCACACAGCGTCTACGCACAGGTCAGAGGTCACACAGGTCACACAGCGTCTACGCACAGGTCAGAGGTCACACAGGTCACACAGCGTCTACGCACAGGTCAGAGGTCACACAGGTCACACACAGCCCCTACACACAGGTCAGAGGTCACACAGGTCACACACAGCGCCTACACACAGGTCAGAGGTCACACAGGTCACACACAGTGGCCTACACACAGGTCAGAGGTCACACAGGTCACACAGCGTCTACGCACAGGTCAGAGGTCACACAGGTCACACACAGCCCCTACACACAGGTCAGAGGTCACACAGGTCACACACAGCGCCTACACACAGGTCAGAGGTCACACAGGTCACACACAGCGCCTACACACAGGTCAGAGGTCACACAGGTCACACAGCGTCTACGCACAGGTCAGAGGTCACACAGGTCACACACAGCCCCTACACACAGGTCAGAGGTCACACAGGTCACACACAGCGCCTACACACAGGTCAGAGGTCACACAGGTCACACAGCGTCTACGCACAGGTCAGAGGTCACACAGGTCACACACAGCGCCTACGCACAGGTCAGAGGTCACACAGGTCACACACAGCGCCTACACACAGGTCAGAGGTCACACAGGTCACACACAGCGCCTACACACAGGTCAGAGGTCACACAGGTCACACAGCGTCTACGCACAGGTCAGAGGTCACACAGGTCACACACAGCGCGCCTATGCACAGGTCAGAGGTCACACAGGTCACACACAGCGCCTACACACAGGTCAGAGGTCACACAGGTCACACAGTGGCCTACACACAGGTCAGAGGTCACACAGGTCACACAGCGTCTACGCACAGGTCAGAGGTCACACAGGTCACACACAGCGCCTACACACAGGTCAGAGGTCACACAGGTCACACACAGCCCCTACACACAGGTCAGAGGTCACACAGGTCACACACAGCGCCTACACACAGGTCAGAGGTCACACAGGTCACACACAGCGCCTACACACAGGTCAGAGGTCACACAGGTCACACAGCGTCTACGCACAGGTCAGAGGTCACACAGGTCACACACAGCCCCTACACACAGGTCAGAGGTCACACAGGTCACACACAGCGCTTACACACAGGTCAGAGGTCACACAGGTCACACACAGCGCCTACACACAGGTCAGAGGTCACACAGGTCACACAGGTCACACAGCGTCTACGCACAGGTCAGAGGTCACACAGGTCACACACAGCGCCTACACACAGGTCAGAGGTCACACAGGTCACACAGCGTCTACGCACAGGTCAGAGGTCACACAGGTCACACACAGCGCCTACACACAGGTCAGAGGTCACACAGGTCACACAGCGTCTACGCACAGGTCAGAGGTCACACAGGTCACACACAGCCCCTACACACAGGTCACAGCTCACACAGGTCACACAGCCCCTACACACAGGTCAGAGGTCACACAGAGCAGCAGCTGCTCACACATCAGCTCGGTGTGATTAAACAGAGCAAAAAGGAAACAGGAAGCAGGTTCATCAGCGGTCGGAGAGCTGAGGGTTCTAACCCCGATGAAACGTCTTGTGTTTTTATGTGTGTCTGTTCTGCGGCAGATTGTTCAGTTCGGGATGAACGCGAAGGTGGGTCAGGTGTCCTTCGACCTGCCACGGCAGGGTGAGATGGTTCTGGAGAAACCGTACAGCGAAGCCACGGCTCGTCTCATCGACACCGAGGTCAGAACCCTCATCACCGAGGCGCACCAGAGAACCCACCACCTGCTGAGCGACAAGAAGGCTGAGGTGGAGAAGGTACCACTGATTTAGATCACCTGTAAGAACATCTGACAGGTTCTCAAAGTGTTGTTTGGTTCAGACCAGGTTCTAGATACATGTGAGAGAAGAGAACAGTGGTGGAACCGAGACAAGCAGGGTTCTGTTTCTTAAGACGCACACACTTATAATACCTTCTGCATCTACTCTTCTGTGTTCCACTGTTACAACAGATTAACCTGACACTGACTCGCAGAACCCTGAAACTGAGTTCTACAACATTTCTGTGCCGAGACTCAACAAATCTTCCGATGCAGGGTTCTGGGTCATTCAGAGAACACACACATTTATGGGATGTTCTCCATCTGGTGTTCTACAGTCTACAACATACTTATGTAATTAATAGAACCAGTTCTTACTTACAGAACTTTACAGTGGGAAAGAGCCTGTAGAACCCGCTTAAGCTTTTCCACTGAGTTTCAGAACATTTCTGGAAAGAGATGTTACCGTTGAGTTCTGCAGAAAACCTTTCCTGAGTACCCCGCTCACTCATGTTTCTACAGTGTTCCCCTTCTGATTTTCCTCTACCTGAGCAACAAATCCCTTTCTCATAAAGTCCTTACCTATAGGACCCTGTCTTTGAGTTCTTGAACATTCCTGTGTGGAGAACTCTACAATTGTTCCAGTGAAGAACTTTAAAACGTTATGCTTCATACAGAGTTCTCACAATGTTCTTGGTGTTCCTGCAGGTGGCGCTGAGGCTTCTGGAGAAGGAGGTTCTGGATAAGAGCGACATGGTGGAGCTGCTGGGCAAACGTCCGTTTGCTGAGAAGTCGACCTATGAGGAGTTTGTGGAGGGAACCGGAAGCGTGGACGAGGACACGACGCTGCCGGAGGGTCTGAAGGACTGGAACCAGGAGAGGAAGGACAAGGAGGAGAGCCAGGACGAACAGGTGGCCCGCCAGATCTCTGGAGGAATGCCCTTCTAGAACCTTCAGGCGGATGGCTGAACACCCAAATACTGACCCGTCGATGTCACATTCTCTGAAGTACCGTCTGTCTGAAGGTCTAGAACCTCCTCACTGACTCCCAGAATAAACACCAAACCTTCACCCTGTAATGTTCTCAAGCATTCTGTCGGATGTCTGGGTTCTCTCACCATTCTGTACCCCACCCGACCCTTTCACATACGTCTAGAACTTTGCTTATTGAGAGTTCTCTGGAGTTCTGCACTCACCATTCTGCTAATAACATCAAACCTTGTTCATAGTTCTTGAACCTTCACTCAGTTCATAGTTCTTGAACCTTCACTCGGTTCTGTAGAACCCTCAAAAGCGTTCACTCCATTATCAGGTTCTAGAACAGCAGACTTCTAAACCTGTCATTAGGAAGAAAGATTTAAACCACCCGACCTCTCTGTTCCACACTCGCAGAACCCTGACATCAAGCTCTTAAACATTTCTAAACTTCACAAATCTCCTGACGTTAAACATTTTGTTCCAGAGCAGGTTTCTCAGTCATTCACAGAACACACAGTGTCTAAGTGTCCTACAGTAACAAATCTAGAACCTATCCTGACCAACAGAACCCAGTTTTCTTTAATGGATAACTTTCACTCCAAAGCAGAGAAAGTTCTGTTCCTGGTGTTCTGCAGTCAGCTTCTACTCCAACACATCTTCACCGTACCATCTGAACTAAAGAACCCTGCATTTCTCTGCACAGAACCATAGAACCTTTCTTTGCTCTGGAATCCATACTCCATTGAAGGGTTCTACATCAGCAGGAACACGAGCTGTGCTTTGATGGAGATCTTAACAAATAAACTTGAAAAACTTTTACTTCAATTCTGAGCAGTAGAACCGTTTAAGAACCTTTCTGTATGTGTAGGTTCTGGATCCGTCTCTGCAGCAGCCGGTTCCTCTTCTCTGTTTTCTGGTTCCAGCAGATGACGAAGGAAGCAGCGACAGAGTGTTACAGGTGACCTTCAGGTGGAGAAGAAGAAACTCTGAGGTCATCGGGCGTCAACACAGTGAGCACCGAGTTGTCCTTAGAACCCTCAGCTGCTGAAGGATGAACCCTGCAGATCTGATCACAGTCTGACTCAGTTATTGATCATCAGCACTGATCTGAATGTTCTGGAGACTAGCTCAGTCTTCATCTTCATCATCGTCACTGTCGCCTTGGTAACTGCTGTTGGTAGACTGAATGAAGAGTGATGCTAATGTAAAGCTAATATTAACATGTGGTGGATGGAAGCAGCCGCAGTCTGCTGATCAGGTATTGATTAATTATTGATCAGTTATTGTCAGCATGCTGTAAAAACAAAGGTGTGCAGCTGAGTGTTGGCCGGACACACTCATATCATCTGTAATAATTAAATAAAAATGTGTATATGTGTGTTCTGCTTCATGATTGAAATGTTTTATTAAAGTCAGAAAAACTCATCAATACATTTATAATCGATCAATCATTAAAAACTCAATGAAAACTTAAACAGTTTTCAACACAACAAAAGACATTTTTTCATCAGAATAAATAAATGATGAGATTGCTTTTGAGTTTCACCTGCTGAAGGGTTTCATTTAATGTGTGAATTATAAAATTATCACATCTGTATCACAAACAAAGAAACACACTCCTGTGTGACTCACTGACTTTATCTGTATGTATGTATTTTAAATCACATAGTTTGAAAAAATGAAATTGAAATTTTGAAATTTTAAACATTGATAAAAAGTGACATTTGTTTTATTCTGAGGAACAGATGGGTCATAGTCCCATCTGTTCCTCAGTTAGTGATGAAGAAAAAACATTTAATTAACATCAATTGAATTAATTGAGAGTGGTTAATGTTTTTATTTATTGATGTATGAATGACTTAAATATTATGTTTTATGAATAAAACAATGTGTTTATGTCCTCAAGTCTGCAGACTGAAACGTTAGCCGCTCTTTTATTTTGAAGCCCCTCCAAGAGGATGTGACTTCAGCGGAAGTGCCGCTGCAAGTCGGAGAGCTGAGACTAACAACAAAAATACAAATATGAAAATAAAAATATAAAATGTATGAGCTTTGTTTTTGATCCCGGAGCAGAGACAGAGAGCAGCTCAGAGAGACAGCTGCATGGCGGTGACCGTTTCCGCGGTGAGAAAAATTCAAACGTTTCTTTCTGTTGATGATGGAGACATGCTAAGCTAATGCTAACTGACGTGAAGGAGCTTGTTTCATAAATCACAAAAACACAGGCTAAATGAATTAAAGCAATCAGACACAATTATCAGATGAATCACACAAGCAGACTGGTTTATACAGATTATTTATGATTCTATAAGATCTGATGAGAATGTGTCTGCAAAATATAAACAACAGAAACTAATGAAAATAATTAAGATTAAGTAAAAGTAAACAGAAGTCAGCTAATAAAAGCTAGTAGAAGCTAATAGAGGCAGGTAGAAACTAATAGAAGCTAATGGAAGCTAGTACAAGCTAATAGAAACTAGTAGAAACTAATAGAAGCTAATGGAAGCTAGTACAAGCTAATAGAAGCTAGTAGAAACTAATAGAAGCTAGTACAAGCTAATGGAAGTTAGTAGAAGCTAACAGAAGCTAGTAAAAGCTAATAGAAGCTAGTAAAAGCTAATAGAAGCTAATGGAAGCTAGTAGAAGCTCAGAGAAGCCAGTAGAGGGTTGCTGTGAGGGTCCAAAGGACAGAGGGATGTCGTATGCTGTAAAGCCCTGTGAGGCAAATTGTGATTTGTGATATTGGGCTTTATAAATAAAATTGATTGATTGATTGATAGAAGTTAATAGAAGCTAATAGAAGCCAGTAGAAATTAATAGAAGCTAATAGAAACTAGTAGAAGCCAATAGACTCTAGCAGAAGCCAGTAGAAGTTAATAGAAGCTAATAGAAGCCAGTAGAAGTTAATAGAAGCTAATAGAAACTATCAGAAGCTAATAGAAGCTAGTAGAAGCTAATAGACGCTAGCAGAAGCTAATAGACGCTAGCAGAAGCTAATAGAAGCCAGTAGAAGCTGAGAGGAGACACAGTAGAGTAGGTTCACCTGCCCTCAGGTACCTGAGGGTGCGTTTGTTTTGTTCACCTGTCGGTGTGTGAACAGGGAGGGCCGGCTCTCATCATGGAGAACGGACAGAGCACCACCACCAAGCTGGGCCTGCCGCCTCTCACCCCTAACCAGCAGGAGGCGCTGCAGAAGGTAACACACACACACACACACACACACACACTGTATACATGTGGTGTGTGTGTGTATATACGGCGAGCTGTGATTGGCTGCTTCCTGTCTGCAGGCGAAGAAGTACTGCATGGAGCAGAGCATCAACAGTGTTCTCCTCAGACAGACGCAGCAGCTCAGCAGCCTGCAGGTAACGCCATCACACCGCCATCACACCGCCATCACACCATGACAACAGCATCCCAGCGATGGACGCTCTCTGTCTGTGTGTGTCTCTCAGATGGCGTCTCTGTCCATGGGTCTGGGCGACGCTCTGTCTCCTCTTCAGTCGGTAAGTGGAGCCACCTACTATTTCCACGATGCATCTGTGTGACATCACGGCGTCATCATGACGACACTGAGGGTGGTTAATGGAGTTTCAGCTTATCAGTGATGTAGCCTTCATCATCATCATCATCATCATCATCACCATGTGTTTGGAGTAACCTGGTGACCAGGTGCACGTCATATGGCGTCTGCAGCTCCTTTAGTTCAGTCTGATAAACGTCAGAGGTCAGAGGTCAGCGTGAGGACGGAGTCACAGCTCTGTGTGTGTGTGTGTGTGTGTGTGTGTGCGTGTGCGTGTTGAAGAGTTTGTGAGTCAGAGGCTGCGTCCCAAGTCCCTTATTTTATACTGCTAACTCCTGACTCCTGACTTGAACCGGAAGTCGTTGGAGGTCCACCATCTTTAAGGCCGTCTCATGTCTCTTATTCCTGCCAGTAAGGAGTTAGCGTTAGGAGTTAGAAGGGATCTGTTAGGTGCGATGAGTAAGGTAACACGAGAGGTTCCTAACAGGAAGTCTTTTTCGGCTTGAGGCTCTGACGTATAAATACCCACCCCCTACGTCTGGCTCATTTGAACGAGATGGTGGAGAAACTGCGCAAGTGTACCCGTTACATGCATTCTTTGCAATGACACGCTGTAATTCACATGCCTACGTGACTACAAAGAGTAACGTTCACAACGTGTTGCGTTGCTCAACGGACTGTCGGTGATGTGTGGCTGTTAAATGTGCAGCTGCTCATGTCCAGAACCACACACACACACACACACACACACACACACAAACAAACACGTTTGCCCATCATTAATTGTCCTGCCTGTCATGTGAGTGGAATAATGTTTAATAGCTTGTAGGTAATATTAATTATTAATATTTACGGCTTTGATCAGTGAATATAATGTGACTTGGGATGTACGCCAAACGCTGGCTCACAGCAGATCCAGCTGTGCCGCCGTCATCAGAAAAGGACGTCGCTTTACGTGACGCTTCAGAGTAAGGTCGACTCATGTCTCTTATCAGCAAACCTCGCTCTTCACTCCTGACTCCTTAAAGGCTAAGTTCGGTTTTTTGACACCTTGGCCTTATTTTTAGGAATAAATACGCTCGTAGACTCACCCAGACAATTTTGGTGGAGCTCGGAGCCGTTTTTCGAGCAATTTAGATCCATCCGACGGCGTTTTCTCTCATGCCATAGAAGCGGACGGGGCCGGGGCTAAATTAGACATTATCTGCTGCGAAACTCACTCATTTCACCTACATTTTATAAATGAATGGCCAGTGTTATCACCATGTCAGCTCAACTTCCATGTTATGGTCATCCGGGGCTTTACAAGGATGGGTAACTTTTGGTGACGTCATAGACGTGCGCCGCAGGAGCGCAGTCCAGCCGGCGCTAGGCTAGGAGCTACACGGGTACAAACATGGTTCGTCATTGCGTTTTTCCACTTTGTCTAAACAAAATGACTAGTTGGACAAAGTTCACATTCCACAGGCTTCCTTTGAAAACCCGGAGTTACTAAAGCTCTGACTTGTTGTCCTGAAAATGGACCCGAATATTCCTATGGAAGAACTGAGGAGGGTCAGTCACCGGGTCTGCAGCGCTCACTTCGCTCCAGAAACCACACTGAACTGAATTTCCTAAATGCCAAACTCATATCTATGAAACTGTCAACCGTGTTTCTACATTATTTTTTCTGTGTAATAGCCTGAGTCTGCTGTCTGCATTCCAGATCATACATAACTACAAAGTAAAGACATCATACCCAAGTTATTTATTTATAAAGCAAACACTCATAGAAAATATACCCTTTTTGCATTTGTATGGGCTACTTACTCTATCGAAAGTTGTCCGTTCGGTCCTGCTGGCTTCGGCTGCATCTGCCAGTTGACTCTCGGGACATGAAAAAAAGTCTCTACCACAGCCCGGTTTGTCATGGCAGAAAAATCTTCCAGTGTAGTGAGACACGTATTTTGGGGGGCATCAATACGTGTTTCCTCTGGTCTCAAGTCCCACTCTGAGCAGCAAAGGCTCTCCTCTTCTGTTGTCTGTGGCGTGTCCACAACAACACCACCAGTTAGCCCCCATTCGCTTGTTCTCTGGCCAGCTGTTCGGCTCTTTCCCTCTGCATCCTCCTTTCAAATAGCTCCTCGTCGGTGTATTCTGGCTCAAAACGATACGGGCATCCATCATACTCAAAGTCGTCATCAGACACTTCTACATCGGATAAATATTCCGTCATGCGGGACTCAGCTGCGCTCCTGCGGCGCACGTCTATGACTTCACCAAAAGTTACCCATCCTTGTAAAGCCCCGGATGACCATAACAAGGAAGTTGAGCTGACATGGTGATAACACTGGCCATTCATTTATAAAATGTAGGTGAAATGAGCGAGTTTCGCAGCAGATAATGTCTAATTTAGGGGCTTCGATGTCTGGCCCCGTCCGCTTCTAGGGCATGAGAGAAAACGCCGTCGGATGGATCTAAATTGCTCGAAAATGGCTCCGAGCTCCACCAAAATTGTCTGGGTGAGTCTACGAGCGTATTTATTCCTAAAAATAAGGCCCAGGTGTCAAAAAACCGAACTTAGCCTTTAAATGTTTTCCTAAGTGGGAGGGACTAAACAGTTAGGTAAGGTGGCTAGCAGTAATTTTAAGGGACATGAGATGCAGCCAGAGGAGAAAATGGTGGAGAGGTCAGAAAAAAATTCTCCAAACGCTGGATGACAGAGGAAATAAAATGCTACAGATCAGATGATGTCATCAGGGAGAATATGTGTGGATGATGTCATCAGCGAGACTCACACATTTATCACCTGACGCCATAACATCAGAAACAAAATGATGACATCACTGAGATCAACTGTAAAAGCCCATCAGTGATGAGTTGAGTCTGTCTCAACCTTCATCACACTGTCACAGTCTGCAGTTCATCTCATGTCCACTGGGTGTCCTCACACCTTACAGGCTCACAGAGGGGCGTGTCTTTAGACTTTATTGTCCCCAGAGGAGAAATTTTCTTCCACAGCACCACAACAGTTTGACTGACTGACATACAGAACACAACAGACATCATAGCACATACACATACACACACTGTGCAGGACATTTGGACAGGGACACAAACAACTCTCTGACAACCAATCACATCACACCAATTTATTATGTTGATCTGTTCTGTACGACATCTATTGCACGTCTGTCCGTCCCAGGTCCCAGGTTGCAGGTTGCAGGTTATTTGTAATTTTCTTCTTTCATGATTTGCTGAGTATTTTTGCATTTGGTGTTTTCTGTTATTTATTGGAGCCATTTTGGTTAGTTTTTATTGTGTCATGATTTGTTCTGTTATTTTAAAATGTAGGCGGGCCCCAGGAAGAATAGCTGCAGCCCTGGGCCCTGTATCACAAAGCAGGATTAATGTCTCAGCGAGGTAACTTCAGGGTTAACCTGGGTTTTCGGTCTCACGAAGCCGGTTCAGTTCTTATCGGGGTAGATCACCATGGTAACTGACTCTGAACGGCTATCCTGCTCCGGAGCAGGGTAAGTTCAGGGTTGAATCTGATCCTATAAAAAGCACCACCCACTGGCCAATCAGCTGTTCAGAAAGAAATGACTCCGCTGACAGAAATGCAGCCCAGTCATGACGGGAAGTTTAATTCATTTGATTGATTTTGATTTGAAAGTTTATTTTGAACATTAAAAAAGAAAAGAAAGCAACAACAACAGACAATGAAAAGATTGTTCACAAAGGAGTGGAAAGAAGTCCAAATCTCATCCCACCCCTTCATAAGAAAGAAACTGATCATTTGCAGACACTTAATAGCACCATTAATTAGTGCCAACATTTTGTTTTGTTGGAGGAAATGATCCCTGTTAAAGATAATGGGCCTAATTGACAGCTTTGCTGCTGGAAATGTGGAAAGTAGCCTATCATGTCTACACTTCATGGTGTTTGAGGGATTTTCCTTTTTGTTTTTTAAAGAGGGAGACTAGGTTTATTTTGCACAGCTGTTAATTTCTAACACAGCTCAATATCAGGATGATTTTATTCAGACTATCAATTTGGTGTTGATATGATTTAATTGTGGCGTCAGCTTTAAGCTTTATTGTAGCATATATAACGTTATGACAAAGAAGACCAGTTTATCAGACGCAATGATGTTAGACGATAATTGTAATACACGCAATTCATCTGCGCAGCATTGATTTCATGGGATTCAAGGGTGTGATCAGTGTCAGATGTACAGGTACAGGTACTGTAGCTACTTGAACCAGTGATGAGTAATTTAACCTATACATCATTTTATTTGCTCCCTTGTTTTGTCTTGATTTTTCCCTCTCTCCTCCTCTATTTCTTCTTTCCTGACCCGTTGTCTTCTTCTCTATTATGTGATTTCATTGCTGTTTTGACAGGGGAATTTCTTTGATAAGCTTTTAGTGGCTTCTAACCTCTCCGGCACTTTTCTCTTTTTAGTCTTGTAAATTTTATACTGTCTGTTTTTAACATTATGTGCAAATAAACTAATCTAAACTAAAACTAAACATTATTCATCCCGTTATGCGTTGCCACGCATGTTTCCTCCTCCTGCTGCTGCCACGGTGTTGGCCTTTTCTCTAATGTTGCTTTTCTCCTCCTCATATTTTAGCAGAATTAATCTCTGATTAACTAAACTTCATAATTGTCTTAAAGACATAAAAACCTGGATGAGCACCAATTTCCTGATGTTAAATTCAAACAAAACTGAAGTAATTGTTCTTGGCCCCAAACAACTCAGAGACTCTTTATCTGATGACATAGTTTCTCTCGATGGCATTGCTCTGGCCTCTACCACTACTGTAAGAAACCTCGGAGTAACATTTGATCAAGATCTGTCTTTCAATTCTCATTTAAAACAAACCTCACGGACTGCATTTTTTCATCTGCGTAATATTGCGAAAATTAGGCCTATCTTGACCCAAAAAGATGCAGAAAAATTGGTCCACGCTTTTGTTACCTCGAGGCTGGATTACTGTAACTCTCTACTATCAGGTAGCTCTAGTAAATCATTAAAAACTCTTCAGCTAATTCAGAATGCAGCAGCACGTGTACTAACAGGAACTAAGAAATGAGATCATATTTCTCTTGTTTTAGCTTCTCTGCACTGGCTCCCTGTAAAATCCAGAATTGAATTTAAAATCCTACTGTTAACTTATAAAGCTCTAAATGGTCAAGCTCCGTCATATCTTAGAGAGCTCATAGTGCCATATTATCCCACCAGAACTCTGCGCTCTGAGAACGCAGGGTTACTCGTGGTCCCTAAAGTCTCCAAAAGTAGATCAGGAGCCAGAGCCTTCAGCTATCAGGCTCCTCTCCTGTGGAACCATCTTCCTGTTGCGGTCCGGGAGGCAGACACCGTCTCCACATTTAAGACTAGACTTAAGACTTTCCTCTTTGATAAAGCTTATAGTTAGGGCTGGCTCAGGCTTGCCTTGTACCAGCCCCTAGTTAGGCTGACTTAGGCCTAGTCTGCCGGAGGACCACCTATAATACACCGGGCACCTTCTCTCTCTCTCTCTCTCTCTCTCTCTCGCTCTCGCTCTCTCTCTCTCCCTCTCTCTCTCGTATCCTATTACTGTATCTTTTTTTACTCGGCCATTCTGGATGTCACTAACTCGGTTTCTTCTCCGGAGCCTTTGTGCTCCACTGTCTCTCAGGTTAACTCGTATTGCAGCGGTGCCTGGATAGTGTGACGTGTGTGGTTGTGCTGCTGCCGTGGTCCTGCCAGATGCCTGCTGCTGCTGCTGCTGCCATCATTAGTCATTAGTCATACTTCTACTGCTATTATAGACATATGATATTATCATACATGTATACTGCCAGATACTAATATATACTTTCAACATATTGTACCACAGTAGCCAGAACTATAACGACAGTATTATTACTTTCATGAATGTTGTTGTAAGCTACTGTCATTACCGAGGATGTCATACAGATTACTGTATTGTGTCATACAGATTACTGTTAATTTGTTATGCTGATCTGTTCTGTACGACATCTACTGCACGTCTGTCCGTCCTGGAAGAGGGATCCCTCCTCAGTTGCTCTTCCTGAGGTTTCTACCATTTTTTTCCCCCGGTAAAGGTTTTTTTTTGGGGGAGTTTTTCCTGATCAGCTGTGAGGGTCTAAAGGACAGAGGGATGTCGTATGCTGTAAAGCCCTGTGAGGCAAATTGTATTTGTGATATTGGGCTTTATTAATAAAATTGATTGATTAATTGATTGATCCTCACGAGAAATGCTTTTTCCCCCTCACATACGGCGCTCTGTGAGGACGCTCAGTGAGGACGCTCAGTGACGCTGCGCTTCTCTCATGATTGTGATTGGTCCGCTGCGTGCGTGTTCACGGCTCTTGATAAAGCAACCCTGGGTTGAGTTACCGAGTTGATATCCAGCGTCGTGATACCGATTATCCTGATTGCCATTGTTAGGGTCAGTCAACCCAGGATAGGTCTGGGTAACCCAGGAAAGGTTGATCTCGCTTCGTGATACAGGCCCCTGCTCTAGCTAATGGGGATCCTAATAAACAATAAACAGGTCCCGGGTTACAGGTCATATGTCACAGGTCCCAGGTCAGACGTGGCAGGTTACAGGTTCAGATCAAATGTCACAGGTTACAGGTCACAAGTTTAGGTCTCAGGTTACAGGTCCCAGTTCCCGGGTTACAGGTCACAGGTCACAGCTTCATGTCACATGTCACAGGTGAAATGTTACAGGTCACAAGTTTAGGTCTCATGTCACAGATGAAATGTTACAGGTTACAAGTCACAGGTTTAGGTCTCATGTCACAGGTCCCGGGTTACAGGTCCCAGTCCGTATGTCACAGGCACCAGGTTGCAGTTTACAGGTCACAGGTCACAGGTCTCAGGGCACAGGTCACACTTCCCTGGTGACAGGACACAGGTCTATTTCTCCTGTTTTAGCTTCTCTGCACTGGCTCCCTGTAAAATCCAGAATTGAATTTAAAATCCTACTGTTAACTTATAAAGCTCTAAATGGTCAAGCTCCATCATATCTTAGAGAGCTCATAGTGCCTTATTATCCCACCAGAACTCTGCGCTCTGAGAACGCAGGGTTACTCGTGGTCCCTAAAGTCTCCAAAAGTAGATCAGGAGCCAGAGCCTTCAGCTATCAGGCTCCTCTCCTGTGGAATCATCTTCCTGTTACGGTCCGGGAGGCAGACACCGTCTCCACATTTAAGGCTAGACTTAAGACTTTCCTCTTTGATAAAGCTTATAGTTAGGGCTGGCTCAGGCTTGCCTAGTACCAGCCCCTAGTTAGGCTGACTTAGGCCTAGTCTACCGGAGGACCACCTTTAATGCACCGGGCACCTTCTCTCTCTCTCTCTCTCTCTCTCGCTCTCGCTCTCTCTCTCTCTCCCTCTCTCTCTCGTATCCTATTACTGTATCTATTTTACTCGGCCATTCTGGATGTCACTAACTCGGTTTCTTCTCCGGAGCCTTTGTGCTCCACTGTCTCTCAGGTTAACTCGTATTGCAGCGGTGCCTGGATAGTGTGACGTGTGTGGTTGTGCTGCTGCCGTGGTCCTGCCAGATGCCTCCTGCTGCTGCTGCTGCTGTCATCATTAATCATTAGTCATACTTCTACTGCTATTATAGACATATGATATTATCATACATGTATACTGCCTGATACTAATATATACTTTCAACATACTGTACCACAGTAGCCAGAACTATAACGACAGTATTATTACTTTCATGAATGTTGTTGTAAGCTACTGTCATTACCGAGGATGTCATACCAATTACTGTATTGTGTCATACAGATTACTGTTAATTTGTTATGCTGATCTGTTCTGTACGACATCTACTGCACGTCTGTCCGTCCTGGAAGAGGGATCCCTCCTCAGTTGCTCTTCCTGAGGTTTCTACCATTTTTTTCCCCCGGTAAAGGGGTTTTTTTGGGGAGTTTTTCCTGATCAGCTGTGAGGGTCTAAAGGACAGAGGGATGTCGTATGCTGTAAAGCCCTGTGAGGCAAATTGTATTTGTGATATTGGGCTTTATAAATAAAATTGATTAAACTGATACAAAAAATAAATAGTCATTAAGCGGTCATTTCTTTAGTGACCTGTGACCTGTAACCTCCTGACACAATACAGTAATCGGTATGACATCCTCGGTAATGACAGTAGCTTACAACAACATTCATGAAAGTAATAATACTGTCGTTATAGTTCTGGCTACTGTGGTACAAAATGTTGAAAGTATATATTAGTATCAGGCAGTATACATGTGTGATAATATCATATGTCTATAATAGCAGTAGAAGTATGACTAATGACTAATGATGGCAGCAGCAGCAGGAGGCATCTGGCAGGACCACGGCAGCAGCACAACCACACACGTCACACTATCCAGGCACCGCTGCAATACGAGTTAACCTGAGAGACAGTGGAGCACAAAGGCTCCGGAGAAGAAACCGAGTTAGTGACATCCAGAATGGCCGAGTAAACAAGATACAGTAATAGGATACGAGAGAGAGAGGGAGAGAGGGGGGGGGGGGGTATATTTCTTTTATTATATTTCTGTTCCTTATATGAAGCATCATGTATAAGTTGAGTTTAAGATATTGCAGGAGAATAATTACTATTATTATTATTATTATCATAAAGTTTTTTGTGACTTCCTGTCTGCGTTCAGGTGGCGGCCCAGCGTCAGAGAGCTCTGGCCATCATGTGCCGAGTCTACGTCGGCTCCATCTACTACGAGCTGGGAGAGGACACCATCAGACAGGCCTTCGCTCCATTTGGACCAATCAAAAGCATCGACATGTCCTGGGACTCTGTCACCATGAAACACAAGGTCAGTCTCACGCTCTGTGTCCTGCACGTACAGACCCCAGACCAGGACGTGTTTGAGGTCATCTTCAGTCCATCTGTGTCACTGCAGGGTTTCGCCTTCGTAGAGTACGAGATGCCTGAAGCGGCTCAGCTGGCTCTGGAACAGATGAACTCTGTCGTCCTTGGAGGACGAAACATAAAGGTAAGTCCAGGTTAACCATCACTGACCAGCACAGACACTCCCAGGTTAACCATCACTGACCAGCACAGACACTCCAAGGTTAACCATCACTGACCAGCACAGACACGCCCAGGTTAACCATCACTGACCAGTACAGACACTCCTAGTTTGCCGTATATTGTTCCCTCCATTTCGTCTTGCAGGTCGGGAGGCCCAGTAACATTGGCCAGGCTCAGCCAATCATTGACCAGCTGGCAGAGGAAGCACGTGCCTTTAACAGGATCTACGTGGCGTCAGTTCACCCCGACCTCTCTGACGATGACATCAAGAGCGTCTTCGAGGCCTTTGGAAAGATAAAGTCCTGCATGCTGGCCCGAGAGCCGACCACCGGACGCCACAAAGGCTACGGCTTCATCGGTGAGCATTTATAACCACGAGACTGACGGTGGAGACAAATGCCAGAGAACACGACAGGTGACATGTCCTCAGAGACAGATGCCAACTGTGTGTATATGATGCTAACTGTGTGAATGAGATGCTAACTGTGAACAAGATGCCGACTGTGTGAACGAGATGCTGACTGTGAATGAGATGCTAACTGTGAACCAGATGCTGACTGTGTGAACGAGATGCCGACTGTGTGAATGAGATGCTAACTGTAAACAAGATCAATCAATCAAAATTTATTTCTAAAGCACATTTAAAAACAACCACAGTTGACCAAAGTGCTGTACATGATAAAAGGGCATGACATAAAACAAATAAAACAAATAAAACACATAAGACAATAAGAATTTGTATGTACAAACTCAACGGACTGGAAGCCAGTGCAGGGAGGACAGCACCGGTGTGATGTGTTCTCTCTTTTTTGTTCCAGTCAGTAAGCGAGCAGCAGCATTCTGTACTAGCTGCAGGCGCTGGATAGAGGACTGGTCTAGACCCACATACAAGGAGTTACAGTAATCAAGCCTGGTGGTGACGAATGCATGAACCACTCTTTCCAGATCTTGGGGGCGAAGATATGGCTTGACCTTGGCCAGCAGCCTCAACTGATAAAAAGCACCTTTGACCACAGAGCCAATCTGTTTGTCAAATTTAAAAGCACTGTCAAAGGTCACACCAAGACTCTTTAGAGAGCAGCGACAGTGAGGTGCAAGGTGTTTGAGAAAATTGGCTGAGCAGTCCAGGACATTTGGATTTCCAAACACAATAGCCTCTGTCTTATTGTCATTTAAGTTTAGAAAGTTTATGTTCATCCATGTTTTAATGTCTTTCAGACAAGATAGCAGAGGCTGCAGAGAATCCTTACAATTTACTTTCAGAGGAAAATATATTTGTACGTCATCTGCAAAGGAGTGGAAAGAGACATTGTGCTTGCGAAAGATAGAACCCAGGGGCAGCATGTACAGAACAAAAAGCAGAGGGCCTAGAATGGAGCCTTGGGGAACCCCATAAGAAAGAGGGGCCACGCCTGAAGAGGACTCACCCAGATGGACGGAGAAGGTTCTCTCTGTCAAATGAGAGCGAAAAAACTTCAGGGCAGTACCTTTAATCCCCACACAATGCTCTAAGCGCAGTAAAAGGGTCTCATGATCCACTGTGTCAAAAGCTGCTGTCAGATCTAAGGTAACAAGAATAGCAGCACACCCAGAGTCAACAGTTAAAATTAAGTCATTAAAAACCCTTAAAAGAGCAGTTTCAGTGCTATGACGAGCTCTGAACCCAGACTGAAACTTCTCATAGACGCTGTTTTCGATTAAAAAGGATTGAAGTTGTTTAAAAACTACTTTCTCCAACACTTGGACAGGAAGGGTAGTTTGGAGATAGGCCTGAAGTTGGAGAGCAAAGAGGGGTCAAGTCAAGATTAGGTTTTTTTTTAGAAGGGGCTGCACAATAGCATGTTTAAAAGCTGACGAGAAACTACCTGAACTGAGACAGGCATTTACCAACACCAGAAGCACTGACCCTACCGAGTCAAACACCCCCTTTAAAAACTTGGAGGGAATGCTGTCTGAAGAGCAGCTAGTAGGATTCAAATCGTAAACAACCTCATATAGCTCAGACAGAGAGACTGGCTCAAACTGGTTAAAAGCAGCTTGGCACAGTGGAGGGACACAGGGGGTCAGGGTCAGTAGAGACAGGGATAGACCGCAGAGCAGTGATTTTGTCAGTGAAGAAGCTGAGAAAATCATTACAGAGGGTGGAAGTAGGAACAACGCAGGCAGCATCTTGAGGTGTCACAATTGAATTTAAAACACTAAAAAGAACTTTGGGTTTTCCAATGTTAGTAGAAACTAGATTTGAAATGTAAGAGGATTTTGCTAATTTTGCAGCTCTCTGGTACTCTAAAAGACAGTCCTGTAAAATTTCAAAGGAGACCTGCAGCCTGTCCTTCTTCCACCTTCTCTCTGCACATCTACATGAGCGTCTGAGAGCACGAACAGATTCAGTTATCCATGGTTCATATTGTGCTTTAGGACGAGTAATTCTTAGAGGAGCAATGGAGTCCAGGATACTGCTGCAAGTAGAGTTAAAAAGAGTAGTTAGCACTTCAGCACAGACGGACACGGACCCATCCACACTGGAAAGCACAGAGTCTGTGTGAACGAGATGCTGACTGTGTAAATGAGATGCTAACTGTGAACAAGATGCTGACTGTGTGAACGAGATGCCGACTGTGTGTCTGTCCGTTCTGGAAGAGGGATCCCTCCTCAGTTGCTCTTTCCCCCCGGTAAAGGTTTTTTTTTTGGGAGTTTTTCCTGATCCGCTGTGAGGGTCGAAAGGACAGAGGGATGTCGTATGCTGTAAAGCCCTGTGAGGCAAATTGTATTTGTGATATTGGGCTTTATAAATAAAATTGAATTGAATTGAGATGCCGACTGTGTGAACGAGATGCTGAATGTGTGAACAAGATGCTGACTGTGTGAATGAGATGCTGACTGTGTGAATGAGATGCTGACTGTGTGAACGAGATGCTGACTGTGTGAACGAGATGCTGACTGTGTGAATGAGATGCTAACTGTGTGAATAAGATGCTAACTGTGTGAATGAGATGCTTACTGTGTGAATGAGATGCTGACTGTGTGAACGAGATGCTTACTGTGTGAACGAGATGCCGACTGTGTGAATGAGATGCTAACTGTGAACAAGATGCTTACTGTGTGAACGAGATGCTGATGGTGTGAATGAGATGCTAACTGTGAGATGCCGACTGTATGAACGAGATGCTGTGTGAATGAAATGCTAACTGTGTGAATGAAATGCTAACTGTGTGAATGAGATGCTAACTGTGAGATGCCGACTGTGTGAACGAGATGCTAACTGTGTGAATAAGATGCTAACTGTGTGAATGAGATGTGAATGAGATGCTAACGGTGTGAATGAGATGCCGACTGTGTGAATGAGATGCTAACTGTGTGAATGAGATGCTGACTGTGTGAACGAGATGCTGACTGTGTGAACGAGATGCTGACTCTGTGAACGAGATGCTAACTGTGTGAACGAGATGCTTACTGTGTGAACGAGATGCCGACTGTGTGAACGAGATGCCGACTGTGTGAATGAGATGCTTACTGTGTGAACGAGATGCCGACTGTGTGAACAAGATGCTGACTGTGTGAACGAGATGCTGACTGTGTGAATGAGATGCTGACTGTGTGAATGAGATGCTAACTGTGAACAAGATGCTTACTGTGTGAACGAGATGCTGACTGTGTGAATGAGATGCTGACTGTGTGAATGAGATGCTAACTGTGAACAAGATGCTTACTGTGTGAACGAGATGCTGATGGTGTGAATGAGATGCTGACTCTGTGAACGAGATGCTAACTGTGTGAACGAGATGCTTACTGTGTGAACGAGATGCCGACTGTGTGAACGAGATGCCGACTGTGTGAATGAGATGCTTACTGTGTGAACGAGATGCCGACTGTGTGAACAAGATGCTGACTGTGTGAACGAGATGCTGACTGTGTGAATGAGATGCTGACTGTGTGAATGAGATGCTAACTGTGTGAATGAGATGCCGACTGTGTGAATGAGATGCTAACTGTGTGAATGAGATGCTGACTGTGTGAATGAGATGCTTACTGTGTGAACGAGATGCTGACTGTGTGAATGAGATGCTGACTGTGTGAACAGCGAAGTGAGAGAGCCAGTGATGAAGTTGAGTTCACCTTTGCAGCCTGTCCTCTGATCGAGCTGACAAGCTGACAATCATCTGGTTTTGTCTCTAGAATACGAAAGGGCTCAGTCTGCTCAGGATGCCGTCGCCTCCATGAACCTGTTTGACCTGGGGGGTCAGTACCTGCGGGTGGGGAAGGCGGTGACTCCGCCCGTACCCCTTCTCACACCCACAGCTCCTGGAGGGCTCCCTGCTGCTGCTGCTGTGGCTGCTGCTGCCGCCTCTGCCAAGATCACTGCTCAGGTAACACATGAGGCTCCTCCTACCGATCACACATGGTCAGGAAGACATTTAGCACGACACTGTGGCGTATTAATGCAGTATAACACACAGTATAACACACAGTATAACACACAGTATAACTCACAGTATAACACACAGTATAACACACAGTATAACTCACAGTATAACACACAGTATAACACACAGTATAACACACAGTATAACTCACAGTATAACACACAGTATAACTCACAGTATAACACACAGTATAACTCACAGTATAACACACAGTATAACTCACAGTATAACACACAGTATAACACACAGTATAACTCACAGTATAACACACAGTATAACACACAGTATAACACACAGTATAACTCACAGTATAACTCACAGTATAACACACAGTATAACTCACAGTAAAACACACAGTATAACACACAGTATAACTCACAGTATAACTCACAGTATAACACACAGTATAACTCACAGTATAACACACAGTATAACACACAGTATAACACACAGTATAACACACAGTATAACACACAGTATAACACACAGTATAACACACAGTATAACTCACAGTATAACACACAGTATAACTCACAGTATAACACACACAGTATAACTCACAGTATAACACACAGTATAACTCACAGTATAACACACAGTATAACACACAGTATAACCACAGTATAACTCACAGTATAACTCACAGTATAACACACAGTATAACTCACAGTATAACTCACAGTATAACACACAGTATAACTCACAGTATAACACACAGTATAACACACAGTATAACTCACAGTATAACACACAGTATAACTCACAGTATAACACACAGTATAACACACAGTATAACACACAGTATAACTCACAGTATAACACAGTATAACTCACAGTATAACACACAGTATAACACACAGTATAACTCACAGTATAACACACAGTATAACACACAGTATAACTCACAGTATAACACACACAGTATAACTCACAGTATAACACACAGTATAACACACAGTATAACACACAGTATAACACACAGTATAACTCACAGTATAACACAGTATAACTCACAGTATAACACACAGTATAACACACAGTATAACTCACAGTATAACACACAGTATAACACACAGTATAACTCACAGTATAACACACACAGTATAACTCACAGTATAACACACAGTATAACTCACAGTATAACACACAGTATCACACACAGTATAACACACACAGTATAACTCACAGTATAACACACAGTATAACTCACAGTATAACACAGTATAACACACAGTATAACACACAGTATAACACACAGTATAACACACAGTATAACACACAGTATAACTCACAGTATAACACAGTATAACTCACAGTATAACACACAGTATAACACACAGTATAACTCACAGTATAACACACACAGTATAACTCACAGTATAACACACAGTATAACACACAGTATAACACACAGTATAACTCACAGTATAACACACAGTATCACACACAGTATAACACACACAGTATAACTCACAGTATAACACACAGTATAACACACACAGTATAACACACAGTATAACTCACAGTATAACACAGTATAACTCACAGTATAACACACAGTATAACTCACAGTATAACACACAGTATAACACACAGTATAACACACACAGTATAACTCACAGTATAACACACAGTATAACTCACAGTATAACTCACAGTATAACACACAGTATAACTCACAGTATAACACACAGTATAACTCACAGTATAACACACAGTATAACACACAGTATAACACACACAGTATAACACACAGTATAACACACAGTATAACTCACAGTATAACACACAGTATAACTCACAGTATAACACACAGTATAACTCACAGTATAACACACAGTATAACACACAGTATAACTCACAGTATAACACACAGTATAACTCACAGTATAACACACAGTATAACACACAGTATAACTCACAGTATAACACACAGTATAACACACAGTATAACACACAGTATAACACACAGTATAACTCACAGTATAACACACAGTATAACACACAGTATAACTCACAGTATAACACACAGTATAACACACAGTATAACTCACAGTATAACTCACAGTATAACTCACAGTATAACACACAGTATAACTCACAGTATAACTCACAGTATAACACACAGTATAACTCACAGTATAACACACAGTATAACACACAGTATAACTCACAGTATAACTCACAGTATAACTCACAGTATAACACACAGTATAACTCACAGTATAACTCACAGTATAACACACAGTATAACTCACAGTATAACTCACAGTATAACTCACAGTATGACTCACAGTATAACTCACAGAATAACACACAGTATAACACACAGTATAACTCACAGTATAACTCACAGTATAACACACAGTATAACACACAGTATAACTCACAGTATAACACACAGTATAACACACAGTATAACACACAGTATAACTCACAGTATAACTCACAGTATAACACACAGTATAACACACAGTATAACACACAGTATAACTCACAGTATAACTCACAGTATAACACACAGTATAACACACAGTATAACACTCACAGTATAACTCACAGTATAACACAGTATAACTCACAGTATAACACACAGTATAACTCACAGTATAACTCACAGTATAACTCACAGTATAACACACAGTAGAACACACAGTATAACTCACAATATAACACACAGTATAACTCACAGTATAACTCACAGTATAACTTACAGTATAACACACAGTATAACTCACAGTATAACACACAGTATAACTCACAGTATAACTCACAGTATAACTCACAGTATAACACACAGTAGAACACACAGTATAACACACAGTATAACTCACAGTATAACTCACAGTATAACTCACAGTATAACACACAGTATAACACACAGTATAACTCACAGTATAACACACAGTATAACACACAGTATAACTCACAGTATAACTCACAGTATAACTCACAGTATAACACACAGTAGAACACACAGTATAACTCACAATATAACACACAGTATAACTCACAGTATAACTCACAGTATAACTTACAGTATAACACACAGTATAACTCACAGTATAACACACAGTATAACTCACAGTATAACTCACAGTATAACTCACAGTATAACACAGTATAACACACAGTATAACTCACAGTATAACTCACAGTATAACACACAGTATAACTCACAGTATAACACACAGTATAACTCACAGTATAACTCACAGTATAACACACAGTATAACACACAGTATAACTCACAGTATAACACACAGTATAACTCACAGTATAACACACAGTATAACACACAGTATAACACACAGTATAACTCACAGTATAACACACAGTATAACACACAGTATAACTCACAGTATAACACACAGTATAACTCACAGTATAACACACAGTATAACTCACAGTATAACTCACAGTATAACACACAGTATAACACACAGTATAACTCACAGTATAACACACACAGTATAACTCACAGTATAACACACAGTATAACACACAGTATAACACACAGTATAACACACAGTATAACTCACAGTATAACACACAGTATAACACACAGTATAACACACACAGTATAACTCACAGTATAACACACAGTATAACAAACACAGTATAACACACAGTATAACAAACACAGTATAACTCACAGTATAACACACAGTATAACTCACAGTATAACACAGTATAACTCACAGTATAACTCACAGTATAACTCACAGTATAACACACAGTATAACTCACAGTATAACTCACAGTATAACTCACAGTATAACACACAGTATAACTCACAGTATAACTCACAGTATAACACACAGTATAACTCACAGTATAACTCACAGTATAACACACAGTATAACTCACAGTATAACTCACAGTATAACTCACAGTATAACACACAGTATAACTCACAGTATAACTCACAGTATAACACACAGTATAACTCACAGTATAACTCACAGTATAACTCACAGTATAACACACAGTATAACTCACAGTATAACTCACAGTATAACACACAGTATAACTCACAGTATAACTCACAGTATAACACACAGTATAACTCACAGTATAACTCACAGTATAACTCACAGTATAACTCACAGTATAACACACAGTATAACTCACAGTATAACACAGTATAACACACAGTATAACTCACAGTATAACTCACAGTATAACACACAGTATAACTCACAGTATAACACACAGTATAACTCACAGTATAACTCACAGTATAACACACAGTATAACACACAGTATAACTCACAGTATAACTCACAGTATAACACACACAGTATAACACACAGTATAACACACAGTATAACACACAGTATAACTCACAGTATAACACACAGTATAACTCACAGTATAACTCACAGTATAACACACACAGTATAACTCACAGTATAACACACAGTATAACACACAGTATAACTCACAGTATAACACACAGTATAACTCACAGTATAACACACAGTATAACACACAGTATAACTCACAGTATAACACACAGTATAACTCACAGTATAACACACAGTATAACTCACAGTATAACACACACAGTATAACTCACAGTATAACACACAGTATAACACACAGTATAACTCACAGTATAACACACAGTATAACTCACAGTATAACACACAGTATAACTCACAGTATAACACACAGTATAACACACACAGTATAACTCACAGTATAACACACAGTATAAC
This sequence comes from Epinephelus awoara, assembly GCA_035609425.1. Classification (NCBI taxonomy): domain Eukaryota; kingdom Metazoa; phylum Chordata; class Actinopteri; order Perciformes; family Serranidae; genus Epinephelus; species Epinephelus awoara. Next base: position 482,272 of record CM069306.1, on the reverse strand, counting down.
ACACAGTATAACTCACAGTATAACACACAGTATAACTCACAGTATAACACACAGTATAACACACAGTATAACTCACAGTATAACACACAGTATAACTCACAGTATAACACACAGTATAACTCACAGTATAACACACAGTATAACTCACAGTATAACACACAGTATAACACACAGTATAACTCACAGTATAACACACAGTATAACTCACAGTATAACACACAGTATAACTCACAGTATAACTCACAGTATAACACACAGTATAACACACAGTATAACTCACAGTATAACACACAGTATAACTCACAGTATAACACACAGTATAACACACAGTATAACTCACAGTATAACACACAGTATAACTCACAGTATAACACACAGTATAACTCACAGTATAACACACAGTATAACTCACAGTATAACTCACAGTATAACACACAGTATAACTCACAGTATAACTCACAGTATAACACACAGTATAACTCACAGTATAACTCACAGTATAACACACAGTATAACACCCAGTATAACTCACAGTATAACACAGTATAACTCACAGTATAACACACAGTATAACACACAGTATAACTCACAGTATAACACACAGTATAACTCACAGTATAACACAGTATAACTCACAGTATAACTCACAGTATAACTCACAGTATAACACACAGTATAACTCACAGTATAACACACAGTATAACACACAGTATAACTCACAGTATAACTCACAGTATAACCCACAGTATAACCCACAGTATAACTTACAGTATAACTCACAGTATAACCCACAGTATAACTCACAGTATAACTCACAGTATAACTCACAGTATAACACACAGTATAACACACAGTATAACTCACAGTATAACACACAGTATAACTCACAGTATAACTCACAGTATAACACACAGTATAACTCACAGTATAACTCACAGTATAACACACAGTATAACACACAGTATAACTCACAGTATAACTCACAGTATAACTCACAGTATAACACACAGTATAACACACAGTATAACTCACAGTATAACTCACAGTATAACACACAGTATAACTCACAGTATAACACACAGTATAACTCACAGTATAACACACAGTATAACTCACAGTATAACTCACAGTATAACACACAGTATAACTCACAGTATAACACACAGTATAACTCACAGTATAACTCACAGTATAACACAGTATTGTGTGTAATGTGCAGTATGTTGGACAGTATTTCATATATTATGCTCAGCAGTATAAACCTTTGCAGTTTCTGATTATATTTTCCACAGTATGAAATATCTTTTGTTCCATGGTGCGTTCAGGAGTCAGTTGGAGCGTCGGTGCTCGGAGCTCTGGCTGGACCAGCGCTCCTCTCTCAGCAGCTGGGAGGACTTCCTCAGGCCGTCATGGCTGCTCAGGCTCCAGGTGTCATCACAGGTAGGAACAGCTTCAGCCTGTGTGCCGCTGAAACACTGGTGACGTCTCCAGGTGTTAAGACAACACTGAGCTGACAGTCAGCATGTTCACAACACACTCCATATGTGTCATGTGATCAAACGTACTAACACACACCTGTGTCGTGATGATGCTGTTTAATCACACACACACACACACACACCTGTCAGGTGGACGGATAATCTCAGAAAGGAGAAGAGCTCACCTTGAGCCCGATCACACAGGAAGTGTTTTACAGGTCATAAAAGCCGCACTGCACAGATTTTTTTTAAATTGAATGCCACCAATAAAAGTTGCACCTTTTTATTGTTGCCAGGCAACCACCCCATCACCTCCTCATTTTCATTTCATTTACACATTAATCAACATTTCTGTAAATGTGCCAGTGTTAGCCAGCAGGCTAATTTTCAACTGTCGTCTTTTGGCAAGATGTTAAGCTGGGTACAGGGTGGCTAACAAATAAAAACATATTAAAGAATACACACAGCAACAGATAACAACAGTATGAGATGATGCCAATACACTGGCTCCATTAGAACATATAACCATACAACCATTCATACAAACTACCATGGGTTAGACAGGACAGCTAAAACAATACATAGCAACAGACAAACATGCACTCAGATTAAATACTATCAAAGGTGTTCACATTTTTGACTGCTTAAAAGCCAGTCGTTCAGACAGTGGGTGAATGTGTGGTGGGAGGTGCAATTTGTAATCTCCACTGGCAATTGGTTCCATAACTTAGAGGCTCTCACAGAGAAACATAACTGACCAAGGGAGCTAAGAGGACCTACACAGTCCCCTCTCACCCTGACCTTCCTGTGTCATCAATCTGCAGTAACCAGTGTGTAGCTGCTGCCATGTTGAGGCAGAGGGTGCTGTCTGTAGCTCTGGTTGGGGGTGAGAGGCTGTCAGCAGATAAACAGAGATCTGTGTGGGTACATGAGACCCTAACAAAGAGGCTGGATCATGGGGAGTACCACCAGTTGGTCCAGGAGCTTCTCCTCCATCATGGACGTTTACAGGCATACCCCAGTGAGGTGGCGAAGCTGCCATCCAGGATGAGATTTCCTGCAGCCAGACCACTGCCACACATCTGACCGTCCTGTCCTTCCTGCTTCCTGTCTGTTTCAGGTGTGACCCCGGCTCGACCCGGTGTGCCTCAGGTGGGTTTGGTGAACCCGGTGCTGGCCACGCCCCCAACCCTGGTGGCCTCCTTTGTCTCTGAGGGAAAGAGGACGGAAGAGGAGGGTCAGCAGGAGGCACAGAGGGATGGCGCCGTGGAGCCGCTCAGCGAGCAGGAGCACATCAGCATCAGCGGCAGCAGCGCCCGACACATGGTGATGAGGAAACTGCTCCGCAAGCAGGAGGTAAGGCGAGTGTCCATTCAAAGCAAAGATGGAGCGCTAAGTGCCCCCCCCCCCCCGGGGTTAGGGTTAGGGTATGTGTGTATATACGTACATGTATATGTGTTAGATATTAAGACTGATCCTTGTGTGTAACCACCGGCCCCTCTGTGTCCCTGTCAGTCCACCGTGATGGTCCTCAGGAACATGGTCGGACCCGACGACATCGACGACGACCTGGAGGGTGAGGTCACCGAGGAGTGTGGGAAGTTTGGGCGGGTGAGGCGTGTGGTCATCTACCAGGAGCGCCAGGGTGAGGAGGATGACGCCGAGGTCATCGTGAAGATCTTTGTGGAGTTTTCGGAGGCGGCGGAAATGAACCGCGCCATCCAGGCGCTCAACCAGCGCTGGTTTGGAGGACGCAAGGTGGTGGCGGAGGTGTACAACCAGGAACACTTTGACAACAGTGACCTGTCGGCGTAGAACACACACACACACACACACACACACACACACACAGAGCATAGTGCAGGCGCCTCTTTCTATCAATGTTTGTCTGAGATTTAAAGGACCACTCCGCTGTTTCTCATGTTTCCGTTCCTGCTGAATGTTTTTATAAATCACAGATTTTATACATAGCAGAGTGACTGTAGTCACTAACATGCTAACGTCAACGACGCTAATGTTAGCAGCCGATGCTAACTGTATTTGTACTGTAGCTTGAAGTCCTGCTCCAAGTCAGAGTCTAGTCACATAACCTGCTCCAAGTCAGTCTAGTCACATAACCTGCTCCAAGTCAGACTCTAGTCACGTGACCTGATCAAAGTCAGACTCCAGTCACGTGACCCGATCCAAGTCAGACTCCAGTCACGTGACCCGATCCAAGTCAGACTCCAGTCACGTGACCCGATCCAAGTCAGACTCCAGTCACGTGACCCGATCCAAGTCAGACTCCAGTCACGTGACCTGATCCAAGTCAGACTCCAGTCACATGACCTGATCCAAGTCAGACTCCAGTCACGTGACCCGATCCAAGTCAGACTCCAGTCACGTGACCTGATCCAAGTCATAGTCTAGTCACATGACCTGATCAAAGTCAGACTCCAGTCACGTGACCCGATCCAAGTCATAGTCTAGTCACATGACCTGATATTTTATTACTTTAGACTCAATTTTTAAAAATCGAAAATGACTTGCAACTTGGACTTGAGTACCAATGACTTGTAACTTGACTCGGACTGGAGCCTTTTGACTTGAAAATACCTGATACTTCCTGCCAAGCCCAAGAATGAAAATGGTCAACAAAGAATGAACAGCAGTGTGTGAGACGTGAGATCAGTGACCTGAGGCTGATGTGAGCACAGTTCGTGAGCTCATGCTAAGCTAACATTAGCTTAACAGCTAAGTCACTTTTTAACAAAGTGGTTTTAACTAAATGAAAGCAGGTCTTAAAAAGCGTTGATGATTTCTGTAAATGTAAATCTACGATACTGAAGCTGAGGAGCGCATCACGACTTGTTCAGGACTCGAAACTCAAGGGACTTGGGACTCGTTGGTCTTGATATGGGAAATGACGTGAGATTTACTCGACTTGATAAACAATGATTTGGTCTCTGCTGCGTTCAGGGACAGTGTGACATCATGTGAAAAGTTCAGCAGGAGTGAAGGAGGTCTGAGGTGAAACATGAAGCCGACCGGTCCACGTGTCACTTCACCTGTTCAGGTCCAGAAACTTCTGAACCGACTCGGGCCTTTCCATGTTGTGTGGACGTTCTCCGAAATGCTGTGGAAATGTTTGAGCCTGGTGGATGAAGCCTCACAGGGCGACAGTGCGTTCAGGTGTCAAACACCAAAATATGTGAATAAAACCTTTTTTTTTAACTGTGTTTTTCTTGGTGTTGAGCTGCTGTATGATTGGCTGACAGTCTGCAGCTGCTCTGATGTCATCTCTCTCGATTAACTTTATTAGCCACATGTTCAGTGACAAGCTCATGAAGATTACGTCATCACAATGATGTCATTATTCATCTTTGACCAAATAATCACCACCCTCAAAAAGTTTCAGCTCACTCGATGATTTCATCTTTATGATCAAACGTTAATCACTGATCTTTACTCCCCTCAAGTTTTTATTGTTACAACATTCACCCAGTTATAGGCTTTTATTTTGAAGGATAATCACCAAAGCAGAAGTGATGTTTTATTATTAATATTATATCCGTATTTTATAAAGTCCATCTGTTGAACCAAGTTTCTCCCTCTGAGAAACCTGCAGTTCTTCTGATGTCCACTAGCGTGCGTCTCCACAGACCTCCATGTTCACATGCAGAAATCAACATGTTTACATCCCACCCACGACCTCTGACCCGAGCTGACCTCTGACCCGAGCCGACACGTGCTTGTATGACACAATTTGTAGATTCCCTCCATTTTTTTAAAGTCTGGAGGTGATGTACTCGTTCAGAATCTGAGGATCACTGGAGCAGCTGTGACGACCCTGACAATCATCACAACAAGGTCAGGTTTTGATATCAGTCCTCCATAGGGCGTCACCGTGGTGATTTAAGTACCCAAACACTTCCCTGTGTGTGCCACAACTTCCTCCCAGACTGACTGACTGTTTATCTTTGATTAAGTTACACATCATCAAGGGGGCGGGGCCTCTTTGACTGACAGGCTGTCTGCTGACAGTAGATAGATCCACCCTCTCATCCAAATATGGTCACTTCTTGCTCCAGAAACCAAGATGGCGGCGGCTGACATGCTGAACTGGAGGATACAAAATGGATGACACGTGTACTTGTGTTCAGAGGGCTCAGAGGTTTCCGAGGACCTGACGTGAAAAGTCCCTACTCCCGGAAAAAGTGCGTTCATCGCCCCACATCAGACCTTGGACATAGACAAACATGCATGCCTGCAAGAAGATGTTCGCTTGTTGTTTGCCTCGTTGGCTAAATGAAGAGGTCAAAGACGTTTTGCTAACGTATGGTGTTGGCAATGTTACTATTTCTACGTATAACTGTAGACGGAATGTTCAAATGAAACGTAGCAGTGGAGAATTTGCTTAAAGACGTCGTTGACATGCATTTTTTTACCTAAGAAAAATTATTTGACTCACCGGTAGTGAAGGGGGCCGCCATCGCTGTAACGACATGACACGTCAAGTCAGGGTCCTCGGGTTGCTACACTTCCGCACGACGTCCCCTGAGTTAATGTTCGGGATCTCGGAACCCCCGACCTTATGAACGCCACTATAGACCTGTTCACATGTGATGACATCACTCAACACGTATTAAAAACATCAGATATAAAGAGTCACAGGATGATGTCACAGAGACACAAACAACTACAGAAATGCAAAACAACAACAACAACAACAACATCAGAGTGTGAGTCTGTGAAGGAGAGGTGGGGGCCCTTCTGTGTATCTGTGCCCAGGGGCCTGTTCTCTCCTCATTGGCCCCTGGCTGTGGCAGCTTTTAATAATCCAACCTGTGAACAGGTGTTCGTGCCTATGACACAGTTCACACAGGTACTGATGACAGACGCACTGAGTGTCAGTGTCAGCCTGTCCACAGAGGATCAGGTGAGACTCCACAGGTGACACCAGGCTTTACTTCCTGCGCCGGACAAAACAGGGAGTTTGTGCTTTTTTGTCTTCTTTCAGACCAGAGGAGGGAAGAAGTCCAAAATACAGATCGGAGGTTGATTTCAGTTCAGATTTGTGTTCTGGAAATTTGTACAAAAACTATATATTTAAATAGATTGTGTCTCGTTTACATATTTAAACAAACAATTTAATAAAGTTCTAATATTTAAAATAATTGTCTGGATGTAAGAAATGACCTGAGGAGGTCTGAAGTGATACCTGTCATCAGCTCATCATGGTGCTGCTCTCTGAGTCCTCTACGTGACTTCCGGTCTGCTCCAACACGGCTCTCTTTTTAAAACAAACTTAAAACGGATCTTCCTTCACAAGCTTGTAGTTCGGGTTTTATTTGTTTTACTCATTAGTGTTATTACTATTAGTGTTAGTAAAGAATCATGATATTTATCTTCCTATTTTGTTTTATACTTGTAATGATTTATTATCTTCTATGATGCCTTATGTTGATCATGTATGATGTATCTTGAAAATTGAGTTCATGTTTGACGTATGAAATGTGCTGTAGGAATAAATTTGACAAGACGGTGAGTTTTATTTTGAAGGCGGTGACCGGATGTGTCGGTGTTGTACGGCGGCTCGCTGGGCTCAGTCCGCGCCGCTCCGCCGCTCGTGCCGACGATGGGAGACGTTCTGTGCGAAGAGCTCGAGGATTTAGTTCACTTCTCAGTGCACGACCTGCCGGCACGAGGCTATGTCGTCATGGAGGAGATCCGACGTCAGGGGAAACTCTGTGATGTCACGCTCAAGGTAAAACTGACGGCGCTCGAAGCTGTAGTTAGCCTGCAAGCTAGCAGCTAGCAGCTAGCCGAGCTAACTATATGCTAACACAAGCTAACAGCGGATGATTAAAACGTCATACAGGTTCATTAAAGCTAAATCAGCTGACCTTTGACCTGCCGCACACCGGAAACACCTGAGACCCTGTCACGTTGTCATGGTGATCAGACAGCAGGTGTTTCCGGTGTTTAAAAACCAGGGTGGGTCCTACTTTGTACCTGTGAGCTGCCGCGGAGGGTTACAGGCTGACAGGTGATGCGAACTCTCTGCTTCTGTTACGTTACTGCAGTAAAAGTGCTACCGTGTACAAGTACTCTGCTACAAGTAAAAGTGTCTAAGTATTACCAGCAGCAGTAAAAGTACCAACACCACACTGTGAAAATACTTCACTGCACGCTAAAGTACTGAGTAAATCTGTATCTGAATGTGGGAAAAGTAAAAGTACACAAGTACTCTCAGCAGCCTGAAGTAAAAGTACACAAGTACTCTCAGCAGCCTGAAGTAAAAGTACACAAGTACTCTCAGCATACTGAAGTAAAGTGTGGGGGGGCTTCTATATAATTGTGTTAATGTGTGATATTTTGCTTTTTTTAAAGTAAAGCACTTTGAGTTTACTTGTTATGAACTGTGCTGTATAAATAAAATTGACATTGACTGTTGGGTGGTACAGGTACTCTACATGTGTAGTGAGGCACAGTACTCAAGTAAATGTACTCAGTTACCTTCCAGCTGTGGGTGTGACGAGGTCATTGATTGAACGCATCGTCACAGTCTTTCAGCAGACCGGGAAGTAAAGATTGATCGGCATGAAGGTGATGTCATGTGACTCAGCTGTGACTGATCTCCTGAGACGAGATTCATGTTGTGACCCGTAAAGACGAGTCATCAAGCACCTGCGAACATCACACGCTTTTACTGCGCCCCGTCAAGGTGGGAATGTCACGCCATCACTCTGCCTCACCCGTCCTGTATTAAAGGGATGAGGAGCAGCGGCATCACACCTGTAAGGTGACAGCACAGGTAGGAACAGTGCTGACACTGTGTGTGACAGGACAGCTGTGGTGATGGTGTGATGAAGCCCCGTGAACATATCGAATCTTTCCAGCCATTGCTTCGCCAAAAGGCTGATCACACGAAGCCCCGTCTAACAGCTCATTAAGGAGCACTGACATCTGCTGGTGATTTGATGTACAGCAGTCCTACAGTGACAGTACATGTGGGCTGTATGCCAGTGGATCTGTGCACATGATGATGCAAGTATTATGTCAGAATCCCCATATGAGCTGTTGTAAAGCCACATGACATTAATCTGTCCTGAGCGTGGTTTATCAATGAAGTAATTATGTATCTATATTAGGGCTGTGCGACTGCCTCGAAATGTCATATTGTGGATTGTCATTGCTCTAGAGTGCCAATACACGATTAAATCGCCAAGGGGGGGGGTTAGGGCCTTGGCACATGCATATTTTTTTGTGTTATAATGACGTTATTTTAATATTTTGCATCACATGCACAAGTGAGCACTTGGACGACGGCTTGTGCTTCGGCATTGGTTGGTCCACGGCTCTGAGTCACCGTGCTGTCATGCAGGTGCCTCAGGCTTCTGCCACCTGTAGAAGAGTACATATCAGTATTGCGGCAACAGTCACAAATATAGAGCACATCATATGAACACTGAGCTGGATGTTGATGCTGTTGAGGCCCCTGGAGCAGGGGCATCACAGGTGGCTGATGGAGGCATCTGTGGAGGAATGCCTTGCGGTGTCACCACATTGGCACACTCTACCCGCAGTCGATTCACTGCCTCGTTTGCTTTTAATTGGCTGTAGAAACCCAGGACTTTAAACCTGGGGTCCAGCTATGTTGCCAGCGTTGTCACACTCATCGTCTCTAAACCTGCCAGATGTTCTCTGAGTCGACGTATGAGGCTTTCAGCCAACAGTTTGGCAGGGTCAGTATGTAAATATGAGGCCTCACACTGCACCGTATGGTGGAGCATCTTCATAGGGGTGTTGTTTTTGAGGCCGACACACATTTCTCCTCAGACAGTGGCCTGGTGGAAAGGGCCTAAAACTTTTACAGTTTCCCCAGTTGTGTCATACTCAATGTGAAGTGAGTGGGCGAAGGTCTGTAGATCGAGAGGCCAGGGCTGCACACACAGCTTGACACTGTTCAGAGAGGCGCTGTAACATGAATAGGGTGCTATTCCACCGTGTTTCTACTTCAATTTGTAATTTGTGTTTGGGCCTGCCCATTGAGTCTTGTATCTGGCTCTTTTGCTGTGGTGCTGGTACGGAAATATGTCACAATCTTTCTTGATTTTGCCTGTATGTCGGTATACAACGGTATACCTCCATGTTCATGGACGTCCACGTCTGCTGTCAGACTCACAGCTGCAGTCTTCTGCATCTCTTCGTTTGCGGTTTTATACTTTTCCTCCACCTTATTTAGCAGTAGTAGTATAATACTAACTATAATATATTACTACAATACTAAATTACTTTAATAGTAACACCAACACTAGTATCATAGATATTTAACCCAAACCTGTCTCGTTGGGAGAGTGTAAGCTGGATCAAGAACATGAATGAGGTTCCTGAATCCCTCATCTTCTACCACTGTAAAAGGCTGTGAATCTTTCACTATCATATTCCCCATCATGTTTCCTGCTACCTACACAAAAGCAACATCATGTCAGCATAGTGAAGGCTGTTGTGTTTCAGCCACAATGAGGGGTAGTGCGTTTAAAGAGATGAGAGGTATATTACTTTGCCTGGGATGTGACTGTTCTTCATTCTCATGTAATGCACGGTAATGTCTTAACACACAGGTGGTGTTGTTGTTGTAAGCTAACTCTCTCAGGCACAGCCGGCATTTCACCTTCAACAATAACATTGTTAGGAGAATGTATGTATGTATACATATGTGTGTGTATGTGTGTGTGTCAGAGGCTTCACAGCATCCATGTTTTCACTGACATGATGGAGACTGTCAGAGACACTGGACTGGTGGGCGGAGTCATACAACCACAGGGTGGACTGGTGGGCGGAGTCATACACTTGCAGGGCGGTCATTGAATATTTATAGAAAATATAAACTATATGATTATTAAGATGAAAAAAAGGAGTGACCAGATCATGTTGCAGGTAGTGCTGAGCCCGGAGGCGGGTCCTCCAGACCTGTCATTTCACTGGCTTTCTCCGTAGTGTGACTGACTGTCAGCCAATCAGATGTTGTGCTAACCTCAGCACATGTTGCTAATTGTGCATGGCTAAAAGTTTCCAGGTGGGACTGGTGCCCCGAGCGTCACCGTACTGACAGAGACAGTACAGTGTGAGAATATGAACCATCACAGCCAGGGGTTATTTCTAACATGTATGACACTCTGATCACATGACCTGAGATGATGCCTTCACTGTCAGTAAACTGACCGTAAGCTGTACACAGCGCTGCAGCAACATCACCCTGCAGGTTAATCCTCTTATGACCCAGAATTCAACCTGCTGAGTCCGCAGCTGATGAAGTAAAACCTGCAACACACAACACAGTCAGGTGAGCAGGTGTGTTCAGTATATAAAACACAGTCAGGTGAGCAGGTGTGTTCAGTATATAAAACACAGTCAGGTGAGCAGGTGTGTTCAGTATATAAAACACAGTCAGGTGAGCAGGTGTGTTCAGTATATAAAACACAGTCAGGTGAGCAGGTGTGTTCAGTATATAAAACACAGTCAGGTGAGCAGGTGTGTTCAGTATATAAAACACAGGCAGGTGAGCAGGTGTGTTCAGTATATAAAACACAGGCAGGTGAGCAGGTGTGTTCAGTATATAAAACACAGGCAGGTGAGCAGGTGTGTTCAGTATATAAAACACAGTCAGGTGAGCAGGTGTGTTCAGTATATAAAACACAGGCAGGTGAGCAGTGATCTTGTTCAGTATCAGGGTGGACTGAAGGTATTTAGAGGTTATCATTTTCTGTCCTGTATAAACACAGGCGCTCGTCTTGTCCTCTCGCTGTGAAACTGATACACAGACGCTGTATGAAGATGACATGTTGTAGTTTACAGCTGAACCACCAGAGGTCAGTGTGCACTGGCCAAACAGGAATGATGGCGGCTGTGAGTGGTGAAGATAATGTTAAAGGAGCGAAGGTGAAATAGAGTTCATTCAGCTCTGGGACAAACGTACTGAACCACCTGTGTAAACACCACCGTGCAGGTGAGACGGCGTCACACGTCGGATGCTGCAGCGACTCCTGTCACAGCTCTGATGTTTTTATTTTTACCATAAATCCTGTCACACACTCCAGTAACCTGTCAGGAGGGTATGAAGATGCAGACCCCGCCCACGCCCAGGTAACAGGTGACAACACTATGATAACGTTGTGTCGTCCTCTCTGCAGGTCGGGGATCATAAGTTCAGTGCTCACCGGATCGTCCTAGCCGCCTCCATCCCATACTTCCACGCCATGTTCACCAACGACATGGTGGAGTGTAAACAGGACGAGATCCTGATGCAGGGCATGGACCCCAGGTAACCATAGACCAGTTTGAGACCAGTTTAACCAGGGACCAGTCTGAAACCAGTGTAACCAGTCCCTGTCTCCCTGCAGCGCCCTGGAGGCTCTGATCAACTTTGCGTACAGCGGCCATGTTGCCATCGATCAGCAGAACGTTCAGGCTCTTCTGATTGGCTCCAGCTTCCTGCAGCTGCAGAACGTGAAAGATGCCTGCTGCTCCTTCCTGCAGGAGAGGTTAGTTACACGCCACTGCACACGCTCAGTACGCTTTTACTTCTTAAAGTGTCAGTTTAGTTTAATTCATGAGACTCTGTAAAACATGGCAGACACATCAAACCCTCACACTCAGATACAAGATCTGAAAACTGATGGAAGTGTCTGTCTGTCTGTGGTGTCCAGGTTACATCCAAAGAACTGTCTTGGCGTGCGTCAATTTGCAGAGACCATGATGTGCACGACTCTGTACGACTCAGCCAACACCTTCCTCCATCAGCACTTTGTGGAAGTTTCTGTGTCCGACGAGTTTCTGGGTCTGAGGACAGAGGAGGTGCTGGAGCTGGTGGGCTGTGATGAGCTCAACATCAAAGCAGAGGAACAGGTGAGACACCTGAGACCACAAGAGACAAACACACCTGCTGAATTTGTCGTACCTGTTCAGGTGTCTGAGGTGTGTTGAATGTGTGGTACCTGTTCAGGTGTCTGAGGTGTGTTGAATGTGTGGTACCTGTTCAGGTGTCTGAGGTGTGTTGAATGTGTGGTACCTGTTCAGGTGTCTGAGGTGTGTTGAATGTGTGGTACCTGTTCAGGTGTCTGAGGTGTGTTGAATGTGTGGCACCTGTTCAGGTGTCTGAGGTGTGTTGAATGTGTGGTACCTGTTCAGGTGTCTGAGGTGTGTTGAATGTGTGGCACCTGTTCAGGTGTCTGAGGTGTGTTGAATGTGTGGTACCTGTTCAGGTGTCTGAGGTGTGTTGAATGTGTGGTACCTGTTCAGGTGTTTGAGGTGTGTTGAATGTGTCGTACCTGTTCAGGTGTTTGAGGCGGTGCTGGCCTGGGTTCATCATGACCGGGACCTGAGGGAGTCTCTGCTGCCGGAGCTGCTGTCAAAGATCAGACTTCCTCTCTGTCGACCTCAGTTCCTGTCAGACCGAGTCCAGCAGGATGAACTTGTACGCTGCTGCCATAAATGCAGGTGAGACGACGATGATGATGTCACTCATGCTCGCTCCTTGTTATTGACTGAAAGTGTTGAAAGAAAGGAGTGAGAATGTTTCAGAAACTAAAAACGCGGTGTTTCCCGTTTCCTGTCAGAGATCTAGTGGATGAAGCCAAAGATTTCCACCTGATGCCAGAACGTCGTCCTCACCTGCCCGCCTTTAAGACCAGACAGAGGTGCTGCACGTCCATCACAGGACTTATTTACGCTGTGGGAGGACTTAACAGCTCAGGTACACCACTCACCTGTCGATCTGTCTCAAGAGCTGAGTCATGATTGGCCTTAGAATCCCAGTAATGAAGACAAACATCCTCCTGTTGAACTTGGAATAACTGAGCTTTTATTGTGAAAATCCAATTCAGACTGACGCTAGAAGCTCAGTCATGATAACAGGACTCTCATTTTGAAAGTCTTCCTACAGCTGAGGAGGCTGCTGATTGGTTGGTGACAAGTGGGTGGTGATGTACTCCGAGGTTCAGTTCAGACTGACCAATCACAGCTAGTGTGATGTCACTGCAGATATTTGATTGGTCCTCAGCTGACGGTGTCTTTCTTCAGGTGACTCGTTAAACGTGGTGGAAGTGTTTGATCCAATCGGGAACTTCTGGGAGCGATGTCAGCCAATGAGGACGGCTCGCAGCAGAGTGGGCGTGGCTGTCGTTAATGGGCTGCTTTACGCCATCGGTGGATATGACGGCCAATCACGACTCAGCACGGTGGAGGTTTACAATCCCGAGACAGACAGCTGGACACGCGTGTCGAGCATGAACAGCCAGCGCAGGTCAGCACCCCGACTGATGCACAGATCAATACTCTGATCAGTATTTATAAAAACTCTAATCAATGCACTGAAACAGCAAAGTGTGAATAACAAGTTGTCTTCTTCAGCGCCATGGGAACGGTTGTGATTGATGGACACATCTACGTCTGTGGCGGCTACGACGGAAAATCGTCTCTCAACTCTGTAGAGTGTTACTCTCCAGAGACCGACAGGTGAGTCACCTGACAGTAGGGCCCCGACCCAGTGTCACCCATGGGCCCCGACCCAGTGTGTCACCCATGGGCCCCGACCCAGTGTGTCACCCACGGGCCCCGACCCAGTGTCATCCAGGGGCCCCGACCCAGTGTGTCAACCACGGGCCCCGACCCAGTGTCATCCAGGGGCCCCGACCCAGTGTCACCCACGGGCCCCGACCCAGTGTCATCCAGGGGCCCCGACCCAGTGTCACCCACGGGCCCCGACCCAGTGTGTCACCCATGGGCCCCGACCCAGTGTGTCACCCACGGGCCCCGACCCAGTGTCATCCAGGGGCCCCGACCCAGTGTCACCCACGGGCCCCGACCCAGTGTCACCCACGGGCCCCGACCCAGTGACATCCAGGGGCCCCGACCCAGTGTCACCCACGGGCCCCGATCCAGTGTCACTCACGGGCCCCGACCCAGTGACATCCAGGGGCCCCGACCCAGTGTCACCCACGGGCCCCGACCCAGTGTCACCCACGGGCCCCGACCCAGTGTCACCTACGGGCCCCGACCCAGTGTCATCCACCGGCCCCGACCCAGTGTCACCCACGGGCCCCGACCCAGTGTCACCCAGGGGCCCCGACCCAGTGTCACCCATGGGCCCCGACCCAGTGTCACCCACGGGCCCCGACCCAGTGTCACCCAGGGGCCCCGACCCAGTGTTAACCATGGGCCCCGACCCAGTGTCATCCAGGGACCCTGACCCAGTGTTAACCATGGGCCCCGACCCAGTGTCACCAATGGGCCCCGACCCAGTGTCACCCACGGGCCCCGACCCAGTGTCACCCACGGGCCCCGACCCAGTGTCACCCATGGGCCCCGACCCAGTGTCATCCAGAGGCCTCAACCCAATGTCATCCAGGGGCCCTGACACAGGGTCATCCAGTGGCCCCACCATAGTGTCACCCAGGGGCCCCGACCCAGTGTCATCCAGGGGCCCCGACCCAGTGTTAACCATGGGCCCCGACCCAGTGTCACCAATGGGCCCCGACCCAGTGTCACCCAGGGGCCCCGACCCAGTGTCATCCAGGGGCCCCGACCCAGTGTTAACCATGGGCCCCGACCCAGTGTCACCCATGGGCCCCGACCCAGTGTCATCCAGAGGCCTCAACCCAATGTCATCCAGGGGCCCTGACACAGGGTCATCCAGTGGCCCCACCATAGTGTCACCCAGGGGCCCCGACCCAGTGTCATCCAGGGGCCCCGACCCAGTGTTAACCATGGGCCCCGACCCAGTGTCACCAATGGGCCCCGACCCAGTGTCACCCACGGGCCCCGACCCAGTGTCACCCACGGGCTCCGACCCAGTGTCACCCAGGGGCCCTGACCCAGTGTTAACCATGGGCCCCGACCCAGTGTCACCCATGGGCCCCGACCCAGGGGCCCCGACCCAGTGTCATCCAGAGGCCTCAACCCAATGTCATCCAGGGGCCCTGACACAGGGTCATCCAGTGGCCCCACCATAGTGTCACCCAGGGGCCCCACATTAATGTCATCCAGTGGCCCCACCATAGTGTCACCCAGGGGCCCCACATTAATGTCATCCAGAGGCCCCACATTAGTGTCACCCAGGGGCCCCACATTAATGTCATCCAGAGGCCCCACATTAGTGTCACCCAGGGGCCCCAAATAAGTGTCATCCATAAGCTCTGACCCAGTGTCACCCATGGGTCTCGACCCAGTGTCATCCAGCGGCCCCACATTAGTGTCACCCAGGGGCCCCACCCTCTGTAGATGTCGTCAAAACCTGTAGGTGTGTATATGAACACAATACGACCTCGCTGTTATGCAGGTGGACGCTGATGACGGAGATGAGTGCGAGTCGCAGTGCTGCAGGTGTGACGGTGTTTGACGGACGTATCTTTGTCTCTGGCGGCCATGATGGTTTGCAGATCTTCAACACGGTGAGTTGTGATTATTGTCACAGATCAATGCAGCTGATCAGTTACAGTCAGGTCCATAAATATTTGGACATTGACACAATTTTCAGCATTCCAGCTCTGTACAACACCACAATGGATTTGAAATGAAACAATCAAGATGTGCTTTAAGTGCAGACTCTGAGCTTTAATTTGAGGTATTTACATCCAAATCAGGTGAACGGTGTAGGAATTACAACACATTTTATATGTGCCTTCCACCTTTTTAAGGGACCAAAAGTAATTGGACAATTGGCTACTCAGCTGTGCCATGGCCAGGTGTGTGTTATTCCCTCGTTATTTCACTTACAAGGAGCAGATAAAAGGCCTAGAGTTCATTTCAAGTGTGGTATATTCATTTGGAATCTGGTGAGGTCATCTCTCAATATGAAGTCCAAAGAGCTGTCACTATCAGTGAAGCAAGCCATCATTAGGCTGAAGAATCAAAACAAACCCATCAGAGAAATAGCAAAAACATTAGGTGTGGCCAAATCAACTGTTTGGTACATTCTTAAAAAGAGAGAGCGCACTGGTGAGCTCAGCAACACCAAAAGACCTGGAAGACCACGGAAAACAAGTGTGCTGGATGACAGACGAATCCTTTCCCTCGTCAAGAAAAACCCCTTCACAACAGTTGGCCAGATCAAGACAACTCTCCAGGAGGTGGGTGTATCTGTGTCCAAGTCAACAATTAAGAGACGACTTCACCAGAGGAATGCAGATGGACAATGATCCGAAGCATACTGCGAAAGCAACCAAAGAGTTTTTAAAGGCAAAGAAGTGGAATGTTCTGCAATGGCCAAGTCAATCACCTGACCTGAATCCGATTGAACATGCATTTCACTTGCTGAAGACAAAACTGAAAGGAAAATGCTCAAAGAACAAGCAGGAACTGAAGACAGCTGCAGCAGAGGCCTGGCAGAGCATCACCAGAGATGAAACCCAGCGTCTGGTGATGTCCATGGGTTCCAGACTTCAGGCTGTCATTGACTGCAAAGGATTTGCAACCAAGTATTAAAAAGGGACAATTTGATTTATGATTATGTTAGTTTGTCCAATTACTTTTGGTCCCTTAAAAAGGTGGAAGGCACATATAAAATGTGTTGTAATTCCTACACCGTTCACCTGATTTGGATGTAAATACCCTCAAATTAAAGCTCAGAGTCTGCACTTAAAGCACATCTTGATTGTTTCATTTCAAATCCATTGTGGTGTTGTACAGAGCTGGAATGCTGAAAATTGTGTCAATGTCCAAATATTTATGGACCTGACTGTATTGTGAGTGTCGATCACAGAAACACCTGGACATGATAAACTCCTGCAGTCAGGGTGATCAATGAAGCTGCACCTTCAGATTTTACTTACCAATCAGAGTGCTTTAACACCATACGTTCACACACCCATTCACTCACACACACGTTCACACACACATTCATCCGCATTCACACACTCGTTCACACACTTGTTGACACACATTCACTTGCTTTCGCACACGTTCACTCGCTTTCACACACTCATTCACACACAAGTTCACACACGTTCTCACGCTCATTCACACAGATTCACACACTCGTTTACACACATTCACATACACGTTCACACACTCATTCACACACATTCACACACACGTTCACACACGTGTGAATGAGTGTGTGAACGTGTGTGAATGATGTGTGTAAACGAGTGTGTGAATCCGTGTGAATGCGTGTGTGAACGTGTGTGTGTTCACACACTCATTTACACACATCATTCACACACACGTTCACACACGCATTCACACACTCATTTACACACATCCTGCTCCTCAACTCAGTCAGCTTCAGTATCTCACCTCAGGACACTTGGACATGTGGACCGGAGGAGTCCAGGATCGAGCTGCCGATCTAAACATTAAAGTTTCAAAATCACAGCTTCACAACATATATTTCCTATAATATCGTCATGACGACGTCAGCCTGCTCCATAAACACAGACAGCACACACAAACGCACCAGTGGCGACTGCTCTGAGACAACAAGGGAGGCTGAACTTCCCCTAAAATTTCATAGAAGAAATGGTCAAATGTGCACTATTGAATTTACATTAAAATAAGAATTTACATTGTATTAAACATGCGCTAGGATGCGTTTCACATCATGACTATGATTTTCAAACGTCAGCTGTTTGTCACCAGTTTTCAAACGCAACCTCCCTGTCATACATTCTCGTGTCAGCACGGTGGATGCAGAGCCTCCAAGCATTCCTATGAGACAGCGCTGAGCAGGTTTTCTTCATGCAGCAAAGCCAGACGCTCATTAGATTAAGGCTCAGCTTCCCTGGGACCTAATGGAGCAGTAGGCAGGAGAGGATGCTCGGTGTCTGCATTATGATTGGAGGAATTCAAAAAGGCTGAACCCCTTTGTGATTGACAGCGCTTTGGAAATACACACTGGCATCGGCGACCCCTGTTTCCATAAACCATATAGCTCATTTTCACCGTTTGTACTAGGGCATTAACAGAAAAGTCGATTTGTCGACGTGTCAACGTCAGTGGCACAAGTCGACACTCACCGGGAGGAGTCGACAAGTCGTGTGTTTTTTCCCTCTCTCTCTCTCTCTCTCTCTCTCTCTGTGGTTACGCTGACACTTTACCCTTGACTAAGTGAACATACTCGGGCATACCATAAGCGGAGCAGACTCCGCAAGGAATGTCCGCAGTCATTTGGGCTTTCATTGTTGAGCGCACTTCCGCGTTGTAGTTTCCTGTAAAAATGTCTGTGAAAAATCCCCGCAATGTGAAAAATACATGCCAAGCAGTCACTGGTGCACGGAGTGGAGTCTGCACGGTCGTAAAATCTGAGCTTTGCGCGCACAGGGCTTGGGGACGTCCGCTTTGAGTCTGCGCGGACCTCAGCGGAGTCCGTTCCGCATACGTTCCGCCCGAGCATATTCGGACCTTCACAGACACACATCACATGTGTGGAGATACTTCACTTTCCTCCGCTGTGTCAATGTGATGACGTCATCAAATGACTTGTCGACTCAACTTCGACTTTATTGACATTTAAGTCGACCTGAAAAAAATCAAAGTCGTTAATGCCCTAGTTTGTACAGTTCAGGAGTTTAAACCATCTGAAAATCTTTGAGGTGTGTGTTGCTGTGGTTCTGTGTCATCAGTGTGGTTGAAAAACAGCTTGAATTAAATGTTCCTTTTATGAGTTACTGCCTCGCTACAATATGACACATGTTATGCTGTAAACTTAAAGTGAGCCTCCCCTGTTTGAAAGACCAGCAGCCGCCACTGACACACACTTTTCCTGTAATATATAAAGATATCTTAATATGAATGAGTAAATGTATTTAAACTAAAAGTATATAACTGTAGTATTTGTTGCTCTTCCCCTCCTGTCCTGCAGATGGAGTACTACAACCACCACACTAACCGTTGGCACCAGGCGGAGCCGATGATGAACAAGCGTTGCCGACATGGGGCGGCGGCTCTGGGCAGTCACATGTACGTGGCAGGGGGGTACGATGGCTCGGGTTTCCTGAGCGGGGCGGAGGTGTTCAGTGCGGCATCGGGGCAGTGGAGCCTCCTGGTGGCCATGAACACACGGCGCAGCAGAGTGTCGCTGGTTTCTACGTCGGGACGTCTGTACGCGGTGGGCGGATATGATGGACAGTCCAACCTCAGCTCCGTGGAGATGTACAACCCCGACACCAACCGCTGGACCTTCATGGCGCCCATGGTCTGCCACGAGGGTGGAGTCGGGGTCGGCTGCATCCCCCTGCAGCCCGCCTAAACCCTCCAATCAGAGGCAGAGGATTGACACGTGACTGACAGCTGCAAGCAGCGAGGCGGCACCCTCCACTGGCGCTCACTGAGCTTTATCGGTACGACGGCCGGGCTCAGACCTGCACACTGATGCCAGGCCTGTGGGATTATGGGTAAAAAGTAGAGCTAGCCTGCGGCGGCTAGCTACTAGTGTTGTGCAATTAGGGAGCGTGTTGACTGATTAATGTTGAATATTGATTTTATACTGAAAGGACCAAAACAGGAAGTAATTTCCTCTCAGAACAAAGCTGCTGACTTGAAACAGGACGAGTGCTTATTGATCAGACCCCCCCCGCTCCTCCTGTCAGCTTTTATTTTGAAGGGTACGTCCGAGTGTTTCCTTCTGCTGCGTTTCATCAGCTCAGTGTGAGCACTGTCCGTCAGGCCTTCACACAGCAGGGACGCTCGTTCACACTGTCGCTCGTTCACACTGATGCTCACACATCACCATTTCACAAGTTAATGTCCTCCGAGGTGTCTGTGATCAGGAGTTAATGTCCTCGAGGTGTCTGTAGACGGGTTAATGTCCTCTGAGGTGTCTGTAGTCAGGAGTCAATGTCCTCTGAGGTGTCTGTAGACGGGTTAATGTCCTCGAGGTGTCTGTAGTCAGGAGTCAATGTCCTCTGAGGTGTCTGTAGACAGGGGTTAATGTCCTCCGAGGTGTCTGTAGACGGGTTAATGTCCTCTGAGGTGTCTGTAGACAGGGGTTAATGTCCTCCAAGATGTCTGTGATCAGGAGTTAATGTCCTCTGAGGTGTCTGTAGACAGGGGTTAATGTCCTCCAAGATGTCTGTGATCAGGAGTTAATGTCCTCCGAGGTGTCTGTAGTCATGGGTTAATGTCCGACGTCGAGGTGGGAACTGTCCAACAGAGGAATGGTGTTTAAACACAACAGAGCTTATGCTAAAATGTTAGCGGACAGCTGCTGATAGATGATCATCCTTTTAACACTGTCAGTTATCACTTGTGGGGTTCCTCAGGGCTCAGGTCTGGATCCTCTATCGTTTCCATTTATACTATTATATAAGACATGCCCACAGAGTCCACAGCATACAACATCCCTCTGTCCTTTGGACCCTCACAAAGGGTCTTTATTGTGACAATGGAGGAAGTGATAAATGTGGTTGGTGCTCTGATAGATGTTAACATGCTAACAGTGATGACAGGAGACAAAGGGTGCCAGGTGTGATGTCAGATTGATGACGTGGCGTCTCAGTGAGCTGACTGACGATCATGTGACCGGCTCAGATCAACGATCACACTGTCACTGGATTCTTGTTTCTTTATGGACGTACATCAGAGAGAAGGAGCTCTGCACCCCCCCCCACCCCACCCACCCCGCCACCCATGGAGGCTCATGTCTTTGTCCTGCTGAATGTCCACGTCTCTGACAGACCGTAATAAGATGAGACGCAGCTGATGGAAACTGTGCAGGCGGGGCCTGAGGAAACATCCTTGAGTGAGAACAAATGTTAAATCCAATCAGGCATGGTGTTTATCGGAGGCTGCAAAGACTCACACTCAACACAGAGTTCCCACAGTCAGGGAAAACCTGGAAAGTCATTGAATTAGTAAAAATCCCTCAAAGTTTTGGACTTAAGTTGTAATGAAATCTTTTGGTGGAGAATCGTCCATGTGATGTAACAACACAGCAGATTATTTTTTTTGTAGCTGATGACTTAATGCAGCTCTGACACTTGTGGCGTGTTTTTATCCATCTGCGCCGTTGAAATCTAAAAGCAGAGGAATTATATTTCAGGTAGTCCGTCCGTACGTCGCGTTCTTTTGAACGGGATATCTCAAGAATAGCTTGAAGTTGTTTTTTGGTTGTTGTTTTTTTTTTTTTTTCAGATTTGGCACAAACATCCACTCAGACTGAAGAATAAACTGATGAGAATTTTGTGGTCAAAGGTCAGCTTGACTGTGACATCATCATGTTTTAACGTCATATCTCAGGAACAGAAGGGGAGACATTTGATCAGATACTGAATTGGTGACTCTGATCTTGAAACTGTGCTGATTGTATAGATCTTCTGTGTGTGAAGCATCCATGTTTTCACTGACGGGTTCAGACTGCGCAGTTACAGCCTGACGCAGTGTCGTACGGTGTCGGCTGGATCATGAACAATAATCCATGGTCTCATCTGGCGTAGTGTGTCATAGCAGACAACAAGTGACGCCACGTCTGAGACACCTCACGACATCCCGACAGTAAGTCTTAGCATGTTTGATTTTCTTTTTGCCTTCCACGACCTCCCGTCATAGCCGTCACTTTGACCAAAAGGAACACAGAGCAATCTGTTGCCATGGAAACTGTGCGACAACAGCAGCCCAGCCTTTTAAATATTTCCTGTAGGGACGTTAGCACACAGAGTGAAAAGTAGGGATGCACCGAAATAAAAATTTTGGGCCAAAGCCAAAGCCGAATAATATTAAACGCTTGGCCGAATCTCGAGTACCGAATACCAAATATCGTTGTTTAGTTCTTCATTAGTTTTTGCAGATGAACACCCTCCAGATTAGTGTTGTCACGGTACCAATATTGGGACCCACTGTATGATACCAATGAAAGTATCATGGTTCTGAGTAGTATCAGGATACCACAGCAAAAATGAGGCAGATGTGCCTTTTGTCATTTATAAAAAGATAAATCACTTTTCTATAATACATCAATGATATTTCAATGGAATAAATTACTTAATGACTTATTCATACTTCAAAAACAGCATCAATAACTGATTAACATAGGGGGGATCAAAATAAAATAAAATAAAAATCAACCAGCCACCCTCCTCCCCTGACAGGTAAAGAACAGTCCCTTCATAAGTAAAGAACAGTCCCTCCATAAGTAAAGAACAGTCCCTTCATAAGTAAAGAACAGTCCCTCCATAAGTAAAGAACAGTCCCTCCATAAGTAAAGAACAGTCCCTTCATAAGTAAAGAACAGTCCCTCCATAAGTAAAGAACAGTCCCTCCATAAGTAAAGAACAGTCCCTTCATAAGTAAAGAACAGTCCCTCCATAAGTAAAGAACAGTCCCTCCATAAGTAAAGAACAGTCCCTTCATAAGTAAAGAACAGTCCCTCCATAAGTAAAGAACAGTCCCTTCATAAGCAAAGAACAGTCCCTTCATAAGTAAAGAACAGTCCCTTCATAAGTAAAGAACAGTCCCTTCATAAGCAAAGAACAGTCCCTCCATAAGCAAAGAACAGTCCCTTCACAAGTAAAGAACAGTCCCTTCATAAGTAAAGAACAGTCCCTTCATAAGCAAAGAACAGTCCCTTCATAAGTTAAGAACAGTCCCTTCATAAGCTCGGCTGTTCAGGTGCTACTGGGCAGTCATGACACCAAGAAGAGGATATTATTGGTGCAATATATTCGGTTACCGAATATTCGGTGCATCCCAAGTAAAAAGGAAACAGCAGAGGCACTTTATCAACCTGCTGAGTACTGCCATTAGCATCAAGCTAGCAAAGAATGTTCTTTCTTCATAATGGAGGATATAAAGGAATCAAACTCACAGATAGTGTCTGGGCCTTTACTCAGCACAGCTGCAGAGGCTACCAGCTGCATCTGAAACACACCACACCATTTAGCGTTCTCACACTCAACACTTCCTGTTTATTACAAATTAAAAGCTGAGAGAATCCCTTCATTTTATAGAAAGGCTTTTATTATGACACATTTGCAGGAACTTCCTGTGGAGGATTCAGTGACTGTCATAGTTTTCATGCAGTACTTCAGATGTAGCTCCGCCCATCTGGTGACAGCTTTTATGTCACTACAGTAACAGTTGAGGTGGAACATAAACACAGACAGACTGAGTTAGTAATAATAATAATAATAATATTAGGACGAGAATAATCTGATGACAAACATGTAGTCCGTCATGTCTGCCGGCCAAGTCACAGACAGATTTTATGACTTCACAGTCACCTGATCTGACACAGAGCCTGTAGGAACAGACAAACATGGTGTGCAGTCTGGACCCGGCGTTACTGTGACTCGTTCATGTGGTGATTCCAGTTCACCATCACCTGTGTGTCTTCATTTCCTCCCCGCGTCTTTGTCAGAGTTTGAATCTGATGTTTGTTAAACGTCAGGCGAGATTTTTTTAGTCTTGAAAATTCCTGGAATAGTTTTGAACTCCTGGAAATGTCACGTGACCTTGGCCTTGACATGTGGCTGAACGTGCTAGATAATTCAGAAAGTTTGTGACAGAGGAGACGCCTCGTGAAAGATTTGGATTCATCTGAGCTCAGAAATGCAAAAAGTCAGTATTCAGTCACATCGTCTGCATATTTAAAGCCAAAACTTCAGAAAACGTATGATACGAAAGGTAACTGTCTGAATGTGAGTGATTAAGTGTGGCATGGTGTCAGGTAGGGTTTCATTTTTGCTCCATGAATAATCAGTTTGACACTCCACGTTTTTTACTCATAATCTCCACCGCAGCAGCTGTGACATCACTTCCTCCAGACTGTCCAGGTTGACGTCATGTCTGTATCCTGAATGTTTGTTTTTCATTCACAGCCCGATTCATAAAACAGTTTGTAACTTTAAACATCATTTTTTTAACATAAATCTCTGGACAGTGTTTTCTGATTAAAACATCCTGAAGTCTCTCAGTAAAAATCTTTGACTCTGATTTGGCAACAAAACGAAATCAGAAATTTGAACCTGATTTTATTCAACAATCAGATTTCTGTTGAAGAGACGTCTGAAAATCTGAATATTTAATGAGACTGTCTCATTTGCATATTTTTATTTTCTGACGCTGGTGATATGAAGAATAACTGTGTCACGTGATGTCAGCTCACCTGGGGTGTCTCACCTTAATCAATCCATAATCAATAGAAACTGTTTGATATTTGTGGTTAACAAGTGAAGGTGTTGATTTGGCCCTCTGCAGCCTCCGTACGGTGACACTGATGTTTCTGTTGATTGTTTTTATTTCCTGAGGTTTATGGATCAATAAAGCTGCTGTTTCCCCACTGAAGCGTCTGATCTTTAATCAATATTCATATTGATAATCTGATGTATGCGTTCGTCACTGATCAATAAAAAAGCCATCAGTTCCAAATCAGCTTTTATTTCCTCGTTCAGTCAGCGGCGTCATCACCATCATCACCATCATCATCATCACCATCACCATCATCATCATCATCACCATCATCATCATCACCGTCATCATCATCATCATCACCATCATCATCATCTTTTTACAATATCAACAAAGACAAATCAGTTTATTGATAATATGGATCAATCACATGACACTGGCTGTGATGTCATCAGGTGAAACACCTGGGTGTGACTCCACGGTATCCCACAAACTTTGTAAGTTTAATGGTACGTTCAGATGATCTTCCTCACCCTGACGTCTCTCAGGTGTGTCACACCGTCTGAACCAGTGAGCAGGTGTCAGTCTCTCGTGGTGCGTTCAGGTCATGTTGGATTTGTCACGATTTCAGAAATATAACATTCGTGTTCTCCTCAGCAAAACGGCTCTCATCAGTTTAATATCACATCATGAATACGTTAATGCCCAGAGGACCGACTGACATCATCAGACCGTCTGACGACTCATCATGACACTTCAGGTGTGTGTGTGTGTGTGTGTGTGTGTGTGTGTGTGTGTGTGTGTTCGTTCTGCTCCTCCTCAGCTGAGCAGCTTCCTGATGATCAGTCCAGGTGAGGTGGACGTCAGGTGACACCTGTAGCTGATCACAGAGGATCTAACCAGCTAATCTAACGTGTCGCGCTGCTTGGCGCCGTCACTCATGATTTATCTAACACACAGGTGTTCACTTCCTGATCATGTGACGAAAAAAAGCATCAAATTCTCTCCATGAAAAAATGAAACCAAAAAAATGTTCAAACAATGAAAATGATTATTTAAATGTTAAAATATTTTGTCAAGAGTGTTCTGTAGATGGACTGATAGATGACAACTTCCTGTCACAGCAGCTGCTCACCTCAGTGACATCACAGTCAAGTCACTCACAGGTGTGAGGGATCATTATTTACCTGTGCGGAGGCCGACAGGTGAGTTCACACTGTCGACCAATAACAAGCTGTGTTGATGGAGCTGAGCTCTGATTGGCTGTAGGTGCAGGAAGCTGTAGAGTTTAAACTGTCGACTGTCAGCAGACAGGATGACGTCATGCTAACACAGCTCAGTGTCATGTTAGCCGCTGAGCTAACAGGTGTAGCATGTTACCATGGAGCATCAGATCATGTGGACCTGGCACCAGTTTGACTTCCTGCTTTTAACAGTTGACAAAGAGCACCTGAACGCACCATTCACTCAGCTGACTGAAAATGTTTTGTGGTTCTGTGGAGCCCAATCAGAGGCCGGTTCAGGTGAGCTCCACGTGTTGGACTTCCTGCTGCAGGTTCTCAGCATCATTCACAGCTGCACACGTCACCAGGTACAAAGTCCTCCAGCAGAGAGCGTCCACAAACATCTAGAGGATCTCTGGTGAGCTCCAGTCTGTTCCACACATCCTCCGCTGGGATCACTGTCCCGACGGAGGTCCTGAAGGTCCTGGAGGGTCGGTCCTGGAGTCTGGAGCAGCAGAAGCACTGGCAGCTCCCTCAGGCTCTGACTGCACACCTGGAGTCCTGGGCAGGTAAATACATTCAGTCAGTTTCATGACTCAAACCAGGGTCCTGAAATAATACCAACATATGTGGGGGGGTTGGTGTGATAATGATATTCATGACCAGAAAATATTTATTATTAATTTACAAACAGAATCAGTGATGTAGTTTCACACTTTGTTTCAAATCTTCAGTAAAAACTAAAATGATGTTAATTTCATTAGTGAACAACATCAGTAAGTCAGAGTTGGAGTCAGTAGTTCAACTAGATATTTTACTGACTCAGTGCAGAATCTGACGCACGCTAAAGTTTTCCAAGTAAAGATCTATAAGATCCTTTAAAGTACTCTCAAAGGCAAAAGACATGTTTGAGACGGATTCAACATTTTTAAAGACACACTCGCTCAATGCATGGAAGTCTGCAGTTGTAGTTCCTGTTTTCGGGTCAGGTGACCCAACTGATGTGGTAAACTACAGACGCATTAGTATTTTGCCTGTTGTGTCTAAGATCACTGGAAAAAGTGGTAACTGAACAATTTCCTGACTTTTTAAACTCAGGATGAGCTCACCGTCAGCCCACTGACACGGCTGCCTGCTGTTTGATTGAAAGAATCTAATAAAAGTTGGACAGTGGCCGTGCTACAGCAGCTGCATGTTTAGACATCTGAAACTGTGAATCATAATGTTCTTCTTTCTAAATGATCCACTCTAAATTTCTCTGTTGATGCGATCAGGTGGACAGAATGAGTTGGGAACAGGACCTCATCGTTTGTTGATCGGTCTGTTGGTGTTCCACAAGCCTCATTTTTTGGACCTCTTTTATTTGGCCTATATGGTATGCATTATGATGCCAGTTAGGAAAGAAATGTTTGGAGTGTTTTTATTTCTTAAAAAAGACCAAATAAACATCATCTAAAATTTTGTTGTTGTTTTTTTTATTTGAAGTTTTTAGGGTTCGTTGCCTCTAGGCAACATTATGGAACAACCCGTTGAAATGAATGTCTCGAAGAGACTAAGTGTAATTCTTTGAACTTTCAACAAATGACTTTTCAAAACAAAGATCAGAACAATTTGCAACAATCCAGTGTTCGATCATCACTGCTTCATTTCAGTGCATGTCCTGTCCTGTGTCTTTCTTCACATCATTTGTGGTGTTGCCGCTCGGTGCTTATGGAACTCTATGAAGCAGTTTTTTTTTTCAGGAGTGAAGCACAGTTAGGTGACACACTTTGTGCATTGCACTTTGACTAAACCCTTACACCCAGGGTATTTGCACCGGGCCTTTTTCTCCACCCAAATAGGCCAATGGAATTCAAATAAACACAAGAAGTTTGTGCTCCAGAGAAGGATCAGCACTCAGTGAATAACCTCCTAAGCCCTATGATAAGCTATTATGGCAAGGCTTAACTATACAGACCAGTGAGCAGTGATAACTAACATGTCTTTGGGGTCATCAGGTGGGAACCTCCTTTCACCAGTGTTTCGTCTAGTTGGTCCCACGACACCTCCAGGAGGCTAGACAGTGATCTCTGGCGTCCCAGAGACACTCCCCTAATGCCATTTCCTCCTGAGAGGAAGTGTATCTCTCCACCTGATCTCAAGGAGTTATGTACCCTGCTCAGTAGTTCCCCCTGCTGGCCCCCAACTGACATTATTTCTTCGCTTCCAGATCCACTGGCTACATCTAACTGCTTCATCTGACATTTCCCTCACTGTCTTCCTCAAACTCTGTCCCCGCACTCCGAGTTCCCCCAGGAGTGAGACAGCTGATCTTGCTATGAATCCCCTACACCCCACTTCCACTGGACAAATCCTAGTCTTCCATCCTCGCAGCTCAGCTTCTGCTCCTAAATCTGCATATCTAAGCTTTTCCTTTCATAGGCTTCTTCCACTGAGTCTTCCCAAGCAACTGTCAGCTCAATGAAATAAACTATCCGTTGACTCACTGACCACAACACTATGTCAGGCCTCTGCTTGGTACAAACTATTTCCTGGGGAACAACAAGCTTTCCCCCTAAATCTACTTGCATTTCCCAATCACAAGCACCTTCTAGGCGGCCACACCCCTGCCTCCTTACTAACTTATCCCTTCTGTATTTCTCTCCCTCACGGACAAACTGAATTGCTAAACTCCTTAACACCTTCTGAATTCACCTGTCTTCGTTTCCCTTCGATTCCTGCAGCTAAACATTTCAACACCTGGTTATGTCTCCATGTATATCGGCCTTGTGACAAGCTAACTTTACAGCCTGACAAAATATGCTTTAAGGTTGCGGTACGTGAACACAATGGGCATGATGGGTCCTCATTTACCCACAGTTTTAGGTTCTGGGGGGTTGGTAACACATCGTATGTAGCCCCTACCAGGAATCTAATACGATTCGCCTCCATACTCCACAGGTCCCTCCAACTAAGCTTCCTCTTCTCTACACTTTCCCAATTCAACCACTGTCCCTGTTTAGCCTGGACCACTACCTTTGCACCCCTTACTATCTCCTCCTGTCTGCGTATCTGTTCCACGACCAGCTTTCTTTGATCTTTGGGACCTGCTGTATTCCATACTGGTTTGCCCGAGCCAAGCCCCAGGCCTCCCCGGCCAAACTGAACAGCATTTGCAAGATGTAAAAATATTACATGTAGGTCCCTTTTGTTAATCTTCTCTGCCTGAATCTGGTGCCAGATCATGCTAGTGTGCTCTAAACACCCCGAGAAACCTGGTATTCCTGCCTTCTGCACCATGGTATCTATTAAGCTATTCCTCTCTAAGTAGCTAGCTAATCTCTTTGCAACTACACTAAAGAAAATCTTCCCCTCCACATTGAAGAGAGAAATCATCCGGAACTGGCTAAGGTCCACAGACTCCTTCTCCTTAGGAATGAGGACACCTCCTGCCCTACGCCATGCTCTTGGGATAGAGGAAGCCTTTGCACGGCTGACCACCTCCTGAACTTCCTTCCACCTAGGTGGCCTAACGTCCATCTCATGCTCTATCGCTCCTAATGGAGGGATATCGGGTGGGAAACCTACTGTTCTATTCTTCTCTACATCTAAACATGTATTTCTCAAATATTCTTCAACCTCTAACCTTTCTGCTTTAAGCTGCCCTCCCTTTTCCTGGCTGAACAATCCTTTAACAAATTTAAAAGGGTCCTTGAAAAAACCTGTCCTAGCATATTCCTTCTTCCTCCTCTTTCTCCTGAGATGCTCTGCCCTTCTAAGAACTGCTAGCCTGCTTCTCAACTCCTCTTGCAACACCTTAATTCCCTCCCTTTCTTCTTCTGTAGCCTTTTTTCCACTGCTTTCTTATCTGTCTCCTTTCCTTGACTAACCTCTCTATTTCTCTTTGCCGCCTAGATTTACCTGACTGTACCCTCTCACTCCTCTTTCTCTCATGCACCCCAAACCTCTCTGCACCATATGAGTAAATTATATCTTTTCTAACCTTTCTATTGCATTTCCTCTAAGCCTGCTCAAGATTACTGACAAGTCTCTATTAACTATTTCCCATGCTTTACTGTCATTTGCTCCTTGCGCCATCTAACTCTAGCCTTTTGCTCCATGGTTCTCTCTCTGACTGGCACACTGGCCTCAGTGTCACCTGCATCCTCTCTTACTACCCCCTCCTCCTCCTCAGTGGCAGTGTTGCTGATATCCTGCGAACTGTGGTTTTCTACCTGCCGCTGGACTTCCTCTGACTGACTCGACTGACTTCTTAGGAAGTACTGATCAATGCGGCTACTCTGCCCTTTCTTTGCCACACACTTCTTCTTTCCCTGATGAGTTCTGAGGCCTTTCACTGATGTTACTTTCTGCCAGCCGCAAGGACAAACCTGAAGCATCTTGTTCTCAACTGTGCTACGTTTATCCTCTACAAATGTGCTCGCCTTGCCCTGAGTGCTGCTAATTCTAGCCCTTCACTGAGTCACAGATCCAAGTCATAGTCGTGTCCGTTTCAATGTCTGTTACCGTGTAATCCACCTGTAAGTCATCTTCCATCACAGCTCTCGCTGACTCTTGGGGTATTTTCCTTATGTTGGCTGTAGCTGATTTTGGTTGTTGTAAGGCTGTCAGTGACGTGTCAGTGATGGTGTCAGTGATGGTGACGTGTCAGTGATGGTGTCAGTGATGGTGATGGTGACGTGTCAGTGATGGTGATGGTGACGTGTCAGTGATGGTGATGGTGACATGTCAGTGATGGTGATGGTGACGTGTCAGTGATGGTGTCAGTGATGGTGTCAGTGATGGTGATGGTGACGTGTCAGTGATGGTGATGGTGACATGTCAGTGATGGTGATGGTGACGTGTCAGTGATGGTGTCAGTGATGGTGTCAGTGATGGTGTCAGTGATGGTGATGGTGACGTGTCAGTGATGGTGATGGTGACATGTCAGTGATGGTGATGGTGACGTGTCAGTGATGGTGTCAGTGATGGTGTCAGTGATGGTGTCAGTGATGGTGACTCACGTCTCAGCTGGTTGGAAGCGGCTCTCCTCTCCGTCCAGGATGCCGTGGTACATGCCGATCTCCTGCTCCAGGCGCTGCTTGTTGCTCAGCAGCGTGTCGTAGTCGCGGCGCTGCTGTTCGATCTCGCCGCGTACGTCAGCCAGCTCCGCCTCCAGCTTTGCCACCACTGAGCCCAGGTTCTGCAGCTCCATGTCATGCCAGTGGCGTGCGTCACCCAGGGAGTTCTCCAGACCTCGTCTCTGCAGGGCAACAACAGACGCATCGTCACACGTTTCTGAGGTTACTGATCGAACGCGTCATCAGGTGATTGATCGCCACACATGTCTCACCAGCGCTCTGATGGACTCGGTCTCGGCCTGCAGACTCTGGATCTTACAGCCAGTCTCGTTGCACTCGGCCTTCAGCGCCTCCACCTGCTCCTCCTCAGGACTCAGTCTGCTCACACACTGCGCCTCCTGCAGCAACACACACACACCGTCAGAACATGCCTTGATGCCACAGCATGACATGTGAGGACACCTGTGCAGGTGTGACATCCTCACCTTACACTCAAGGTAGCTGTCAGTCTCGGCTCGGTTCCTCTCCGTCACCTTCTCCCAGTGGCTCCTGATGTAGGCCAGGATCTGGTCCAGACTGGTTTCTATAGGAGCGTCAGGTTCATCCACCTCACGTCCCGCCATCTGACTGTAGAGGACACGCACGTCCTGAGAGGACAGACAGACAGACAGACAGGTCACATGACCTCCGTCATCATAAAAAGACACGTCATTGATTCCACATGTTCAATTTTACCATTAAAGTTTCAGATAAGAACAGAAGAAGGATTCTCGCACTCAAACACACTTCCTGTTCAGCTCGCCATGCATGACCTCCTGAGACAGGCTCAGTCCTGAGACAGTTGTTGTTAGCACCATTAGCTGTTATCACCGTTAGCTGTTAGCACAGTTAGCACAGTTAGCTCTGTCAGCACTTTTGTAGTTGTTAGCACTGTTAGCTGTTAGCTGAGAGCCATTAATTGTTACATGTGAATTTAAATTAATTAAAAACAATAATAATTGATCTAATCTGCAGATTTAACAGGAGGTGGAGCCAATGATGAGCTTTGTAATTATTGTTTACTGATTTTACTAAAATAATCTAATGAATCAAACTTTTTAAAATCAGTTATAAATAAAGTTTATTATTAAAGACAGAACATTAAAAAAACATCAATTTGATATGAGTTTAATAATTAAACAAAACTTGTGTGTTTATGATTTAATCATTTTGATTAGTTAATCAGGTCGTTCTTAAAGTATTGATCCATTGATTATTTAATGTGTGAACACCCTGTCAGGCGTCCCGTCGGGAGTGTGATCGTCCCGTCGGGCGTGTGAACGTCCCATCGGGCGTGTGAACGTCCCGTCGGGAGTGTGATCGTCCCGTCGGGCGTGTGAACGTCCCATCGGGCGTGTGAACGTCCCGTCAGGCATGTGAACGTTTGTGTGCTGAGGTCAAATTGTGTGTTCTTGGTCAGACCTGCTCGTGGTTGTGCTCCAGGTTGCGAAGCTCCACTCTCATGCTCTCCATCTGCTCTTCGAGCTCTGTCTTCGTCAGGTTGGCGTCATCAATGACTTTGTACAGAGAGCTGATCTCCTCCTCCACCGCCTTCCTGAACGGCTGCTCGTTCTCATACCTGCGGGACCAAAGGTACACGTAACATGAGGTTTAACCCCACCCCACCCCACCTTTCCATCTGTGACATCACAGAGTTAAGATCCAATAATCAGAGAGCAATGTGTGCAACCTCTGACCTGTCCTTGAAGTCCTCAGCGTTGGCCTGAACATTCTCTGTCTGCAGCATCAGCCGAGCGTTGTCCAGGATGGCTTCACTGACCTGCAGCAAACAAACAGGAAATCAGAGAGTTGAGAGTGGCTGCAGCCAGCAGGGGTTGTTTCCTACTACTGTCAGGAGGCGGAGCTAATGATGTTTCCTACTACTGTCAGGAGGCGGAGCTAATGATGTTTCATACTACTGTCAGGAGGCGGAGCTAATGATGTTTCCTACTGCTGTCAGGAGGCGGAGCTAATGATGTTTCCTACTACTGTCAGGAGGCGGAGCTAATAATGTTTCCTACTACTGTCAGGAGGCGGAGCTAACGATGTTTCCTCTTACTGTCAGGAGGCGGAGCTAATGATGTTTCCTCTTACTGTCAGGAGGCGGAGCTAATGATGTTTCCTACTACTGTCAGGAGGCGGAGCTAATAATGTTTGTTAACCCTTCACCTGGACTAAACATTTTTGTTTTGCTAAGATTAGTCAGCGGACATCCAGCTCCTCACTGATGACGTTACGTGTCCTTGGATGTAAACAGGAAGTGTATGTGTGTGAGCAGCTGTGCACAGTGTGCTGGTCGCTCTGCGTTGCGTTTCCAGAGACAGGGTCTCTCGACTCACCGCCTCCAGAAAACTTTAAAACGTCTGGAGACCTCTTCCTCACACCTGTCCTCACCTGTCTGTAGACGTACTCCCCCACCTGTCCTCATCTGTCTGTAGACGTCCTCCCCCACCTGTCCTCACCTGTCTGAAGACGTCTTCCTCACACCTGTCCTCACCTGTCTGTAGACGTACTCCCCCACCTGTCCTCACCTGTCTGAAGACGTCCTCCCCCACCTGTCCTCACCTGTCTGAAGACGTCCTCCCCACCTGTCCTCACCTGTCTGTAGATGTCCTCCCCCACCTGTCCTCACCTGTCTGAAGACGTCCTCCCCCACCTGTCCTCACCTGTCTGTAGACGTCCTCCCCCACCTGTCCTCACCTGTCTCTAGACGTCCTCTCCCACCTGTCCTCACCTGTCTGAAGACGTCCTCCCCCACCTGTCCTCACCTGTCTATAGACGTCCTCTCCCACCTGTCCTCACCTGTCTCTAGACGTCCTCTCCCACCTGTCCTCACCTGTCTGAAGACGTCCTCCCCCACCTGTCCTCACCTGTCTGAAGACATCTTCCTCACCTTTCCTCACCTGTCTGTAGACGTCCTCCCCCCAACTGTCCTCACCTGTCTGTAGACGTCCTCCCCCCACCTGTCCTCACCTGTCTGAAGACGTCCTCCCCCACCTGTCCTCACCTGTCTGTAGACGTCCTCCCCCACCTGTCCTCACCTGTCTGAAGACGTCTTCCTCACCTTTCCTCACCTGTCTGTAGACGTCCTCCTCCCAACTGTCCTCACCTGTCTGAAGACGTCCTCCCCCACCTGTCCTCACCTGTCTCTAGACGTCCTCCCCCACCTGTCCTCACCTGTCTCTAGACGTCCTCTCCCACCTGTCCTCACCTGTCTGAAGACGTCCTCCCCCACCTGTCCTCACCTGTCTGAAGACATCTTCCTCACCTTTCCTCACCTGTCTGTAGACGTCCCCCCCAACTGTCCTCACCTGTCTGTAGACGTCCTCCCCCCACCTGTCCTCACCTGTCTGAAGACGTCCTCCCCCACCTGTCCTCACCTGTCTGTAGACGTCCTCCCCCACCTGTCCTCACCTGTCTGAAGACGTCTTCCTCACCTTTCCTCACCTGTCTGTAGACGTCCTCCCCCCACCTGTCCTCACCTGTCTGTAGACGTCCTCCCCCCACCTGTCCTCACCTGTCTGTAGACGTCCTCCCCCCAACTGTCCTCACCTGTCTGAAGACGTCCTCTCCCAACTGTCCTCACCTGTCTGAAGACGTCCTCTCCCAACTGTCCTCACCTGTCTGTAGACGTACTCCCCCACCTGTCCTCACCTGTCTGTAGACGTACTCCCCCACCTGTCCTCACCTGTCTGTAGACGTCCTCCCCCCACCTGTCCTCACCTGTCTGTAGACGTCCTCCCACTCCCTCCTGAGGGGTCCCCAGGCTCCGGCGCTGGACGCCTTTCGGTCCAGACAGAGACGGATCTGCTCCTCCAACTGTTGGTTCAGTGTCTCCAGCGCTCGGACTTTGTCTCTGTACTCCATCAGGCAGCTGTTCAGTCCCGCCGCAGACGCGCCGTGACCCGTGGCCCGCTCTCCGGCTCGGGGCAGTACTGGCGCTGCGCTGCTCCTCATCCCCTGCAGGAACACGCTGCTGATGCCCAGAGCCCGCCGGGACACCCGCGTCCCCAGGCAGGAGGCCCCACCCGTGGAGGGGGCAGAGCCCACAAAGACCCCGCGGGGAGCGGAGGTGCCGGCCGAGCTGATCCGTCCGCAGGAGGCGGGGGCCGGTCGTTCAGAGGACGGCTGTCCCAGAAAGGATGAGCGGCGTCTGGGCAGAGGCATGATGCTCAGCAGCAGCTCCCAGTGTCAAACCGCTCAGAGCCGCTTGCTGCTGGGATTTATGGGAGGACGGAGTTCTGGAAACATGGCCGCCTTTGTTCAGGAGCTGTTTGTGTTGCTGCGGTGACGAAGGCTTTGTTCTCGTGGAAACACAGAACGAGATTTCAGCTGCATCAGCAAGGGAGGGAAGAGTCCTGAAACACACACACACACACACACACACACACACACACACACACACATACGCCCTCACACACACACACACACATACGCACTCACACACACACACACACACACACACACACATACGCACTCTCACACACACACACACACACACACACACACACACACACATACGCCCTCACACACACACACACACATACGCACTCACACACACACACACACACACATACGCACTCTCACACACACACACACACACACACACACACACACACACACACATACGCCCTCACACACACACACACACACACACACACATACGCACTCACACACACACATACGCACTCACACACACACGTGCACACGCACGCACGCACGCACATAAACACACGTACACACATGCACACAGAATAACAATCCAGATTCACACAAACATATAAAGGTAATTTAACCCTTTCACCTCCACAGTGTTATTTAGTTTGATCTTCAGTGACCTTTGACCCCCAGAATCGTCTCAACACTAAAGAACAACCTGTTTTTATTCTGGCGCCATTTTTTATGTTTATCAACATTGAATTTGTGACTTTTCATTTTTAAAAAAACAAACATTTCAGACAAATAACTGAAGAAAATTATTTCTTTTGTCAAAGAGTCATTTTGTTTTTTTCCCTTTTCCTCCCATCACTCTGAAATGTATAAATAATAATAATAATAATAATAATAGAGTGTGCCAGTAAACCTGGAACTCCGTTAGCGCTTTTAGCTCTTCAGGTTCTCTCGTCTAAAAGTCAATACGTGTTTTGAATGGGATTTTGGTAAAATGCCTCAGATAAAGTCTGTGGTTAACAAAAGCTTAAGCGAGTTTCAGGTTTTGTTCTACGACATTAAACACGTCAGTAAATACCCTACTTGTGAATTTTGAAGCTTTTACGTGTTGTGAAAAAGGCGGTTGCTAACAAGTTGCTCAATACGACTACAAATCCTGTCGGGGACATTAAACGTCATCACCCCCGAACAGGCGAGAGTGCTGGCAGTCCACCATTACAGCTTCTTATTTAGCCTAAACAGTCTGATTTCCCCATTATACAATGTTTTTAAAATAAAGCGGCCGAAATCAGCTGAAAGCTTAGTGGCGGTGACGTCAAGAGTCATGCGACCGTGGAGTAGTCATGTAGTCCGTTAAAGCCTAACATTAGCTTTTTACTTCTGGCGATTGCATTTAAGCTTCAAATGCAGTATGAAAGGTGTTCACATGTGAAGATTATCTCGCTGAACAAAACCTGTAAGTGTCATAAACTTGTGTTAGCCACAGAGATATTTTTGGACTTATTCCAAAATGCAATGCAAAAATCACATTCACTTTGTCTTCTGGGAACCAGCGCGATGCTAAACTTCTGGGTTTTGACGTCAGCCCTGGCACACTGTATAAAAATAACAATAATAATAATAATCGATGTGCCGTATAGCAGCAGGACGTTCAGTGATCGTCCCCTCTTTCTGTCAGACACATATGTCTCGTCTCACACACACACTCTCTCTCACACACACACACACACACACATACACACACACACACACACAGATACACACATTGTGACTCAGCTGTTGTTTATTTGTTTATTTGTTTCCAGAAGTTCTTGTGTTTCTGTTGATGTCCCGGTCAGGACTTCACCGGTGTTTTCCGTAGAAACGAGTCAGGTTTCTGTCAATCTCAGCAGGAAGTGGGCAGGCTGACAGGAAGTGTTTGACGCAGCAGGTGAAGATGTGAGGCGTGAAGAACTAACTGAACATTTCCTGTTTCTGAGGAACGTTCCTCAGACTCTCCTTTAACCGTCTGAGTTTTCGCACCGCCACCCGCCCTGTAACCATAGCAACACAGTCTTTGTGTGCGTCACATTTAAATAAGCTTTACCGGTACGAGAAACAAGTGTTGCACAAAAACAAAGTGAATCGGCGCCCAGCGGTTCTCCGAGAACGAGTCACATTTTCTATTCATGTCTGTGAGAACATGGACGACCTCAACGCTCTGTTCCACAGATAGGACCTTGGGGATGATGGCACAGTCAGGCTGACCTTTTGACTTTTTGAACTTCATTATTTTATCCTGTCGGGATTACAGAATGAATTCTTCAGTTATGAACAAACTCATGTTTAGTGAGGTCACACTGACCTTTGACCTTTGACCACTGAACTCTGGTCAGTTTATTCTTTGATGCCAGCACTTTTGTGCCAAATTTGAGGAAACTCCCTCAAAGTCACACACACACACACACACACACACACACACACACACACACACACACAAACACACACACAGACAGACACACACACATATCTGTGTGTATATGATATAACATATATATATGTGTGTATAATCACAGTGGGACTTGTGATGATGATGATGATGTTTTTGACAAACAGTGAGAGGAGGAAGGATGTGAAGAAACCAGTGTGACTGTTGTGATCAACTTCCTCTTGTTTTTCACGCTCACACAGACTCTGCACACGCTTTGCACACGCTTTAATGTTTGTCACTGCACACGCCACGCTGCTTACATCACATTCACCTCAGTGTGAGTCACACACAAAGAAACACACAGAAACACACAGAAACACACAGAAAAATATGTACACCACCAGAGACACATGTTAGCATCTGTTAGCATCTGTTAGCATCTGTTAGCACGGCCGTTGACACATTTCTTTCTATTCTTCACATTTAACATTCAGCAGACTAAGAGATAAATCACATTATTGTCACAGACATCTTGACTCGTCCATACCTCCTTCATGTGATGCGTTTCCTGTTCAAACAGGATGATGATGCAACACACTGAACATCTGAAGAAAACAGAGGTCACATGACCAAACAGTCTCCGAAAACAGCAGCGAAAAATCACAGTTTGTCCCATAAAAGACTTTCACATTCAATATACAGGCAAATCCACCAAAAAAAGTCCTGGAAACGTTTTACAAAAGTCCTGAGAAAGTCCTGAGAAGTCCTGGAAAGGTCCTGACAAAGTCGTGGAAACGTTTTACAAAAGTCCTGAAGAAGTCCTCAGAAAGTCCTGGAAAGGTCCTGACAAAGTCCTGGAATTCCTATAATGTCAATATGATACATTCAAGGCCTTAAATGTTCCAGTTCCGCTGTTTTTTTGGTTTAAATTTTTCAACGAACTTCACTGACACAAAAATCCGTTAAAATTTTCCCTTAATTTCCCCTCACAGCATTTGTGTGTGTTTCCTTCACTCATCCTTTAATCTGAAAAACTAAACCCCCTGAAAACACCTTAATTTGAAAAGCCTTTAATGTGCACAGGAAATAGATTTTAAGGGCTTGATGAAGGATTGATGATGTCATCTGTCGACATCACAGTTAAACTGCAGCTGCTGCAGCACAAACAGGAAGTTGCAGTGGTCGGTGTCTCTAGAGCGACAGCGCCTGCGAGGTGTCGCTGTCCGACATGACAGAGGCTCTGGTCGAGTTCAGCGGACTCCTGCAGGACTTACTCAGCTGACTCTTATTGGCAGGTGGCTGGCAGCGGCAGACGCGCAGCAGCTGCAACATGTCGCGGCGGAAACGCACGCCCACGAAGGCGTAGAGGAAGGGGTTGAGGCACGCATGCATGTAGGCCAGACTCTTCAGCACCTGCTCCACCGTGTGGAAGCGTTTCATCTCCTCGCAGTCCGTCATGGTCATGCTGGAGGCCTGAGCGGCCTGCATCACAAG
The DNA here is from genome assembly GCA_035609425.1 of Epinephelus awoara. Lineage (NCBI taxonomy): Eukaryota > Metazoa > Chordata > Actinopteri > Perciformes > Serranidae > Epinephelus > Epinephelus awoara. The sequence goes on along the minus strand of CM069306.1, from coordinate 443,295 downwards.
TACGCCATTGTGGGGCAGCTGGGAAACAATGAAGACAACCACCACAGCGAGGATGACACGCATGGCCTTGTGCTTCTGGAAGTTGCGGGTCTTGAGCAGCTTGGCGACGATGATGCTGTAGCAGAACACCATGACAAAGAAGGGCAGGCAGAAGCCCATGCTCACCTGAAGCGACAGCACCAGGATCTTGGTGCGGTTGCCCACGTGATGCGGGAACACCATCCTGCAGTACTCCCGCGAATCCACCTGGGAGGTGGTGGCGAACATGAACTCGGGCAAGGCGAGCAGCAGCGCTAGCAGCCACACCCCCACACACATCAGTGTGCTGCAGCGGCGTCGCTCCACCTGTGAGTTCCGAGCCTTGGTGCTCTGCACGATGACCACGTAGCGGTCGATGCTGATGCAGGTGAGCAGCAGCATGCTGCTGAACAGGTTCACCTTGTAGAGGGCAGAGTTCACCTTGCAGAGGGCAGAGCCAAAGCTCCAGCCGTGCATCGCCTCTTCTGCCCACAGCGGCAGCGTGATGAGGAACAGCAGGTCAGCCACCGCCAGGTTCAGCAGGTACACGTCTGTCATGGTCTTCAGCCGCCGGCGGAAGTTCAGGTAGATCCACACCACAGCCAGGTTCCCAGCTCCGCCCACCACAGTGATTATCCAGAAGAACGGCGGCTCGTAGTGACTCCTGAACTCCCGCACCGACCCCTGGTCACAGAACAAGTCTTCATAGTCGTCATCTTCAAAGGCGGTGGGTGACGGGCTGATGGAGAACGGTACCTGTAAGGGAGGGACAACACACCTTAGCACACCTGAGCACACCTGAACACACCTGGACACACCTTAGCACACCTGAACACACTTGGACACACCTGAACACACCTGAAAACAACTGGACACACCTTAGCACACCTGAACACACTTGGACACACCTGAACACACCTGGACACACCTGGACATACCTGGACACACCTGAACACACATGGACACACCTGAACACAACTGGACACACCTGGACACACCTGGACACACCTGAACACAACTGGACACACCTGGACACACCTTAGCACACCTGAACACACTTGGACACACCTGAACACACCTGAACACACCTGAACACAACTGGACACACATGGACACACCTAAACACACCTGGACACAACTGGACACACCTGAACACAACTGGACACACCTGGACACAACTGGACACACCTGAACACACCCGAACACAACTGGACACACCTGAACACAACTGGACACACCTGAACACAACTGGACACAACTGGACACACCCGAACACAACTGGACACACCTGAACACAACTGGACACACATGGACACACCTAAACACACCTGGACACAACTGGACACACCTGAACACACCCGAACACAACTGGACACACCTGAACACAACTGGACACACCTGGACACACCTGAACACAACTGGACACAACTGGACACACCTGAACACAACTGGACACACCTGAACACACCCGAACACAACTGGACACACCTGAGCACACCTAAACACACCTGGACACAACTGGACACACCTGAACACAACTGGACACACCTGGACACAACTGGACACACCTGGACACACCTGAACACACCCGAACACAACTGGACACACCTGAACACACCTGGACACACCTGAACACAACTGGACACACCTGAACACAACTGGACACACCTGGACACAACTGGACACACCTGAACACACCCGAACACAACTGGACACACCTGGACACACCTGAACACAACTGGACACAACTGGACACAACTGGACACACCTGAACAAAACTGGACACAACTGGACACACCTGAACACAACTGGACACACCTGGACACAACTGGACACAACTGGACACACCTGGACACACCCGAACACACCTGAACACAACTGGACACACCTGGACACACCTGAACACAACTGGACACAACTGGACACACCTGAACACAACTGGACACACCTGAGCACACCTAAACACACCTGGACACACCTGGACACAACTGGACACACCTGGACACAACTGGACACACCTGAACACAACTGGACACACCTGGACACAACTGGACACACCTGAACACAACTGGACACACCTGAACACACCCGAACACACCTGGACACACCTGGACACAACTGGACACACCTGGACACAACTGGACACACCTGTACACACCTGAACACAACTGGACACACCTGGACACACCTGGACACACCTGAACACAACTGGACACACCTGGACACACCTGAACACAACTGGACACACCTGAACACAACTGGACACACCTGGACACACCTGGACACACCCGAACACAACTGGACACACCTGAACACAACTGGACACACCTGGACACACCTGAACACAACTGGACACAACTGGACACACCTGGACACACCTGAACACAACTGGACACACCTGGACACACCTGAGCACACCTAGACACAACTGGACACAACTGGACACACCTGAGCACACCTGAACACAACTGGACACAACTGGACACACCTGAGCACACCTAGACACAACTGGACACAACTGGACACAACTGAACACAGCTGGACACAACTGGACACAACTGGACACACCTGAACACACCTGGACACAACTGGACACAACTGGACACACCTGAACACACCAAGACACAGCTGGACACACCTGGGCACAACTGGACACACCTAAACACACCTGGACACAACTGGACACACCCGAACACAACTGGACACACCTGAACACACCTGGACACAACTGGACACACCTGAGCACACCTAGACACACCTGAACACAACTGGACACACCTGGACACAACTGGACACACCTGAACACACCAAGACACAGCTGGACACACCTGGGCACAACTGGACACACCTAAACACACCTGAACACACCTGGACATAACTGGACACACCCGAACACAACTGGACACACCTGGACACAACTGGACACACCTGAACACACCTAGACACAACTGGACACACCTAAACACACCTGGACATAACTGGACACACCCGAACACAACTGGACACACCTGAACACACCTGGACACAACTGGACACACCTGAACACACCTAGACACACCTGAACACAATTGGAAACAACTGGACACACCTGAACACACCTAGACACACCTGAACACAATTGGACACAACTGGACACACCTGAACACAATTGGACACACCTGAACACACCTAGACACACCTGAACACACCTGAACACAATTGGACACACCTAGACACAACTGGACACAACTGAACACAACTGGACAAAACTGGAGAAATCTGGACACAACTGAACACACCTGAACACAACTGGACACACCTGAACACACCTGGACACAACTGGACACACCTGAACACAATTGGACACACCTGAACACACCTGGACACAACTGGACACACCTGAACACAATTGGACACACCTGAACACAATTGGACACAACTGGAGAAACCTGCTGCTGCTTCATCAGAGTTTCTTTGATTTTTGTTTCTTTGACTTCAATCAGTCCGCTAACTGACTGTAACCTGAGCAGATCAATAACAAATCAACTGTGTGTGGGCGGGATTTGTTACCTCAGAAGGGAATGCCGTCATGATGTCATCCATGGAGGTCATGTGATCGGAATTTTTGTTTATGGAGATGAGGTCGTTCAGTGAAGGTCACTGGAAACAAGAAAGATAAACAGGTTCAGGATGAACATCACACTGTGACATCACACTGACATCACACTGACATCACACTGACAGCACACTGTGACATCACACTGACATCACACTGACATCACACTGTGACATCACACTGACATCACACTGACATCACACTGTGACATCACACTGACATCACACTGACATCACACTGACATCACACTGTGACATCACACTGGCATCACACTGTGACATCACACTGACATCACACTGTGACATCACACTGACATCACACTGACATCACACTGTGACATCACACTGACATCACACTGTGACATCACACTGACATCACACTGACATCACACTGTGACATCACACTGTGACATCACACTGACATCACACTGTGACATCACACTGACATCACACTGTGACATCACACTGGCATCACACTGACATCACACTGTGACATCACACTGGCATCACACTGTGACATCACACTGTGACATCACACTGACATCACACTGACAGTACACTGGCATCACACTGGCATCACACTGACATCACACTGACATCACACTGGCATCACACTGGCATCACACTGACATCACACTGACAGCACACTGACATCACACTGACATCACACTGACATCACACTGTGACATCACACTGGCATAACACTGTGACATCACACTGTGACATCACACTGACATCACACTGACAGCACACTGACATCACACTGACATCACACTGGCATCACACTGACAGCACACTGACATCACACTGACATCACACTGACATCACACTGGCATCACACTGACATCATACTGGCATCACACTGGCATCACACTGACATCACACTGACAGCACACTGACATCACACTGACAGCACACTGGCATCACACTGGCATCACACTGACATCACACAGTCAGTGTCACCACACTGTCTGCATGTCTGTCTGTCTGTCTGTCTGCCAGCCGAACTGCTGTCACTGTCCTCTAACAGCTGTCACTGTCCTCTAACTGCTGTCACTGTCCTCTAACAGCTGTCACTGTCCTCTAACTGCTGTCACTGTCCTCTAACAGCTGTCACTGTCCTCTAACAGCTGTCACTGTCCTCACAGAAACAAGGACCTGAAGCACAGGAAGACACGAGACGAGGACCAAGACAGTGATGCTGTGCAGAGGAGCACTCAAAGAATAGACGCATTGTTTGAAATAAGGACGAGCAGTTTGTAGAAAGGACAGACAGACAGACAGACAGACAGACAGACATGCAGACAGTGTGGGAAAAATGCTCAACTTCAGCAAACACTGAAATGAGGAGACTCGGAGAACCATGGAGAAAAGTTACAGCCAACGGGGTTACTTTAATCGCAACACATCAGCATATAACAGATACACTGGTTTACACAACGAATCAGTTGGAAACAGCTGCCTCAACAACAGACAGACAGACAGACAGACAGACACACAGACACACAGACAGACAGACAGACACACAGACAGACAGACACACAGACAGGCAGACAGACAGGCAGACAGACAGGCACACAGACAGACAGACACACAGACAGGCACACAGACAGACAGACAGACACACAGACAGGCACACAGACAGACAGACAGGCAGACACACAGACAGACAGACACACAGACAGGCACACAGACAGACAGGCAGACACACAGACAGGCACACAGACAGGCACACAGACAGACACACAGACAGACAGACAGACTGACACACAGACAGACACACAGACAGGCACACAGACAGACACAGACAGGCACACAGACAGACACACAGACAGACAGGCAGACAGACAGAAGGACGGAGTGACAGAGAAAGGGACAGACAGGACAGGTGTGGACTCACAGTTCTCGTCTCGTCTCTGCAGCGTCTCACAGTTCGGAGCGTTCTGACTTTGTGTCCGTTAAACCGCAGAGTGACGCTGAGACGAGTCAAAGCAGAAGTTTGGTTGAGAGGGAACAGGAAGCAGGAAGTATCTGACACACGTGTCACTGATGTCAGTCAACTTCATTTATAAAGTCTCAGAGGCTTTACAGCAGAGGACATCCCTCTGTCCTCTGTCCCTCTGTCCCTCTGTCCTTTGGACCCTCACAGCTGATCAGGAAAAACCCTTTAACCTAAGGAAGAGATATAGAGGACAGATGTGTTCTCAGGACAGACAGGGGGACAGACGACAGAGGAACGGAGGGACAGAGGAACAGACGACAGAGGGACAGAGGAACAGAGGGACGGAGGAACAGAGGGACAGAGGAACAGAGGGACAGACGACAGAGGAACGGAGGGACAGAGGAACAGAGGGATGGAGGAACAGAGGGACAGAGGAACAGAGGGACAGACGACAGAGGAACGGAGGGATGGAGGAACAGAGGACAGAGGGACAGACGACAGAGGGACAGAGGAACAGACGACAGAGGGACAGAGGGACAGACGACAGAGGAACAGAGGACAGAGGGACAGTAGCTGTGGCAGATGAACATAATAAATGTACAGTGGTGACATGATGAGACATAAAGAGAGACAGAGACACAGGACAGACAGTGATGACAGCACATACAAGGACATCAAGATACAAGAATATAATGACAATAACAACAACAATATAGTAACAGTTGTACAGTATTTAAGCAACATTACACTGGAGGTCGTGATGTTGTGATTCAGTCACAGAAGACAATCGCAGCCGTGACGATATTCAGTCCAACATCACTCGCTCTCATGTGATACTGCTTTTATACAACAGGTCAACAACAGCTTAAACAGCAGTGCTGAGTAAGGAAATGTTCACAAAAGGTGATGAAGGATGAAGGTGAGGGCGGCAGTAGCTCAGTCCATAGGGACTTGGGTTGGGAACCGGAGGGTCACCTGTTCGAGTCCCCGTTCGGACCAAATATAGAGCGTGGACTGGTGGCTGGAGAGGTGCCAGTTCACCTCCTGGGCACTGCCGAGGTGCCCTTGAGCAAGGCACTGAACCCCCCAACCGCTCGGGGCGCCTGACCAAGGGCAGCCCCCTCACTCTGACATCTCTCCACTTTGTGCATGTACAGGTCCTGTTTGTGCATGTGTGTGTGTGTGTCTTTCGGACCTGTGTGTAATTGACAAGCAAGAGTGAAAACATTGAATTTCCCCTCAGGGGGATTAATAAAGTAAATAAAAAAAAAAAAAAGAAAGAAATTATTTAAGTATGTTATGTAGCTCTGCGAAAAAAACAAAACAGTTTCCCCAGTCTGTTGCCAGGCAACGCAGCACACACGCCAGGAACTCACAAGCTACTTTGTGTTTACGTTGATCTGCAGCTGTGTAACTTCGTCCAGTTCAAACCTGGATGTTAGCACGGCCGGATTTATCTTCCTCATCCTCATCCTCATCAGTAATAATATTATCCATCTTGTTGGTGTAACGCTATAGTGTCAGTTTGCGTCAGTGTAGCGAGTGTGACAGCTGGTTAATTAACGGTTGTATTTATTATATAACACCTGTGAGTGGAGTGATTTTACTGTCACATGTCCCTGTGATGTTATTCTCTATTTCAGCACTCAGGGAATGCCTCTCGTCCAATCAGGTTACTCGGTCGGAACTAACTCTTATATAAGTTGTTGTTATATGACAGGCAGTCACTGAGGCGTGTGTGTGTGTGTGTGTGTGTGTGTGTGTGGTCGCTCTCTCAACATGGTGTTCTGTTTTGTTTGCTTCCTGTTAGAAAGATAACACACACACACACACACACACACACACACACACACACGATGACTCGATTACTCGATTCCAGATAAGATTTCAGATTTACTTCAAGTATCCAGCAGTTAAAGTACTGATGGTGTAGAGTAATCAATACGATGTTATTGATGTGTCGATCAGTTTAATATTGATCAGCTGATCCGTCTGTAATAATAATCTACTCAAGCTGTCAGATAAATGTCGTCAGAGGTGCAGTGTAACTGAGTACATTTACTTGTACATTTGTACTGTTTCTCCTGTATCTCGTGTGCTAGTTATGAATGTTGTTTTTATGTTATTAATGTAACAACAACCTGCCGAGGGACGACAGATGGAAATTAGCCGTGGGCTACAATCTGGCATATTTACATGTACTATGTTTATTAACATGTACTGTCCCTACCTTAAATATATAAATTGTAATTGTAATTGTAACTTCACTGCTGTACTTAAATAACTCAAGTATTTGTACGTTGAGTATTTTGAGATTGTCATCTATAATCTTGATTGATTGATCAGAAAATTGGTCAGCAGCCATTTTGATCTGTGACATCATTTTTCATGTAAAAACATTTTATGGTTCCAGCTCCTCGCTGCCTCTTGGTTGAAATGTTTCTGTGTGAGTACTTTTACTCTGATTACTTCAACAGTGCAGTAAGAACTACACTGTTTCCCTCTGACACCGACCAACAGCATGGAAAGTACCTCAAATGTATCTTCACTACTCGAGTACATGTCAGATACACTCGTCTTTACACCCCAAACTGCTCTGATGTCAGTCTGCGTCTCATATTGACTCATAATCAGTGTTTGATCCTTGAAGGTGTTTGTGTCGCACAGGTCAGTGTGTGTGTGTGTGTGTGTGTGTGTGTGTGTTTGTGTGGTCGCGGCTTGTCATGCGACAGTACACAGTGTGAACACTCTGTCACGCAATGTGGCTGATTCCTGTTTCGGTGTCGTCACACACACTCACACATATTCTTCTACGTCTATCCTTGTGAGGACCCTTGTTGACTGTGAACACTTCCCTGGCCCTGGACCGTGGGGGTAGTGGGACCCGTCAATCAGCCACTGACACAGACAGAAATTATCACTGGATTGTTTGCAAATATCAGATGAACTCTTCCATCGGGAAACAAACAAACAAACAAACACATTAAAAATAATGATATTTCATCAAATTCACTTTTTTCTACATCTCATGGGACATGGACATGGACATGGATTGTCCTCTGGTCACTCAGGGAGGGTCACAACACAGCCCCCCCCCCCACCCCAAAACATGTCCTCACTTTGTTGCTAAAAAATTTTTTTTGGTCCTCACTGTGTATCATATACATGTACTGATGCACACACAAGCAACTTCCTGTCTTGTCAGAACAGGAAAAAACAACGTGGTCATGTGACCTCACTTCTTCCACTGTTAAAAACAAGTGGTGACAGCTGTCAGGTGCAGGTTTCCATGGTTACAGGCGTTGGATGAATCACATGCAGCAGATCAACCAATTAAGCACAGAGACATGCCTCAGCACTCATGAGATTTTATTGATGATTTATTGACTGATTGATTGAGACAGGGCCGACAGGAAGTGACATCACTTCTTTGCTGCTGACTTGGTGGCCTTTGTCGAGGGCTCCTCCTTGCTCACTTCTTTAATCACGCCCACCGCCACCGTCTGCTTCATGTCACGAATCGCAAAACGACCTGACGGAGAGAATGAAACAGTTATTAAATGATTATCATTATGACATCATTATGACATTGTGATGGTCGTGTCATCATCATATGATAATGATAGGAACATTATCATATCGTTACTTAACGATGTTAGAGACTGATGAAACCACACAGCAGTATTTATGACATAATATTAATGATATATAAATAATGTTGATCAGTAGATTTGTGATATTAATAATATATCATAGGTAGAGAGAGTGGGGGGCTGACATGTAGCAAAGGGTTGCACTCCAGAATCGAACTCACGACTGCCGCAGCAAGGCATCACCTCTGTACATGGGACGCCGGCAAGAAGCCACCGATGCCCCGAGTCTAGAGTTTGACTCTCGATGTTGAAGTTCAGTGAAAGCTTTTTGACTTTGGACCTGATTGGACCTGACTGGACCTGATTGGATCTGGTTGGCCCTGATTGGACCTGGTTGGACCTTATTGGACCTGATTGGATCTGGTTGGACCTGGTTGGCCCTGATTGGACCTCATTAGACCTGATTGGCCCTGATTAGACCTGATTGGACCTGATTGGACCTGATTGGACCTGATTAGACCTGACTGGCCCTGATTGGACCTGGTTGGATGTGGCTGGACCTGATTGGACCTGATTAGACCTGACTGGCCCTGATTGGACCTGGTTGGATGTGGCTGGACCTGATTGGACCTGGTTGGCCCTGATTAGTCCTGATTGGCCCTGATTGGACCTGGTTAGCCCTGATTGGACCTGGTTAGCCCTGATTGGCCCTGATTGGACCTGATTGGCCCTGATTGGACCTGATTAGTCCTGATTGGCCCTGATTGGACCTGATTAGTCCTGATTGGACCTGATTAGACCTGATTGGCCCTGATTGGACCTGATTAGTCCTGATTGGCCCTGATTGGACCTGATTGGCCCTGATTGGCCCTGATTGGACCTGATTGGATCTGGTTGGATGTGGCTGGACCTGGTTGAATCAGATTGGTGAGACCATATGTGAGCTGATGGATGATGAACAGACTGATGGATGAAGGTGTGTTAGACGCTGCAGATAAAATAGAACAGCCGATCACTTTAACCATTTACTCACCCAGGGGGGCGTAAACGCTGAACGGCTCCACCACCATCTGTTTGGATGGAACCATCAGGACCATGGCAGCGTCTCCACTTTTTAGCATTTTGGGGTTTTCCTCTAACGTCTTTCCACTGCGCCGGTCCATTTTCTCCAACAGCTCTGCAAACTTACAGGCGATGTGGGCAGTGTGGCAGTCAACCACTGGAGCGTAGCCTGCGTGGATCTCCCCAGGGTGGTTCATCATGATCACCTAACCACAGGAAACATCATGTCATCATTTCAACTTTGTGTCTCTGCTCATGGGACAAATCTGAAACGGCAGATTCATCTTTCAAAATAAAAGCACCTGAAAGACACCCTCGTAGAGACAGGGCTGAGGAATCAAACCCTCGACAGACAGACAGACAGACAGACAGACAGACAGACGATGACTGACCTGAGCTTTGAAGGAGGAAGCTGCTCGAGGTGGGTCATTTTTACTGTCTCCGACTACGTTCCCTCGCTTGATGTCTCTGATGGACAGGTTTTTGACGTTGAAGCCAACGTTGTCCCCGGGCAGAGCCTCTGTCAGTGCCTCGTGGTGCATCTCCACTGACTTCACCTCTGTGGTCAGATTTGGTGGTGCAAACGTCACCATCATGCCGGGCTTCAGGATCCCAGTCTCCACTCGGCCCACAGGCACTGTCCCAATACCTGAGAACACAGAACACATGACTCAGCAACAAGAGTCCTCTCAACGTCTCTACATGTGGCACATCACGATGAGTACAGGTGGGCCTACCTGAGAAGAATAGTGTGGTACAGTACAGGTGGGCCTACCTGTGAGGTGCAGTACATAAGTGAACGTAGTTACCCCCGATCTTGTAGACGTCCTGCAGGGGGAGCCTCAGAGGCTTCTTTGTGGGTCGTTCAGGAGGGAGGATGGAGTCCAGTGCTTGGAACAGAGTCTTTCCGGAGGCATCTCCTTCTTTCCTGCTGATACCCCATCCTTTATACCATGGCATCTGTGGACAGGCAGAACCCCTTAACTTTTACCTTAAACCTACATTTACCAAGTCACAGTCGTCCCACCACATGTGTGTCCCGTTACCAGTGCCGATGACTCGGACTTCCTGGCTCAGTGATGGTGTTTCTGAAATACTGTTTTTAAAGAGGTCCATTTTTTCACACTAAAAGTTTCCTGTGGAGTTTTAACCTCAGCTGTATCGAGTTTATTTGTTTTTTACATGCACAAACGTGATTAGACACACACTCCGCCGAGTCACTGTTCACTTACTGCCGAGTCACTGTTCACTTACTGCCGAGTCACTCTTCTCTTACTGCTGAGTCACTGTTACTGCTGAGTCACTATTATTTCTGAGTCAAAGTTCACCTACTGCTGAGTCACTCTTCCCTTACTGATGAGTCACTGTTCACTTACTGCTGAGTCACTCTTCTCTTACTGCTGAGTCACTATTACTGCTGAGTCACTGTTCACCTACTGCTGAGTCACAGTTCACCTAGTGCTGAGTCACTGTTACTGCTGATTCATTGTTCCCTTACTGCTGAGTCACCTCTCAGATGATTCCGACCTCCTTCACGCTCTCTCCGTCTCTCTGGACTAAGCCGTGAGGTGATGTGGAGCTGCAGGTGTTTGCTGTGTTTTAAGGGGAAAATTAAGGGGTAATTAAATGGTGATGTTCCCTTACGTTGTCTGAGGGTTCCAGCATGTTGTCTCCATGGAAGCCGCTGATGGGGACGAACGCCACAGCCTTTGGGTTGTATCCGACCTTCTTTAGGTAGGTTGAGACCTCCTTCACCACTTCGTTGAAGCGAGACTCGGAAAATTGGGCGGAGTCCATCTTGTTTACGCCAACAATCATCTGTTTGACACCCAGCGTGTACGCTAGCAGAGCGTGTTCACGCGTCTGACCTTCTTTAGAGATTCCTGCCTCGAACTCTCCCTTCCCCGCCGCCACGATCAGCACAGCACAGTCAGCCTGCAGTGACATCATCAGTGACATCAGCAACATAAACTTCCTGTTTCAGAAACAGTTAGCATGGAGCCTAGCATCACTGAACATTACGTCGCTGAGTCAGCATACTCTATGCTAAGGTGTTAGCATAGTATCTCTGAACATACTCTATGCTACAGTGTTGGCATAGTATCTCTGAACATACTCTATGCTACAGTTTTGGCATAGCATAACTGAACATACTCTATGCTAAGGTGTTAGCATAGTATCTCTGAACATACTCTATGCTACAGTGTTGGCATAGCATAACTGAACATACTCTATGCTAAGGTGTTAGCATAGCATCACCGAACATACTGTATGCTACAGTGTTAGCATAGCATCACTGAACATACTCTATGCTACAGTGTTAGCATAGCATCACCGAACATACTCTATGCTACAGTGTTAGCCTAGCCTCCTGTGACAGGAATGTGACATCAAAGGAAGTGGGCGGGACCTGGGAGGTTCCAGTTATCATGTTCTTGATGAAGTCACGGTGTCCCGGCGCATCGATGACAGTGATGTAATATTTTTCGGTCTCAAACTTCCAGAGCGCGATGTCGATGGTGATGCCGCGCTCCCGCTCTGACTTCAGCTTGTCCATCACCCAGGCGTACTTAAAGGAGCCCTTCCCCATCTGTAACCATAGCAACAGCCAATCAGATGCCTGGACAGCTCACTGACACACCATTCACTATTTCTGTGACTGTGTATCAGTGTGTAGCACAGTGTGTATCAGTGTGTAGTACAGTGTGTAGCACAGTGTGTATCAGTGTGTATCAGTGTGTAGCACAGTGTGTATCAGTGTGTAGTACAGTGTGTATCAGTGTGTAGCACAGTGTGTATCAGTGTGTAGTACAGTGTGTATCAGTGTGTAGCTCAGTGTGTATCAGTGTGTATCACAGTGTGTATCAGTGTGTAGCACAGTGTGTATCAGTGTGTATCAGTGTGTAGCTCAGTGTGTATCAGTGTGTAGCTCAGTGTGTATCAGTTTGTATCACAGTGTGTATCAGTGTGTAGCACAGTGTGTATCGGTGTGTATCAGTGTGTATCACAGTGTGTATCAGTGTGTAGCACAGTGTGTATCAGTGTGTATCACAGTGTGTATCAGTGTGTATCACAGTGTGTATCAGTGTGTATCACAGTGTGTATCAGTGTGTAGCATAGTGTGTATCAGTGTGTAGTTGTGTGTAGTTCTGACCTCGTGCGCCTCCTTCTCAAACTTCTCGATGGTCCTCTTGTCGATGCCGCCACATTTGTAGATCAGGTGACCTGTCGAGGTTGATTTCCCAGAATCCACATGGCCGATGACCACGATGTTGATGTGAACTTTCTCCTTAGCCATGACTACACACACACACACACACACACACACACACATTACTATTAAAGTATTGAGAGTATGTTAAGTAACAAGAGTAGCCTACTGAAAGTACCTGAGGTAATGAGAGTACTTACAGTAATGAGAGTATTTAAAGTAATGAGTCCTTGAAGTAATGAAAATACTTAAAGATGAGAACTTCACGTCATAAACTTTATTATTCATGTTCAAAGTAACTAAAGCCATCAGTCAAATGCAGTGAAGTAAAAAGTACTGCTGCGTGTGTGTGTGTGTGTGTGTGTGTGTGTAGGCAGGCCTACTGCTCATTAAATGGCAGACATTTGACTTTACAAGTTGACGAGGGGCAGTGAACGCAGCGCCGGCCTCAGACCGAACAGGAAGTGACTTTAATGACTTTTCATGATGATGTCATCAAGTTATTGTAAAATACGTGGATAATTAATGGACTCTGAAATATTAAGTTGTTTTCTGTCCATCATGCGCCAATAACCTCTAAAAATCCCCTGAACTAACTCTTAATTAACCCTTAACATCTTAAACAAATCTTCATCTCAGTGTGTCAAAAGGCCACCATTTGTCCTTAACTGGAAAGTCCTTTAAAACACCTTAATCCTTCATCTGAAAAGCCCTTAATAACTACTTGAGGGTGGAATGTTACACACACACACACACACACACACACACACACACACACACACCATGTCATAATGTCATCAGTCTGACTAATGTTTGATTTGTGATGGATAATAGTGTTAAGAATAATTTAAGGGTTTTTTAAGGGTAAATATGAACTGACACAGAAAATGAGACGTAAACTGATAAAAGTGAACATAAAAGAATATTTTAGATTAAAGTGTAAGAACATTTAACCTCTTAAAAATACCTGAAATATATCTGACCTTCTTCATGACTAAACTTAGTCCCTTAGTTTCATCTGAGTGTCTTCAGGACGTCTCTACATGTCTGTCCCTTAAAGGACTCCAGATGTTTCCACATCTCACACTTAGATAAAGGTGTTTTCTGGAGGAATTAAGGGTTGATTAAGGGCTTCTAGTCCACATTAAGAGTCTTTGTCCCTGGAGAACAAACAGGACGATGATCCTGCTTCAAACTATGTCCTCCGCCCAGTTAGAAGGTGGGGGAGGGACAGCAGGGGCCCATCAACTCATTTCCCCCCGAGGGCCTCAGACTGGTTCATCCGGCCCTACCGCCACGCCACGACCTCCTTACATCACATGTTCTCTCCTTCATGTGTGTGTTCTGTGTGTCAGAGCACATGTTCTCCCTCAAAGCCTCTTTATCTTAATCTTTGAATTCATCTTACACATTAACACATTTCATACATTAACATGTGTCATATATTAACATGTTTCATACATTAACATGTTTCATATATTAACACATTTCATACATTAACATGTGTCATATATTAACATGTTTCATATATTAACATGTTTCATACACTAACATGTGTCATACATTAACATGTTTCATACACTAACATGTGTCATATATGACTGTATTTTAACATGAATATATTTTATATATAAACGACAGGACTCTAATATAAGTCAGATCCCGACGGCGGTGTTCTCTGAGAACAGCCTTTGAACTGAAGGAAACATTTTTATAGATGAAACAAATAAAAACAGTCTGACGTCCAGATAAAGATCAAAGTGTGTCTTACTGTGTCTCAGGTCTCTGGAGGACGACGCTTCAGGTGGACGAGTGTGAAGATGAAGAGGAGGATGCTTCACCTCCGTCCACTTTTATACACACCAACTAGCCACAGCCTGCAGCCAATCACAGCACGGCTGTTGTCGCCTCACAGCCATCTCAGCCCACCCCCTCTGCAGGTAATTACTATCCTGAACAGGACGGACCGCCTAGCAGGGTCCGTCTGTCTGTCCTGACACACAGATCCTGTTGGTGGATGCTGATTGGCTCACGGCCTGCAGCTCAGAAACCAGCGACGCCGAAGTTTACAATACAAAAAGCTTTTCTTTTAAAGCAGCACAACTCCGCCTACCACACACACACACACACACACACACACACTAACAGTGTGTGTATATCTTTAACCTTAGTGCATAAAAACGTGATGGAATGTGACACCTTAAAAAAGGCCTTAAAACAGCCTTAAAACCTCCGCCCACCAAAGGACTGAGCAGTTCACAGACATCTCGTCTCTCTCAGCGTTGTTACAGGATGTTTCATGTTGTTACACACTGAAAGAACACAGTTGGTCATGTTGTTTCTCCAGGTGGACATTTAAGGTGGAGGTGGGCCTTTGAATTATAAGTGTTTTTTAAGATAAGGGTGTGTGGTTGAATTAATCCTGGAGTCCTTTAATGTCTGTGTGACTGCAGATGTCTCTGTCTTCGGCATGTTAACCAACACAAACTGTCCTCGCCTTGTTAGGACCTGTTTTAGACCCTGGGGACGTGGGGTGGGGGTTTGGGTGGGGTGGTCCTGACAGGTATAGCTGCCCTGCTTCTTTGTGTGTGTGCGTGTGTGTGTGTGTGTGTGTGTGTGTGTGTGGTGACAACAGTCAGTCTGAAGCCTGAGGACGCTCCTGAAACTCACTGTCCATCACACTGTCAAAACTCCACCTTAGATGACATGTCCACATTAACACAGCAGCAGTGCTCTGCGTCTGACATACTTAACTTAACTTAACTTAACTTAACTTAACAACTTAAGTTTACACTGGGACTTTATTAATGATGTGTTGGTGTGTGACTGTGGTGGTGCCTTCACTGCCCCTCGTCAGGTCCTGAAGTCACATGTCTGCCATTTTATGTCCTAGAGGCCTCTTTTAAACGTCAGAGACAAACTGGTTCAGACTAGTTTCCCACTCTGAACCAGTTTGTCTCTGACGTCCTTCTGCTGTGCATGACGTTTCTCAGGAATGATGTCATCAATGATTTGATTCTTTGTGCCGCTGTTTGTTGTTTCTGTCCTCAGAGGGGACAGTCTCACAGTGTCTCACAGGGTCTCACAGTGTGTCACAGTGTGTCACAGTGTCTCACAGTGTCTCACAGTGTCTCACAGTGTCTCACAGTGTCTCACAGTGTGTCACAGTGTCTCAGTGTCTCACAGTGTCTCACAGTGTGTCAGACTGAGGGGACGGTCTCACAGTGTCTCACAGTGTGTCACAGTGTCTCAGTGTCTCACAGTGTGTCAGACTGAGGGGACGGTCTCACAGTGTCTCACAGTGTCTCAGACTGAGGGGACAGTCTCACAGTGTCTCACAGTGTCTCAGACTGAGGGGACAGTCTCACAGTGTCTCAAAGTGTCTCAGACTGAGGGGACGGTCTCACAGTTCATGTGTGTGTACTTGCGTGCCCCCTCTAATATGGGACACAGGCGCATTTGTCCCACTCAAAAATTATACCGCAGAGGAGAAAAATATTTTATTTTGAAATCTCTAAGTCACTTGCTTTTATTTTGAAAGCGCAACAAAGCGTCATGTCACGTTACTAGCTAACGTTGGCTGGCGAAAATATGACAGACTTTACAATAACGGAAAAAGGCGCTTTGACACTAAATATTTAAGATGTTTGTAAAACAACATGATTGTTCTAATCTATGTAACTTGAAAACCAGTACACACCTCCAGTATCTAGGAAGGAGTTAGTCTGTCTGTGGGATTTCGCTTGTTCTTGGGTTTCCCATCAGTATTTTTCTAACTGTACCTTATCCATGTCAAGATTCATGTCAAATTCATCAGAGATCAGATGAAGTTCAGCTGGCAACTGGCGTTAGAGAGGGCGAGGCAGGGAGAGCCTACGCTTCAGAGTGGCAGGTAGCTCATGTGCTATATAAAGGGTTAGGTGATATATTCAAAACTCATGCTGAGCTGCCACAGAAGTCATTGTCAGTGACTTGTTAAATAAATTCATCAATCAATTTGAAAGTGATCAGTAACATCATCGTCATTGATTGAGATATGTTTAAAAAAAAAAGTCAAAGTATTTTCTTTTACATTTTTTCATGAGTTAAGATGGAGATATAAAAGAGTGACTGGTAGAAATAAACCATCACCACATCTCAGTATCATTTATAAAAAAGATTTTTCTGTTCTTTGTAAAAACTATTTTTTTTTAGCTATTTTTGTATGTTGTGCATATAGATAAGAGTGTGTGAGTCATGTATTTAAATACATTCATACTTTTACACCTGTGAATGTTTTTAGTGTCAGTCTTTCTAGTATTCAGCACGGATCTGTGCCTGTATCAGATTATAAGACCTGTGGTACTTTATATTTTTATGTATACTAAGACAGGAAACATGTGCTATGTTGTCTGTTTATGATGAGAACATAAATCTGTTGTTACAATAGAATAATATAAATAATATAAATTTGAATTTAACTTTGTTGGTAAAATGACACATTCTGAACCACTCCAGGGCTAAAATGAGCTTTTCTTTGTTTAGAAAAAAATACGATGCTAAATATATTTAAAAAAGCAGCCTTTTCACCACTTGGGGCATTTTGTGTTTGAAAGCAAATTGTTTAATACGCCATTCAGTGACATTTCCTCTCCCTGATTATGGCAAACATAATTTGCTCAAACCATTTACAGATCTGTCACTTTTCCGAGGAGTTTATAGGTCTGAGGGTATGGGTAACTGTGGGGGCTATTTCATCTTAAATTGTAGAGCAGTGGGAGTTGAAGCATGAACGAGAGAATCTACGTCTGCATGAGGTGACGGAGCATGGGCTGTACTGCAGTCAAATGCGGCAGAAATTTTTTCTGCTGAGAGACTGTTTAGGACGTGTGAACTTTTGCTTGCTTCCCTGGAGTGACGTCGGCATTGAATGATATGTTGAATAAAACACTTTTTCGGTCAGTTACTGGCAAATCTTCACTGCTAACATCCATGACATTTAATCCAAGATGGAAAACCAGATCCAGAGTGTTACCCTTGATGTGTGTGGGGCCAGATATATGCCGTTTCAGGTTAAATGACTCTGTAATCCTAAAAAGTTTGCAGCGAAGCTGTTAATGTTATCATTTACGTGTATATTAAAGTCACCAGCCAGGAGGATTCTTTCGTAATGAATGATGGATGATAAAAACTCACTAAAATCAGACAGAAAAGCACCATTTATGTCTGGGGGGTGATAGATAACACAGCAGAAAAGTGGTTTGGAGCGACCAATTTTGGATGTCAGAGTTTCAAACGACGAAAAAGATCCAGTGCTCAACTTGCAGGTTGTAAAAAAAAGTCTCTGTGGACTATGGCTAGCCCCCCACGACGGCCCGAGGCCCATGGGGCACAGGAGAAGGAGCAGTTTGGAGGACAAAGTTCAATCATCGAAACAGATTCCTGCTCTTTCTGCCAGGTCTCTGTTATCAGCAGGCAGTCCAACTTTTTGGCAACAAAGTGAGAGAGAGAGAGAGAGACAGAGAGAGAGAGAGAGAGAGAGAGAGAGAAAGAGAGAGACAGAAAGAGAGGAGCCTGATAGCTGAAGGCTCTGGCTCCTGATCAACTTTTTGAGACTTTAGGGACCACGAGTAACCCTGCGTTCTCAGAGCGCAGAGTTCTGGTGGGATAATATGGCACTATGAGCACTAAAAGTCCACAAGAACACAAGTCTACAAGAAACCTCAGGAAGAGCAACTGAGGAGGGATCCCTCTTCCAGGACGGACAGACATGCAATAGATGTCGTACAGAACAGATCAGCATAACAAATTAACAGTAATCTGTATGACACAGTGAGACAGAAAGAGAGAGAGAGAGACAGAGATAAAGACAGAGACAGACAGACAGAGAGAGAGAGACACAGAGAGAGAGAGACAGAGAGAGAGACAGACAGAGAGAGAGACAGACGGAGAGAGAGAGAGAGATGCAGGACAGAGGGTAATGACAGTAGCTTACAACAACATTAATGAAAGTAATAATATTATAATTATAATTCTGGTTACTGTGGCACAATATAAATAAAAACAGGTGTGTTTGTGGAGAGGGAGACATAATCCGTGGGTACAGTATGAGAAGGGCCGGGTTCTGTCGGATGGTTTGGATACGACTCAGAGACAGTAATATTGCACTTGGCGCTGTCTGTAGAGGTTAGTGACAGTTGTAGTTGCAGTTGGCGCCTGTGGGGGGAGTGGGTACAGGAGGCAGTACTCGCTAAGACTGCCTTAGATAATGAAGACATAGACCTGTCTGTACCCCTAGGAGGAGAGAAACTGAAAGGGAAAATCAAGGAGGCATGGCAGGACATGTGGGATAAGGAGACTAAGGGGAGACACCTTTATTCCATTTACCTCATGTCGTACTCTTATTTTGTAGGAACGAGGAAATTCAATTCAATTTCAATTTTATTTATAAAGCCCAATATCACAAATACAATTTGCCTCACAGGGCTTTACAGCATACGACATCCCTCTGTCCTTTAGACCCTCACAGCTGATCAGGAAAAACTCCCCAAAAAAACCTTTACCGGGGGAAAAAAACGGTAGAAACCTCAGGAAGAGCAACTGAGGAGGGATCCCTCTTCCAGGACGGACAGACGTGCAATAGATGTCGTACAGAACAGACTGTCACAATATGCAGGTTAAGGTTGGGTCATTGTGGCTCAACCAGTGTCTGTATATTGTGGGAAGCATCCCTCTGGGCTGTGTGAATGTGGAACACCTGAAACTGTGAGACATGTTTTTCGAGAGTGTGTCAGATACAGAGATCAAAGGGACTCGCTTTATAAATATTTGACAGTCTTAGGAGAGAGTTCTTTTTCCTTTTATTCTTTCTGCGGTCTGAGTGAAACCACCAGCGGACAGTGGAAGCAGTTTTACAAGTTGTGCACGACACAGAGCTGTCTAATAGAAAACAGAGCTGCTGGTTTGACAAGACAATGAGGCTCCTAACCGCTGGAGGGCAGTGATACGCCAAGACGCGTCTACGCTGCCGGAAAACCCACGGAAGAAGAAGAAGAAGAAGAAGAAGAGGAAGAAGAAGAGGAGTGTTAGTGGTGTGTTTGTAGCATCCATCAGGTGAGTTCAGGTGTTTCTGTCTTTAATCTCACCTGTTCCCGCGCTGTGAAAACGTGATGTAACGTTAGTGATGAAGCATTAAACGGCTCATTAGCTTCGGCTAACACTGTTAGCTTCCCCTCACAGCTCGGTGTATAAGAGCTCCGGTTAGCATCACGTTAGCATGGCGTTAGCTGTATGCTCGTTTCGTGACGTGTTTGTGACGTTTCCTGAATATTTTCAGAGAGATGACTTTTGTCTTTATATTCAGAAAAGTTGTGAATCTGTGAAGAAACGTTTCTGGTATTTGTATCTGTGTGAACATGGAGACAGATGGTTCAGTGCCAGCTTTGGCCAGAGGGCTGGAGTGACATTTTACCTTGTGACGTAATACCTGCTTGTGCGTGCGTGGTCACGTTCATACGTGGACACGGCGGCACGTTTTTGTTTTTTTTTACCTTAAAAGAGTAAATGTGCACATGTGGCAAACAGAAGACATGAGTACGTTTACATATTCATATCTACAGGCCTCAGCCACACACACTCCACAGACATCAATATTTGTTTTACGGTGCAGCTCAAGGTCGATTTCATCAATCTGTGGTCCACTGACCTGTCCTGTTGTGATGTGTCCTGTTGTGATGTGTCCTGTTGTGACCTGTCCTGTTGTGATGTGTCCTGTTGTGACCTGTCCTGTTGTGATGTGTCCTGTTGTGATGTGACCTGTCCTGTTGTGACCTGTCCTGTTGTGACCTGTCCTATTGTGATGTGACCTGTCCTGTTGTGACATGTCCTGTTGTGATGTGACCTGTCCTATTGTGATGTGACCTGTCCTGTTGTGATCTGTCCTGTTGTGACGTGTCCTGTTGTGATGTGACCTGTCCTGTTGTGACCTGTCCTGTTGTGATGTGTCCTGTTGTGATGTGACCTGTCCTGTTGTGACCTGTCCTGTTGTGATGTGTCCTGTTGTGACCTGTCCTGTTGTGACCTGTCCTGTTGTGATGTGTCCTGTTGTGATGTGTCTTGTTGTGACCTGTCCTGTTGTGATGTGTCCTGTTGTGATGTGACCTGTCCTGTTGTGATGTGTCCTGTTGTGATGTGTCTTGTTGTGACCTGTCCTGTTGTGATGTGTCCTGTTGTGATGTGACCTGTTCTGTTGTGATGTGTCCTGTTGTGATGTGTCCTGTTGTGACCTGTCCTGTTGTGACCTGTCCTGTTGTGATGTGTCCTGTTGTGATGTGTCTTGTTGTGACCTGTCCTGTTGTGATGTGTCCTGTTGTGATGTGACCTGTCCTGTTGTGATGTGTCCTTTTGTGATGTGACCTGTCCTGTTGTGATGTGACCTGTCCTGTTGTGATGTGACCTGTCCTGTTGTGATGTGACCTGTCCTGTTGTGATGTGACCTGTTGTGATGTGACCTGTCCTGTTGTGATGTGACCTGTCCTGTTGTGATGTGTCCTGTTGTGATGTGACCTGTCCTGTTGTGACCTGTCCTGTTGTGATGTGACCTGTCCTGTTGTGACCTGTCCTGTTGTGATGTGACCTGTCCTGTTGTGACCTGTCCTGTTGTGATGTGACCTGTCCTATTGTGATGTGACCTGTTGTGACCTGTCCTGTGGTGATGTGACCTGTCCTCTTGTGACGTGTCCTCTTGTGACCTGTTCTGTTGTGATGTGTCCTGTTGTGATGTGTCCTGTTGTGACCTGTCCTGTTGTGATGTGTCCTGTTGTGATGTGTCCTGTTGTGATGTGACCTGTCCTCTTGTGACGTGTCCTCTTGTGACCTGTTCTGTTGTGATGTGACCTGTTGTGACCTGTCCTGTTGTGATGTGTCCTGTTGTGATGTGTCCTGTTGTGACCTGTCCTGTTGTGATGTGTCCTGTTGTGATGTGTCCTGTTGTGATGTGTCCTGTTGTGATGTGTCCTGTTGTGATGTGTCCTGTTGTGACCTGTCCTGTTGTGATGTGTCCTGTTGTGATGTGTCCTGTTGTGACCTGTCCTGTTGTGATGTGTCCTGTTGTGACCTGTCCTGTTGTGATGTGTCCTGTTGTGATGTGTCCTGTTGTGACCTGTCCTGTTGTGATGTGTCCTGTTGTGATGTGTCCTGTTGTGACCTGTCCTGTTGTGATGTGTCCTGTTGTGACCTGTCCTGTTGTGATGTGACCTGTCCTGTTGTGATGTGACCTGTTGTGATGTGACCTGTCCTGTTGTGATGTGTCCTGTTGTGACCTGTCCTGTTGTGATGTGACCTGTCCTGTTGTGATGTGACCTGTTGTGATGTGTCCTGTTGTGACCTGTCCTGTTGTGATGTGACCTGTCCTGTTGTGATGTGACCTGTCCTGTTGTGATGTGACCTGTCCTGTTGTGATGTGTCCTGTTGTGATGTGACCTGTCCTGTTGTGATGTGACCTGTCCTGTTGTGACCTGTCCTGTTGTGACCAACAGAAAGATTTCAAGGGGCAGGGCTCGACATTGCGACCAAAATTTCATCTGTGTGACCTCAACATATAACTGGGAGCACTGGTGTGAGAGTTAACAATTCTTCTGGTGTGACAATTCCCCCCGAGTCGAATGTCTCATTCACAAGTTTTTCCCCCTCAAGTCAGTAGGCTACATTGATAAAGTTCCCAGGCTGCTCTCTACCTTGTGAGCTGACAGTGACCACTCAAACGTGAGCTTGACCTTTAATGCTGATTTTAGATTGGTTGTTAGTCTCAAATCATTCCGCGGCCGCGGCACTTCTGTCACTCAGAACTAACTAGAAGCCAAAGCTAATTCATGCCGGAGAGAAGAGAAAATTAAGAGAACGCTGAAAGACTTTTTTAGAAAAAACACCACTGAACGAGCCTGGCGTGTACATTTCCTCTATTCCCGAGGGGCGGTAGCAACAGCTGTCACTCAAAGTGCCCCTTCACGCAACTGGAAAGAAAACTGGACTTGCACCGATTACAATTTTTTGGGCCGATACCGATTTCCAATTTGCAAAGTGTTTGGACGGCCGATTCCAATTTCAGTTTTTTCAAACCACTTTACAGCACACAAGATATTGCAGTATTTTCTATCTTTCCTTTATTAGAACATTTTAACATTAACAAAACCATAACACCCACACAGGGCTCTACATCTACAAGGTGCAGTGTTACGGACATTCTGATGTTAACAACGAATAAAAAGGTGCACATTTGAACAGGCTGCTGCTCCCGTGAGAACGCTCCCGCCAGTAAGCGCGGACGCGGACATCTGCATCTTCGGCACGTGGACACACACCTCGTCAGTTTCAAGTGGCACCGCTCCGTTAAGTTTAACGCGGACAATTAACAACTTTCTCCTTCTCTCTTTTGATGTATGTGCATGAATGATTAAGGTGAGAAGCCATATTTGTAAGAATTGAGTGTAAAGCTATTTTTCCTTTTGTTTATTTCAGAACCACACACACACACACACACACACTCATACACACTTGTTGTGAACCTCCTGCATTGATAATTAAAGTATCCTCTCGACCCTGATTCTCTGGCCGGAATCATTTACTCCATAGTTGTTCTACCCAAACCAGTGTGTCCCTGAGGTCCCCTTCCTCACATCGCTCAAGCCTGAGCTGCACTTGTGCGTGCTGCTGATATTATGCGATGTCAATCATGCGGCGCGGTGGGAATTTGACCGGCGTTTTAAATTGGCATACTTTAGACTGACCGGCTGGTCGCAGGTCATGGCCGATCACGGGAAAACCAGCCCGATTCCGAGTACTCGTAATTAATCTGTGCAAGTCTGGGGAAAAACAATCAGAGTAAAGGAAACGTGTGACGTAGGCTAGCATAACGCCACTGTAAACAGACCAGCAAGCAAGTGCAGTGTGCAGCAGAGATGAGCTGTGATGATGTCTAAGAAAGACTGTTGCCGTCTTTGCAGATTTCCTGTTCAATAAAAGCTTTCAGTGCAGCTGTTTGTTCTGCTTTTAAAGAAAACGTACATTCCAGTTCGTTGAACACATTTACCATCGCAGTTTCAAAATTAGTAGCCATGTTGGTTGTTTACGAAATGCATTCACTCCGCTCCTCGTCCCTCCCATTCTGATGACGTGCTGGCCGTACTAAGGTTTCTCTTTCATTCACAGTGGTGTTTTGTTAATGATAAGTGTACTATACACATAAAATGTAATGTATAAAGTATAACTTCAGCTTTTTGTTGCAATAAAAAAAATCGATTACGCTGTTGGTGCTTCTTACATTACCATGGGTGCTCCCAAAATTTCACTGGTGCTCCTAACTTTTTGAAGTTAGGAGCACCAGTGCTACCATGTAGACAAGTTAATTTCAAGGAAGAGTTCTCCTCCAAGAAAATTTTGAAATTCACATGGCGAAATCCTATTTTCATGCAATTTCATATAGAAATAGATAAATTCAAGGACTTTCATCAATGACCTGTGTACAGGGCTGGACTGGGACAAAAAAATGCCGACATTTAGGTATCTTATTTGTACTTGCACACATTTTATTAAAAATTTCTTTGGCAAGTGCTTTCACCATAGGCACTGTGTACTCCGGGGCCATCTACTACCACCAGGATGTGTATGAGAAGTGAATGAGTGCATTGATTTTCCAGTCTTGGTACTCTCTTCCAGGGCACGTAGGGCACTACTGAGATCAGAACCTGTTGGGCCCATAAATGGGCCCACCCTCACATTCATTTGGTTGTCATTTTGGCTGTGATCATGCTAGAAAGTTCAAAAAGGTGCCACTTTTCCAGGGTACATCATGCTCCTGGAAAATCTCCTGTCTACACCTTAAAATGAGCTGTGTACAACGTTTCTCCTGTTATGGACAAAAATGGGCCCATTGAAATCAATAAAATGCAAAAAACAGACATTTTTACCTGGTGGTTATTTTTTCCCAGAAAGATGATTTATCTTTCATGGCTTAATTCACAACAGGGGAAGTCAAAATGTAGGTTTCTGAGCAATTTTGGAAAATTCATTCAGAAATACTATTGTAGCACCTTTGCAAAAAAAGGGGTACTGACAGGCTGCTTTCCCCATGCACCGCTGGACCCCACCTAGCCAGACACAAGAGGATGAAACTGGTCCTGTGTGCAAATCATTTGCTTAAATTCATGATTAGAGTAAAGTTCATATGTGCATTCAAATATACCAACAGCTAATTGTGAGGTTGTGTTGTCTGATTTTCACCAGCTTGCACATTTGATCAAAATTACCAAATTTCCTTTAATTTTTTCTAAAGATATTGCATTGCAATCAGTGGGCGCGCATTCCCTAAAAATTTACTGCGCATGCCAATATAAAATGAAAAAAACCCTCCAGCAAACTTTATGCAAACAAATCAGTGTGGACACTGTTCAAAGGCAGACAAACGAGGGTTCCAATAATAGTAGGAGTAAATCAGATTATTATTGTAATAATTGATTTATTGCAATTTTTCCAACTTTTTTTAAATAATGGTATTAGCACTCCATCATTAAAACTGGTCATGAAAGGGTTAATTTATAAATATATTGATGAAATAACACATCACACATCAGAAGACAAGTAAAATTAAGCAAATTAAAAAAAAATTGTAATACATATTTTTACTTTTGTGTGGTGTCTGTTGGGATACATAGGGCACAAAAATGTGTCATAAGAGCAGCATCGTTAGTGATTTCTTAACAGGTTCTGAGGGTTAATTTTGGTAACAGCGTAGTGTGTGTGTATGGCATTTTACCAATCATAGCGAGTCTGTGCTGCGGCCGAATTGCACACGCGACGGATCCAGTGGACATCCAGTATGCGGTCCGGGCGCTACCGAAGACATCAAGTTACCAGTGAGCCAACTTACCTTTCTTCAAGACCAGTCAAGCATCTCTCAGTTCACTTGAAAAGTCACGTCCTCCCCGGCGCGTGAAACGGCCCGTAGTTGGCTCACTGTGAGACTAGAGCTGCCCAATCAAAGCACAAATATGCGCACCAATCAGAGAGTAGTTTTCCACAGAAACATTTGGCTGCACTCCATTTTAGTCATCCGGTCTGCCAGTCAGGCGGAGTCTGCCCCTCTCCTCTCCTCTCCTCTCCTCTCCTCTCCTCTCCTCTCCGGCTGCAAACTTCAACTCCGCCCACCAGGCACACCAGTTTTGGAAATTAATTTAAAATACTCAGCTGCCGGCCTTTTTTCCAGCATTTGTCACGAGTGTGAGAATTGGTTGGGCAGAGACCGTGAGATGGAAGGCGAATGCGTGTGTCTCACGCCAGATGTGTGACAGTTGACAACCCTGGATTCAGTCAGGGACTGTTCATTAGGTTTAAGCCTTGGAGGAGCGTAGGTTTTTAATTTGGGCTGAGAGGTGTGGCTTACAGGTTTAAATGTTCACAGATGGTCTTCTGCAGACCTTGGTTGTAACGCTTGGTTATTTCAGTTGCTGTTGCCTTTCCATTATCGTGAACCAGTCAGACCGTCCTCCTCTGACCTCATCACCATGTTGTTTTGGCTCCTGGGTATTTCCTGTCTGTCAGGCCGCCCTCCTGTAGATCAGAGTAACCGAATCATACTTCTGCTTTCAGAGAGCGTCCTCTGCTGCCTGTGATGTTATGGTGATGTCATCATCGGTGAAGCAGCGGTACCGTGACATCAGTCCTGTGACTCTGCAGGTGGTGGGCGGGGCCATGAACTCCAGTCTGTACTGTGGGGAGGTGGAGGGTCTGTCCGGGGGGCTGGTGGAGTCTTTCCTGGTGGAGCTTTATCGCTGTAAACTCTGTCAGTTCACCTGCGGCCTCAAAGCCACCATCAGCAGCCACCTGCTGCTCAGGCACCGCCCCCCCACCCTCACATACCTGGGGGGTGCTGATGGAGGGGGCGGGGCTGAGGACCGAGAGGAGGCGGGGCTCCAGCGGGGGGTGTCACCCTATCAGCTGGATCTGAACGGAGAATCAAAGCAGAGTGACGAGGACGAGGAGTTCCTGCTCTACAACATGCTGGACACAATGAGCCCGCCCACCTGTGAGATCAGCAGCGAGGGGGGGCTGCAGGTCGCACACACCTGTGAGGTGACACACCTGACACTCAAACATACACAAGACATTTCTCAGTACAAACCATGCCCAGGTCAGACATGTAGACACACACACAAGAAGGAAACATTCTAATGTTTACATGAGGTGGCGAGCGGCTCATCGTGGTCACACTGGCAGCGTGCTGACATCCATCACCTCTGGGTGTCACACTGTTTCATATAAACGTGAGCTGTCCCTTTAAGGTCTGTGGAACTGATGACAGAACGTTTCCTGTCCACAGGTCAGCACTCTGTTCGAGGAGGAATCTTCCATCTTCCCTCTGAAGGGGGGGTCAGGGGATCTGTCCTGTCCCATCGCCCCCCCTGCCACCCAGGAGGAGATGGCGCAGTCCGCTCACCTCATGACTCTGGGACTGTGTCGCATATCAGCTGCCAAAGCTCCTCCTCCTCCTCCTGCCCCTCCGACCTCCTCCCGCCCCATCCACGCTCCGCTTGATGACTCCACCCACCTGTCGCAGCCCAGCAATGTGAAGCAGAGCGAGACAGACAGCCAGCAGATGAAGACTTCCTCCTGTGGCAAACGGAGGCTGTCGTGTCTCCTGTGTCCTCTGACGCTGCCGTCCAGGCGGCTCCTGGACGTTCATATCCGGTCTCACCGGATGGCCAGCGGGTTCAGCTGCATCCTCTGCAGCTGGACAGTTGACAGCTGGGAGGAGCTGGAGCCTCACTGGAGGAGCCACTGCAGCAGGAGGAGGAGGGAGGAGCAGAGACAGAAGAAGAAGAAGGCGGCGTTGAGGCCGTTCAGTTGTCCCGTCTGTCTGAGGACATTCAGGAGTGCCGCCTCAGGAAACGCTCACCAACAAACACATGACGGCTCCAGTCAGCGTCACCATGGCAACCATTCAGGTGTGAACACTCAGTACATTTACTCAGGTGACGTAGGTCAGTCTGAGTTACAGGTACGTAACCTGAGTACTCGTCCACACTCAGATCCAGGTTCTGAACATCTGGAACCATCAGTCAGCTGATCGATTCATCTGAACCTGGTTCTGATCAATGTCGACCTTGTTTGTCATTTATTTCTGCGTTTTACAGTTTGTACCTGAAGGTCACGTTCCTGAGAACGTTAACTGACCTCACTGATCTAAAGTCCAGTTCAGACCAAAGATTCATGACGAGATAAAACAGAGTCAGAGCGTCTCAGAGAAAAGTGTCAGCGGTGTGAACTGGCCGGTCTGAGCTCGACTCAAGCCGGCTGATGGTGTCACCTGACACTCAGCTGGTTTTAACTCACATCATCTGTTTCAACAGCCAATCAGCTTGTAGTGAAGTCAGCTGGTCAAGTCAAAATGACCGCAGACGGCGTGTTGGCTTGCTGCAGCAGGTGCTCCGTCCCCACAGAGCCTCTGTTTCTGTCCTCACGGTGTGCCGGTGTCAGACGGTGGGTCACTGCTGCTGCTGGCTGTATGTGCTTATGCCCCGCCCACACACACATTCTCACTGACTGATGAATTGGCGCTGGTTATTTATATTACTGTGGCGTATTGATTATGAATACAGTCCATCTGATGCTGGTTTTGTTTCATCACTGTAGCCAGTATCTCACTATCACTATCCTCATTCAGATTTTAAGAAGCTACAAATTATATTCAGCCACAAAATAAGTCTGAAAAGCTGCAAATCAGATCAGAAGCACAGAGAGTTGTTGACTAGAGATGATACACCGTCTCATGGTGGTCACTTCCTGTCAACGTTACAGATCAGAAGCACAGAGAGTTGTTGACTAGAGATGATACACCGTCTCATGGTGGTCACTTCCTTTCAACGTTACAGATCAGAAGCACAGAGAGTTGTTGACTAGAGATGATACGCCGTCTCATGGTGGTCACTTCCTGTCAACGTTACAGATCAGAAGCACAGAGAGTTGTTGACTAGAGATGATACGCCGTCTCATGGTGGTCACTTCCTGTCAACGTTACAGATCAGAAGCACAGAGGGTTGTTGACTAGAGATGATACGCCGTCTCATGGTGGTCACTTCCTGTCAACGTTACAGATCAGAAGCACAGAGGGTTGTTGACTAGAGATGATACGCCGTCTCATGGTGGTCACTTCCTGTCAACGTTACAGATCAGAAGCACAGAGGGTTGTTGACTAGAGATGATACGCCGTCTCACGGTGGTCACTTCCTGTCAACGTTACAGATCAGAAGCACAGAGGGTTGTTGACTATAGATGATACGCCGTCTCACGGTGGTCACTTCCTGTCAACGTTACAGATCAGAAGCACAGAGAGTTGTTGACTAGAGATGATACACCGTCTCACGGTGGTCACTTCCTGTCAACGTTACAGATCAGAAGCACAGAGGGTTGTTGACAAGAGATGATACACCGTCTCATGGTGGTCACTTCCTGTCAACGTTACAGATCAGAAGCACAGAGGGTTGTTGACTAGAGATGATACGCCGTCTCATGGTGGTCACTTCCTGTCAACGTTACAGATCAGAAGTACAGAGAGTTGTTGACTAGAGATGATACACCGTCTCATGGTGGACCATGCATGCAGGACTGTGACAGAGTTTTGTTGTTGTACTTTTCCTTCAGTGAATGGTCTGAGTACTAATCAATAATGTGATTTGATTCCTTCAGACCTGTGGAGGGGCCGGCTGGTTGGACGAGCAGGACAGAAGGCGGCAGAGCATGCAGACAGGTAGACGACTCAAAGTGTCCTCTCCTCACACTCAGAAGCTTTTATTATGAAAAGGTGTCTATAAATAAATGTCTTTAAGTGTTTTTGGTGACGATCCTGCAGGGTGAGTCCTGTTGGGTCAGAGTTCTGTAGAATAGAATAGAATAGAATAGAATAGAATAGAATAAATCTTTATTGTCCACCAGGGTGGAAAATTGTCTTCGGCTCCCCAACATACAGGACGTAGCATAACATAACACATAACAGAGCTAAAATATGAACAAAGCCAAAACGCAAGATAAAAATTCATATAGATACATTTTTAAAAGATGAATAAATTAAATAAAATACAGTGCTATGAAAGTACGGTAGAGTAGTTCATGTCACTATCTGTTGTTTAGTCACTTAGTGGAGTTAAGGATGCTAATAGCACTGGGGACAAAAGACTTTTTAAAAGCCCCTTTAGCCAGAGGAACTCTGTAGCGCCTCCCAGACTTTAAGAGCTCTCAAACTGGCTGAAGAGAGGATGGGAGCTATCTGCCAGGATTCTCCTCACTTTCCTCCTTGTCCTCTCAGTGTAGAGATGGGTCAGAAGCTTTTGGGGTTTTCCCTCCATTTTGCTCGCCATTTACACAATCCTGTTTAGTCTGTACTTGCATTTCGAGCTTAGGTGACCAAACCAAACAGAAAGGTGATAGATGAGAACTCTCAACATGAGTGGTGTACACAAGCTCCAGGATCTGAGGACTGACACCAAGGCTTCTTAGTCTTCTAAGAACACTGAGTCGCTGTGAACATTTCTAGAACACATAGTCTGTGTTTTCAGAAAAACTCTTCTGGCTATCAAGAACTGTGCCCCTCCTTTGTTTTAGCCACATTGATTTCCAGCTGGCTGTTTCCAGGTCCTTAACATGGTCCACATAGGGAGCCTCACCAGAAGGGTCATTTTCCTGCAGCAAGCCTACTCAGGCTATATCGTCTGCGTACTTTATCAGTTTAAATTTACAATCACTGATAGCAAATTCCTTGGTAAAGAGCGAAAAAAGTACAGGAGAGATAGCGCTGCCTTGAGGACAGCCTGTGCTTAGAATAAGCTCACCAGACAGAGTGGTTGCATACATCTTCTGAGGGCGGCTAGACAAGAAGTCCCTGATCCACAGTACAAGGTCCCTATCAATATGTAGCTCCACCAGCCTTTTCAGTGATATAGATAGCCTCATAGAGTTAAAAGATAAGACCCTAGCATACCCTTTGGGCAGTGAGAGCTGCTTTGACACTGAATCTGTTAGGGTCAGAAGATGGTGAAAACATTCAATCACTGCCAGGTTAGGAAACATGTTAGCATGCTCCACGTCGGTGACTAATGTGACCACAGGGTCAAAGGTTACACTTGTGTCATTGACTTTCAAAATAAAAGGAACTGTCACAATATTACACAGATACTGCACATCTTTTTACTGCCTTTTTTTACTCTGTGTGTGTGTGTGTGTGTGTGTGTGTGTGTGTGTGTGTGTGCATGCGTGCGTGTGTGTGTGAGGGCAGTCAGAGCAGCAGAGGTCAGACGGGTTCTCTGCAGAACGTCACACAGAAGAAAAAGAAGAAGAGAACCAGAAGAAGCACAGAAGATGAGAAGGACGCTGCAGACATGGACTTCTGTTGTTCTCTGTGCCACAGGTAACTACATCACCCACAATCCATCACTGCACTGCTGATCACATGATCACAGGCTCCACACACTGACCAATCACAGGAGAGGACAGGTGGACAGAGCAGCTGAAGGTTAGTGCAGGTATCTGAACACACAGCCACAGCTCAACCAGGTGTGTTTCAGGTGTGTTACCTGTTACAGGGCTGTGGTTGATCACTTCTTTCTGTCCACAGGAAG
The DNA here is from genome assembly GCA_035609425.1 of Epinephelus awoara. NCBI lineage: Eukaryota > Metazoa > Chordata > Actinopteri > Perciformes > Serranidae > Epinephelus > Epinephelus awoara. The sequence goes on along the minus strand of CM069306.1, from coordinate 411,234 downwards.
TTCTCCACCAAACTGACACTGAGACGCCACCTGGGAATCCACAGAGGAGACAAACCGTACACCTGTCCTCACTGCTCCTACTGCAGCCGCCTGAAGGCCTCGCTGCTGCAACACCTAAGGACACACACAGGTAACACACACACACCTGAGGACACACACAGGTAACACACACACACACACACACACACACACACACACCTGAGGACACACACACATCTGAGGACACACACATGCACAAACAGGACTTATACATGCACAAAGTGGAGAGATGTCAGAGTGAGGGAGCTGCCCTTGGTCAGGCGCCCGGAGCAGTTGTGCGGTTTGGTGCCTTGCTCAAGGGCACCTCGGCAGTGCCCAGGAGGTGAACTCCCAAGGCACCGAACCCCCCCCAACCGATTGGGGCACCTGACCAAGGGCAGCTCCCTCACTCTGACATCTCTCCACTTTGTGCATGTACAGGTCCTGTTTGTGCATGTGTGTGTTTTTCGGACCTGTGTGTTAATGACGAGTGAAAACATTGAATTTCCCCTCAGGGGGATTAATAAAGTATATTAAAAAAAAACAAAAACACACACACACCTTAGGACACACACCGGTCAGCTGACTATGCACACTGTGTGTTTTCAGGTGAGAAGCCGCACAGGTGTGCTGAGTGTCCGTATGCTTCTATAGATCGCAGCTCTCTGCTCCGACACATCAGGACTCACAGTCAGGAGAAACCCTACAGGTGTCAACTCTGTGACTACAGCAGGTAACTACACACCTGTATTCAGATATAAACTACAGCAGGTAACTACACACCTGTATACAGATATAAACAACAGCAGGTAACTACACACCTGTATTCAGATATAAACTACAGCAGGTAACTACACACCTGTATACAGATATAAACTACAGCAGGTAACTACACACCTGTATACAGATATAAACTACAGCAGGTAACTACACACCTGTATACAGATATAAACTACAGCAGGTAACTACACACCTGTATTCAGATTTAAACTACAGCAGGTAACTACACACCTGTATTCAGATATAAACTACAGCAGGTAACTACACACCTGTATACAGATATAAACTACAGCAGGTAACTACACACCTGTATTCAGATATAAACTACAGCAGGTAACTACACACCTGTTTTCAGATATAAACTACAGCAGGTAACTACACACCTGTATACAGATATAAACTACAGCAGGTAACTACACACCTGTATACAGATTTAAACTACAGCAGGTAACTACACACCTGTATTCAGATATAAACTACAGCAGGTAACTACACACCTGTATACAGATATAAACTACAGCAGGTAACTACACACCTGTATACAGATATAAACTACAGCAGGTAACTACACACCTGTATACAGATATAAACTACAGCAGGTAACTACACACCTGTATACAGATATAAACTACAGCAGGTAACTACACACCTGTATTCAGATTTAAACTACAGCAGGTAACTACACACCTGTATTCAGATATAAACTACAGCAGGTAACTACACACCTGTATACAGATATAAACTACAGCAGGTAACTACACACCTGTATTCAGATATAAACTACAGCAGGTAACTACACACCTGTTTTCAGATATAAACTACAGCAGGTAACTACACACCTGTATACAGATATAAACTACAGCAGGTAACTACACACCTGTATACAGATTTAAACTACAGCAGGTAACTACACACCTGTATTCAGATATAAACTACAGCAGGTAACTACACACCTGTATACAGATATAAACTACAGCAGGTAACTACACACCTGTATTCAGATATAAACTACAGCAGGTAACTACACACCTGTATACAGATATAAACTACAGCAGGTAACTACACACCTGTATACAGATATAAACTACAGCAGGTAACTACACACCTGTATTCAGATATAAACTACAGCAGGTAACTACACACCTGTATACAGATATAAACTACAGCAGGTAACTACACACCTGTATACAGATATAAACTACAGCAGGTAACTACACACCTGTATACAGATATAAACTACAGCAGGTAACTACACACCTGTATACAGATATAAACTACAGCAGGTAACTACACACCTGTATTCAGATATAAACTACAGCAGGTAACTACACACCTGTATTCAGATATAAACTACAGCAGGTAACTACACACCTGTATTCAGATATAAACTACAGCAGGTAACTACACACCTGTATACAGATATAAACTACAGCAGGTAACTACACACCTCTATACAGATATAAACTACAGCAGGTAACGACACACCTCTATACAGATATAAACTACAGCAGGTAACTACACACCTGTATTCAGATATAAACTACAGCAGGTAACTACACACCTGTATACAGATTTAAACTACAGCAGATAACTACACACCTGTATACAGATATAAACTACAGCAGGTAACTACACACCTGTATACAGATATAAACTACAGCAGGTAACTACACACCTGTATTCAGATATAAACTACAGCAGGTAACTACACACCTGTATTCAGATTTAAACTACAGCAGGTAACTACACACCTGTATTCAGATTTAAACTACAGCAGGTAACTACACACCTGTATACAGATATAAACTACAGCAGGTAACTACACACCTGTATTCAGATATAAACTACAGCAGGTAACTACACACCTGTATTCAGATATAAACTACAGCAGGTAACTACACACCTGTATTCAGATTTAAACTACAGCAGGTAACTACACACCTGTATTCAGATTTAAACTACAGCAGGTAACTACACACCTGTATACAGATATAAACTACAGCAGGTAACTACACACCTGTATTCAGATATAAACTACTGTTTTTTCTTTAATCAGTATCCAGAAGAAGAGTTTGGACCTTCACGCTCGCCGTCATCATACTGGTGAGGCCTTTCCATGCCAACAGTGTGATTACTCGAGTCCAGACCGCCAGCTGTTGCTCAGACACATGCGCAGACACCATGCCCCCTCGCAGCACGCCAGGCTTTGACAGCTGATCGGACACTCTGATTGGACTGTTAGCCATATGACGACTTTGTCCCGTTTGATGGTGTCACCAGACCTGCTGCTGATGTCACAGACACTCTTGAGTTTTTATTGGTTGTTTTTTTATTTGCTGGACTTTATAAATTAAACTAAAAAAATCTGTTGAAACAAAAAAACACAAACTGCCTTTTGTTTTTATTTAGTTTTCTCCTTTAAATATGTCACTGTGGACAAACATCCCTTCATTTTCCCTGAATTAATCTGCCAAATTAAACCATAAATATCTCTCTATCAACCCGCAACTATCCCTTAATCTACTCATAATTATATATATATTATTAACCCCCAATTATCCTAAATTTACCATTAATTATTCTTTAATCAGCCAATTGTTGTCCCTTTATCAACCAAAAATAACCCCTCAATTTTCCCTTCATCAACACATAAATATCTCTTAATCACTCAGCAATGATCCCTTTTGTATTCCTTAATCAGCCCTCAGTGTGAAGTTGCTGAAAACAACCTTTTCAATCATCTTTCCTAAAAATGGTAGGTTTGATATGGGCCTGTAGTTATTTATTACTAAGGCATCCAGATTAGGCTTTTTTAAGAGAGGTTTAATGACTGCAGTCTTCAGGGCCGTTGGGAAAAGGCCTGACTGAAGAGAACAATTGACTATCTGGAGTATATCTGATGCTATGCAGTTAAAAACATCTTTAAAAAAGCTTGTAGGCAGAGTGTCAAGGCAGCAGGTAGTGGACCTAAGGTTTCTAACTATGTCTGTCAAAGTAGCATAATTTAATGGGTGAAAAAGTGCCAAATTAACTGGAGTAGTCTTATGAAGCACAGGTGAAATAGCCACTGTGTTGGAGTTACAGACTGTCTGTCATATCTTTAAAATCTTGTCTGTGAAAAAAGAAGCAAAGTCATTGCATGCTTTGGTGGATAGCAGTTCAGGAGGGACTGACGCTGATGGGTTTGTCAGTCTGTCAACAACAGTAAATAAAGTCTGTGCATTGTTGTTATTTTTGTTGATAATCTCAGAGAAAAGGACTGTCGCGCCCTTTTTAGCTCCAAGTTATAGATGTGCAGACTTTCCTTATAGATGTCATAATGAACCTGGAGTTTGGTTTTTCGCCGCCTGTGTTCTGCTTTTCTACATTCTCTTTTTTGAGCTTTTACCCGTGTGGCGTTCCTCCATGGTGGTTTCCTAAGTTCTCTAACTGAGCTGATAAAATGGAAGTTTGGGGGGCTGATTCAATAAGTACTGCTGCACTGTTGTTTTCATTTAACCAAGTTTCAGTTAAAAACATAAAATCAAGGTTTCTCTTAATAATAAAATCATTATAATTAATAGTGACTTGTCAGCCAGTGATCTGATATTTAATAAAGCTAAGTTTAGTGTACTAACATTGTCTGACACAGTCTGTGGCTGACGCATAACTGGAGTCAGATTAGATAGAGTAGCTGTGCGCTTCGAGTACACATTGTTTTTCCTGATGCTAGTCAAAACAGGAATGACAGACCTTGGAGATGACTCTGGCTGATACTTTTCAATTTCAAGATGTGTTTGACCATGCCACCGGCTATTTAAGATCGCTGGTATGTTTAAGGAAGCGGCATGGGGTCTGTCTCATCTCTGACAGGCACCTGAGTGACGTCTAGGGCTTCTATTTAAGAGTTCATCAATTTGACTGAGCTTTAGTGTGGCAGCTTTAACTAACTCCTGGATTTGTGAGTGTGTGTGTGTGTGTGTGGGGGGGGGGGCGACGTTGGCTCCTTGGTGGTTGTGGTGAAGGGCAGGAGGGGGGTTGTTGGATCCCTGACTGGGTCAGGGACATCCTCTGAATGCCTTGGGTGATGTGGAGCAAAGGGTCAGGTGAAGGGGGAGAGATGCAGGCTGTCTGTCTCTGTGCTCCGTACTTGTCCTTGGCTCTTATCTGTCCATTCTTGTTTTGGTATGGCATTCCAAGAGCATGACGTAGATTGGCCCCAAGTAGTCTGCATCCAGTGATGTTCGGATGAATCCCATCACGCTGAAAGCGATCCTTACAGTTCCAAAAGATGTTTCAATTGTCAATAAACTTTATCCCATGAATGAAGCACGCCGATGTCAGCCATGTATTCAGGGCAAGGAGTCTGGTAAAAGACTCGACTCCTTTCCCCAGGATTGGAATGGGGCCAGAAATGAACACATTTTGTGACTGACAGTCACTCAGTTTCTCCAGGAGCAGGGAAAAGTCTTTTTTCAGGATCTCAGAGCCAGTTTTTCTTCGTAGAATGTCATAAAGACCCAGCATGCATGATGATCCTCATGTTACTTGGGTGTGTAGAGAGGATCACTGGCAACAACTTGGTTAGCTCCCTGACAAACGTGTCAGACACTGTTAGATTTTCAGTCTTTGCCATTCTTGGTTATTGAGTCTCCGACCAGGATGGTGTCTGGCTGATCAGGTGTGGTGTTAGCGATACTTCTCCTGGCCCTTGGCTTCTCAGGTGTGGAGTTAGCATAGTTTTTTCTGGCCCTGGGTCTAGCACTGGTTTTGGGGCTATTGTTTGCATTTTGGATAGCCTTAATACCACAAGTGTGATTGGCCTGCATGGCTTCAGTGTAGTTGGTATTGTCACACATTACATTTGGAGCTAGTGCATCGTACCTGTTCTGTAGAGAGAGTTCAAGTGGAGGGGTGAGCGTTGGGACTCTCTTGACTGATTTCCTGCTGGGTTTGCCTTTGCGTCTAACGACGTCAGCCCAAGTCCTGGCTGGAGTTGATGCTTTTGGTCGAGCACCAGTCCTGTGCCAGTAGGAAGGGTCGTTAGGGAAGGCCAGTTTGGGAGCCTCTGCAGGGGATCCAGTGGTGTTAGGACATATCCATGGGATTGTGTCAGCCAAGTCAGCGATGGTATGCTCCACATTTGATGTATTTCCATATATAAAAATCTGTCCATCAGCACCTTGTATGTTAGCTGCCACAGAGTCAATGAATTGCTCACTCTCACGAATTTGTTGTAGCGTTTCATTCTTCTTTTGAAGCTGCCTTATCATCTCGGTTAGTAGCTCACACTCTGTGCAGCTCACAGATGTTGCCTCTACCGTTGCCTCACCGTCTCACTCGATCACCCCGGCACCAGTGGCTGCTCAACCTCCTACCACCCCGATGTCAGCCTCCCGTGGTAAAAGGAAGCGCAAGACTGACACGCCAACTAGTAATCCATGTGAGGTCCATGTGAGGTTGCCATCCTCGAGAGGCTGCTGGAGATTCGGCAGGAGAGGGAGAGAGAGAGAGGGGGAGAGAGAGAGGGACAGGTAGATGGAGAGAGAAAGGAGCGACATATGTACATGCCACTTTTTGTAATTACCTGTGCACTTTTTTACAAGGTCTCCCACAGAAACAGAGCACTAGTTCAAATAAACACAAGAAGTTTGTGCTCTAGAGAAGGATCAGCACTCAGTGAATCACCTCCTAAGCCCTATGATAAGTTATTATGGCAAGGCTTAACTATACAGACCAGTGAGCAGTGATAACTAACATGTCTTTGGGGTCATCAGGTGGGAACCTCCTTTCACCAGTGTTTCGTCTAGTTGGTCCCACGACACCTCCAGGAGGCTAGACAGTGATCTCTGGCGTCCCAGAGACACTCCCCTAATGCCAGGTCTCACTGCTCTCCACACCAACACAACAACCTCCTTAACCTTACTTACACATGGCTTTCTCAGCCCAAACAGCACTGCCACCTTCAACAAACCCAGGCTCTGTACATGCGAGCTCCAGGTAGAGACAGTGCTGATACTACCTTTCCTAGCACATTTACCATACTCTGTTTCACACGCTACATAACATAACTACAGTGTAAGCTAAAGTTAAACAGGATCAGCAAACACACTCACCTTGCAGCATGGTCTCAAACAAAAGGGATTTAAATAGGCCACTCCCACACTTAAATAACCTTCCTCTTTCTGGACTTCCTCCTTACTTACACATGGCTTTCTCAGCCCAAACAGCACTGCCACCTTCAACCAAACCCCTATATTGATGCGTGACATCAAACAACTGATGCGGCACCACGAACCCTTGTGAATTATGGCTAGACCGATATGCAATCAGGCCTACATGTTATATGCAGGCGTTGTCATTTGTTACTGGTTATGTGTATGTGTTCTCTGTAAAAGAAGTTTTAAGAAGTTCAGTTCACAGCCTATAGGCTACAAATGAAAATGAATTATCTGGCTCTTCTTACCACCATTTCAGTATTGTCTGTTCGTAGCCTACTTATTATTTTTAATTGGATGTGGAGAGATGATGTCAAGTCATGTGCTTATTATGGGCTAATTTCATTAATAAATAATCTTGCCTATAATTTCTGTGGATATTAGGCTACAGGCCTACACCTGAATATCATTATCAAGGCAGTGTCCCGTTATAAACTTAAAGAGCGACAGAGAATAACTTTCACATCAACAGCTAAGAAGGCTAAAATTATTTGTAACGTTTTAAGCAATAAAAACACATATAGCTCGTATCAACTGTTCCTGTACAAGTGCCGCTCTTTGTGAGTGTCAACCATATTCCAGTCCCCTGCAACGTGTTACCTCCACTCTCCAGACTGGATCTCTCCAGTGTCAGAGGTTGTATCCACAAAGGTGTTTGGCATGTACCTGGCACGTTCAGTGGCTGTTAGGAAGTTGTGGAGAGCGACATACCTTCATTATCCTCACCGCCTTTTCAGGACTGAATTCGATGGGACGGCTGAATATTCTGAAGCTCACAGCCAACATACCGAAGGCGTTTTCCACCACACGTCTCGCCCTGGCCTGTCGGTAATTGTAAATGCGCTTCTTATCCAGCAGGTTCGTGTGTCACGCAGTAACTAGACAGAACAGATGACTTGGCTCACACCAGCTTTGCAGCTCCATATAGCATACAGTAAATAGCAGGGCCCAGATACTTTAGACATAAATATAATTTTTAGCCTAATTTATTGTCAGCTGGTCTAATTTTCTGTTGCCATGCATCTCTTAATGCATTTCTTTTCAAGTCTTTTCTTATACAGTAGCCTATAGGCCACCTCATGTGCACTGATGCCTCTTGATGTTCCGTGGCTACTCTTTACACACAGGTTTTTAGAATTCATAGGCTAAATAAGCTCTGGTTTCGTCTGGGTAGCCAGTGTGCATTACCAATTGCTGTAGCGCAATCAAGAAGTAGGCCGGCAATGGAATAGTGAGGGCCAACTGTGCCATTGTGCACACAGGCGTGCGGCTGGGTAAGTTATATGCATTTATTTTTATTCATTTATTCATCTGTCTCACCTGGGTAGGGTCACATCAGATTCTCCTGTAATGGAAAGGCCTCATCCCCCAGGAAAACTAATGGGCTGGGTGTTGTGGTGCCTGGGAGGAAGGCAGAGCAGGTAGATGGAGCCTCTGCCAGATTGGACCCAAGCGTGCTGCAGCTAAACACACCTCCTGTCTGGTCCCTCTGGTCCATCTGGTCCATCGTCTTCGTTGTTGGTTGACAGATATGATGGGCAGACGGACAGGTGAGGAGGCGGAGCTTCAGACCCTCTACCTGCAGGTGAGTGTGACTGAACAGGTTTCAGAGATGTGGGACCGTCTTTACTCACCTCTGTTTCTGCATTCACATGGAAGGGAAGTGACATCACAAACCAGTTAGCGAGGACAGGAAGTGCATTAGAAAACCCACCAATAGTGAGTCTGCCACTTCCTGGCCAGGTGATGTGTTCCTGTGGGAGAACACGTGGAACTTAGATGTTTATTCAGTGTGACGACACTCACACAAACACACACGGACGGAACACTGACAGTTCCACAAACATCCTGTCGTCTCTACACAACAGGAAACGCCTTCATCTTAATGCAGCCTGTTTGTTTACAGACGTTTACAAAAAGAAAACCGCTGATAAACAACCTATAAAAACAGGAAGATGATACATGAAAGAAGAAGATCTGAATCCATCACAGAGAGCGCACGGAGAACGTTTGTTTATTTACTGACAGAAGGATGACATAGGGACGCAGAGGTAAACAACAACAACAGCCCAGTTAGTGTTTGTGTTGGGACGGAGGGGACAGGTTGATGAACTCTGCTGCGGGGCTGATGGTATCTGGATGCTTGTCGTCACGATGACGCTCCTCCCACTTTCCTGCTGATCGATGGGTCGATGGAAAGCTCTTCAGGCTGATGGGACACTGGTGCATTGTGGGAGGAAACAGCTGCAGGTCTCTGTGTCTGCGGCGTTCAGGCTCTGACAGGATTCTGAATGTATGTTTGACACGTGTTCACCTTCGTTCTCTCAGGAAACAGCCTCAGTCACTCTGAGACGCCAAGACAGACAGATGGACAGACAGACACAGATAGACAGACACACACACACACACAGACACAGATAGACAGTGAATGAGGAGGAAACCTGATCTTTCTGTCTTTGTGTGTAAACACAGTTTGATGCACCTGATGTTCGATGGTTCAGGGCGCAGCCCAGGTGCTGTGTTTGTTTCTGCAGCAGGAGGCTGACATCAGTTTGTTTTTGTCCTTCAGGAAGTCATTTTCTCCCTGTAAATTTTTACTGATAAAAAATGTTCTTGTTGACATTCAGTACTTTAATTTTATGTTGTCACACAGTTTATATCCTGCAGTCGTCTGTATTGTCCCTGTGGTCACTGCTGACGACATCATGAGGACGCGTTGGAGGACCTGTTTTCACCACAGTGACACGCTCAGAATGTCGATCTGTGACATTCAGGTCACATCTGCTCCGAGTTAATGGATCAGTCTGAACGGCGCTCGATGACCCGCCGCCATCCATCGATCACATGGTTATAAAGAGCTGCAGCACCACACGCCGCTCCTCAGAGACACGACCGCCACTGCTGAAACCAGCAGACATCCAGCTGACATCCATCCCACATACAGCTGACATCAAGAAGACATCCAGCCGACGTCCAGCGGACAACAATGACTCATCACCAGCCGACCAGTACTCTCTGCTCTCTGGGAGGAAACTGCACATCCTTCCTGTCTGATCATCATCACCACAGCAGGATGTCGAAGCTTCTCCACCTTCATGGCCACGTCCCAGCACACCACACTCACCTGAAGCCTCACCTGTTCCCCACAGTTGACGTTCCTGACCACGCCCACTACATCATCGGCTCTGTCATCCTGTTGGTAGGGGTGATGGGCATGCTGGGAAACGGTCTGGTCATCTATGTGTTCTGTCGCAGTCCGACACTTCGTTCGCCCAGCAACCTGCTGGTGGTCAACCTGGCGGCAGCAAACTTCCTGATGTCTCTGACGCAGTCTCCTGTCTTCTTTGTGTCCAGCCTACATCACCACTGGGTGTTTGGGGAGCTCGCCTGTGAGCTGTACGCTTTCTGTGGAGCGTTGTTTGGCATCACCTCCATGATGACATTGACAGCCATTGCGGTGGATCGCTGCCTGGCCATCACACGGCCACTGGCTCTGCTGGGCGGAGTGAGTTGTGAGCGGGTGTGGGTGGTGCTGGTGGAGGTGTGGTTGTACTCTCTAGGGTGGAGTCTGCCACGTTCTTCGGGTGGAGCGCCTACATCCCTGAAGGCCTGCAAACGTCCTGCAGCTGGGACTACATGAGCTTCACCACCGCCGTGCGCACCTACACCATTCTGCTGTTCGCCTTTGTCTTCTTTGTCCCGCTCTGTCTCATCGCCGGCTGCTACTTCGCCATCTTCCAAGCGGTGCGGGGGGCAGCTCAGGAGGTGGAGCAGCTGAACTGTGGTCAGACCAACAAGGCGTACGAGCGTCTGCTCAGTGACTGGCGGTTGGCTGAAGTTGCTCTGGGAGTGATCCTGCTGTTCTGTGCGTCTGACAGCGAGTCTTGCTGGACGGAGAGTGAAGCTGATGGATCCAGTGCCGGGTCAGCGGCCGTCACCAGACAGGTGTCCACTGACGTCACTGCAAACAACACTGCCGCCCCCAACACCAACCCTGACACCGCCATGAGCATCTCTGACACCGCCATCGCCACCACCATCCTCAGCTAGCAGAGACGACAGACAGGAGCTGACTCACCTGATGGGGGCGCTGCAGCCGAGTAAACCTCTGCTGCTTTCTCTGTGAAACATGCTCCGTCCCACGATACTCCATGCCCCTGCACACGCCACAATGCTCCGCCCCCTTCACACACTATATTGTCACACCCCTTTCACATGCCACAATGCCCCGCCCCCTTAACATGCTACAGTGCTCTGCCCCCTTTACACGCCATGATGATATGATTTCAAAAGACAAAGGAGAAACTTCCTGATTTTCAGGAGGAAGTTTTCAGGTCATTTAGTTTTGATTGGACGCAGAGAAAACGTAATTTTGGGGCGGGGCTGGACTTTAAACACTGATGACAACATAATTTCTTTCTGTCCAATAACAGATTCTCTAACTGTTTTATGTAAAAGACTGTGACTGTGTGTCCTTCCTTCCTTCCTTCCTTCCTTCCTTCCTTTTCACCTTCTGTCCTCCCTTCTTTTGTAGCCTGTTTCCTTTCTCATCCCCTTTCCTTCCTTTCGTATCTCAGTGTTTCCTTCCTCACACCTGTCGGTCAGTTTATCCATCGCTGCGGACTCTTCCTCACTGAACGTGACTTCCTGTCTTACATCATACATCCTGTTTGTGGACTGTGTCCGTGTTAATGCTGCTGTCAATAAAGTTTGAGTGTGTTGAATGTAACATGTTAATCCTCCAGATTAGCTGTGTCTTCAGTCTGTTAGCAGTTAGCAGATTAGCTGTGTGCTGTTAATCCATCTGCAGTGTGTCTGTCAGTCAACATGTCGTCGGTCAGAAGGAACCCAGTCTTGCTCTTCTCAGGTATGTCCTGAACCAAACCTCACTCACATTTCCAATGATTGTAAACCAGGTATAGACTGATGCCTGAACAGCTCCAAGGCTCCTGGATCTGCTCATCATTAGCAGAGTCAGTCAGATTAAACATCTCAATCTGAAGGATGAATTCATCTGATGAGTTGCCTCAGATTAAACCTGAAAACATCCACAGTGTTCGTCTCTCAGAATCAGCAGTTTTTTTTATGGGACTTTTGGATGAACAGCTTTAATGTGACAGTACACAGAGCTATTTCCTTCTGATTTCATCATCCAGTGAAAATGATCAGCCTGACACCTCTGTTGTTTGTGTATTTGTATGTTTTTCAGTGCTGCTGGTTGTTGTGTCGGTGTCTGCCTTCGTGGAGGAGCTCGATGACTCGTGAGTGTCTTTAAATGATTGATTGAAGCTGTAGGGGAGACCGGGTCCAGTTGGTCATAGTTTAGCTGCCGTTACTAAAGATGAAGGAACCGACAGAAACAAGTTCAACATTGAACTCTGAAGAACTGGAAAACATCAACATTTAAACACAGATCTGTAATAAACATAAACATAGAATGATGAATGTTAATTTATTCTAAATGTAAACATGTAATTTGAACATAAATGTATTAGAACATGTTATGTTGGTAACAGTATTACAAAGATGAATGTATCAAACATTGAAAGTACATTTGTTTATAATATGTTAATCTTTAGAGTATAACATGTTTACGTTTATAATAGGTTTATGTTTATTATAATAGTCAGGGTCACTATGTCCTGATTTCAACCTTTGTTCAAAATCTTCTGGGAGTTTATAAACTATACGTTTTTGGAAAGTTCAGAGTCTGACAAACCCCAAAACGAAGGTTTCCATTATTTTCAAGATGTCTGTGGCGGCCATCTTGGACTTTCAAAATAGAGACCAGCCATAACCTGTTTTTAGCTGGGTCCATATTGATAAATCAAAGTGGTTCTGAGTTTATAAGTTAATTATATATTTTTCAAGCCAAAGAAACCATTTCCAATACATTAAGAATTGAATCTGATGCTGCATCTGCCTCTAATTTGTTTTTTTATCAAGAAAATAATTGCTGTATCTCTTGTTGTCGTTGGGAACATAAATTAGGCGTCACACAGAGGCACCAATTATGTAGGGATCAACATTTCTATGCATCACCAAGTGGACACCATTAATGTTGTAAATTGGCTATAGGAAATAATTATTATTAATAATTAATAATTATGTTAAATAATGTGACTTAATTAACATTAAATCACCTCGTGGGGCACCATTCCCGTAAAGGGAAAAATGATAGCCAGTTAAAGATATCAGTCTCATAAAATATGCTAAACTATTAATTTGGAATTTTAATTAATAATTAAATAATAACCATAACCAAAATTAACAGTAAAGCCTGAAGGAGTTCTTGACGCAGCAGAGGTTGACTATTCATTCACTCTTGTGCAACATTAAACAGACAGCAGGTATGATTCCAAAGAATTATATCAATCAATTTTTCAATTTTATTTATATAGCCCAATATCACAAATCACAGTTTGCCTCACAAGGCTTTACAGCATACGACATCCCTCTGTCCTTTGGACCCTCACAGCTGATCAGGAAAAACTCTCCAAAAAACAAAACAACAACAAACTAGCAAAGAGATCTGATCTGAGAACTGATCAAAGAGCCATTTTGGCCTACAAAACTAGAGAGAGAGAGAACTACAAGATGGCCGAATCAAAGCCGGCTTCAGGTCGGGGGAGGTGTCTGTCTGACCGTGTGGTCAGGACAAAGACAAAGGAAAAGAAGCGGGAACTTTGAAATGCCTGTTTGGGTGTAGCTCTGTTGAAAGCCTATTTGTGAATGAATCTGTGTCAATGTGACGTGTGTTGCAGACGGTCTGGATTAGTGCAGAGATTGTTTAGTTGTGTGCAAGAATCTGTTTGTGAACAGTATTAGCAAACTAAACACTTAGCTTTGGCGAAGCCAACTAATCAATGACCTAACTGCAAACAATCACAACAATAACTCAATGACATCATTAAATCACGTACAACAAGTTAAACAGTCTTGCTTAGCCTGTAAAGCTGTGACAAGCTATGCCCAGTTGTTACGTTACTGATCCTTGAATGGATGAAAGAAAGAGTCACTTGGTGGTGTGCTTTGTTAGCTGGCAGAAGGAGGCTGGGAAGATGGTTCCAGGTGCAGTCTTTGTCGTTTCCATGTTCCAAAAGTGGAACTCTAAGGAAGTTGGTCACTCAGGTCTTTGCAGAGTTAGACGCTGGGTGCTAACTCACTTGGTTCCTTGTTGAGAGAAAGAGGTTGAGGTCCTTGTTGTAGAAAGCTAGTTGCAAATCTTGTGCTTGCAAGTCTAACTTCTCTGGTTCAGGTTTGCCTCAGCCTTGAGCGTGGGCAAGCCATGGTCCAGGAAAAGAGAGTCTGTGACCAATTGCCCCACCTTTGATGGTTCAGGGCAAGGAGCAAGGTCCATTGGCTGGTCCAGGCCCAGCGGAGAAGAGAGGTGTGTCTTAGTCAGGAGTGTGGTTCCAAATCCAACCAAGGGGAGGAAGTGGAACCCAAGAACGGCAGTTCAGGTGGCAGAGGCAGCTCTTAGGCATGCAGAGATTGTAGGTAATGTTCAGTTTGGCCGGGGAGGCCTGGGGCTTGGCTCAGGCAAACCGGTATGGAATACAGCAGGTCTCAAAGATAAAAGAAAGCTGGTTGTGGAACAGATACGCAGACAGGAGGAGATGTTAAGGGGTGCAAAGGTAGTGGCCCAGGCTAAACAGGGACAGTGGTTGAATTGGGAAAGTGTAGAGAAGAGGAAGCTTAGTTGGAGGGACCTGTGGAGTATGGAGGAGAATCGTATTAGATTCCTGGTAGGGGCTACATACGATGTGTTACCAACCCCCCAGAACCTAAAACTGTGGGTAAATGAGGACCCATCATGCCCATTGTGTTCAGGTACGGCAACCTTAAAGCATATTTTGTCAGGCTGTAAAGTTAGCTTGTCACAAGGCCGATATACATGGAGACATAACCAGGTGTTGAAATGTTTAGCTGCAGGAATCGAAGGGAAACGAAGACAGGTGAATTCAGAAGGTGTTAAGGAGTTTAGCAATTCAGTTTGTCCGTGAGGGAGAGAAATACAGAAGGGATAAGTTAGTAAGGAGGCAGGGGTGTGGCCGCCTAGAAGGTGCTTGTGATTGGGAAATGCAGGTAGATTTAGGGGGAAAGCTTGTTGTTCCCCAGGAAATAGTTTGTACCAAGCAGAGGCCGGACATAGTGTTGTGGTCAGTGAGTCAACGGATAGTTTATTTCATTGAGCTGACAGTTGCTTGGGAAGACTCAGTGGAAGAAGCCTATGAAAGGAAAAGCTTAGATATGCAGATTTAGGAGCAGAAGCTGAGCTGCGAGGATGGAAGACTAGGATTTGTCCAGTGGAAGTGGGGTGTAGGGGATTCATAGCAAGATCAGCTGTCTCGCTCCTGGGGGAACTCGGAGTGCTGGGACAGAGTTTGAGGAAGACAGTGAGGGAAATGTCAGATGAAGCAATAAGAACCAGCCAGCTCATCTTCTACAGAAGAAATAATGTCAGTTGGGGGCCAGCAGGGGGAACTACTAAGCAGGGCACATAACTCCTTGAGATCAGGTGGAGAGATCCACTTCCTGTCAGGAGGAAATCCAGGAAGAGGAAGGTTATTTAAGTGTGGGAGTGGCCTATTTGAATCCATTTTGTTTGAGGCCATGCTGCAAGGGGAGTGTGTTTGCTGATCCTGTGAGTTTATCTATCTCCTTTAACTTTAGCTTATATTGTAGTTATGCTATGTAGCGTGTGAAATAGAGTATGGTGAATGTGCTAGGAAAGGTAGTATCAGCATTGCTTCTGCCTGGAGCTCGCATGTACGGAGCCTGGGTTTGTTGAAGGTGGCAGTGCTGTGTGTGACTTATGCGTTAAGTGGTGGGAGATTGATTGGCCTGACATCAATTGATTTAGTTTCACTACCGCGGTAGTGTCCAACTCCTGTTAAGAGCTTCTTAAAGAGCGATCGTAAGAGCGATCCGAAGAAGGGCATTAAGAACTCATCTGGGAAACACTCATATCTTAGCGACGCTTCTTAGCTAAGATGTTCTTAACTGTGCTCTTAAGTCTTAAGATCTCTTAACTGGGAAACACGGCCATTAACTTTTGTAAACAATGTGATTGTGTGACTCCGCCCACCAGTCCACTCTGTGGTTATATGACTCCGCCCACCAGTCCACCCTGTGGTTGTATGACTCCGCCCACCAGTCCACCCTGTGGTTGTATGACTCCGCCCACCAGTCCAGTGTCTCTGACAGTCTCCATCATGTCAGTGAAAACATGGATGCTTCACACACAGAAGATCTATACAATCAGCACAGTTTCAAGATTAGAGTCACCAATTCAGTATCTGACCAAATGTCTCCCCTTCTGTTCCTGAGACATGACGTTAAAACATGATGATGTCACAGTCAAGCTGACCTTTGACCTTTTGACCTTCATTATTTTATCCTGTTAGACATTTGTGTCAAGTTTGGTCAGAATTAGTGAATGAATTCTTCAGTTATGGACAGAAACATGTTTAGTGAGGTCACACTGACCTTTGATCATGTCTCTAACGTGATCATGTATGTTACATATGATCATGTATGGAAAATGTGTGGGCAAGAGTTCAACACATGAAGAACAACATGATAACTGAAATGAGTCTGATTGTTTTTAACAGCTTCCTGGAGACGAGAGGAGACGACGACATCTGGCTCATCAAAGTACGTCCATTTTATTTCCACCTGTTCTCACCTGATCTTATCTGTTCTCACATTGTTCCTACATTTGGCCGCGTTCAGTGTCAGTCTGCGTGACGGTGCGTTCAGTGTCAGTCTGCGTGACGGTGCGTTCAGTGTCAGTCTGCGTGACGGTGCGTTCAGTGTCAGTCTGTGTGACGGTGCGTTCAGTGTCAGTCTGTGTGACGGTGCGTTCAGTGTCAGTCTGTGTGACGGTGCGTTCAGTGTCAGTCTGTGTGACGGTGCGTTCAGTGTCAGTCTGTGTGATGGTGCGTTCAGTGTCAGTCTGTGTGACGGTGCGTTCAGTGTCAGTCTGTGTGACGGTGCGTTCAGTGTCAGTCTGTGTGACGGTGCGTTCAGTGTCAGTCTGTGTGACGGTGCGTTCAGTGTCAGTCTGTGTGACGGTGCGTTGTGTGACGGTGCGTTCAGTGTCAGTCTGTGTGACGGTGCGTTCAGTGTCAGACTGTGTGACGGTGCGTTCAGTGTCAGTCTGCGTGACGGTGCGTTCAGTGTCAGTCTGCGTGACGGTGCGTTCAGTGTCAGACTGTGTGACGGTGCGTTCAGTGTCAGTCTGTGAGTTACAGTGTTGTTCTGTCTCTGCTCTGGTGCAGTTTTACGCCCCCTGGTGTTCCTTCTGTAAACAGCTGGACCCTGTTTGGCATCAGATCGGATCAGAACTCAAAAGTCTCGGTTCTCCAATCAACGTTGGCAAATCTGACGCCACCGTCAGCACAGGTCGGTCAGACTACCAAAATAAAAGTCACCTGTTTCCTGTGATCCACCTGTGTGTCAATCAGTCTGATCCACTGATTCCTTATTGTTGTTATTGTTATGATTTTCTGTCTTCAGGTTTGGCCAAAGAGTTTAAGGTCAGAGGTTATCCAGTCATCGTCATGTGAGTCCTCTCTGCTGCACCGTCTCTATTAACATTAACTCTATTAACTAACTCTATTAACTAACCCCTAACAAAAACTCACCTCACTGTGTCTGTGTCTGTGTCTGTGACTGTGTCTGTGACTGTGTCTGTGACTGTGTCTGTCTGTCTGTCTGTCTGTCTGTCTGTGTCTGTCTGTCTGTCTGTCTGTGTGTCTGTGTCTGTGTCTGTGTCTGTGTCTGTGACTGTGTCTGTGACTGTGTCTGTCTGTCTGTCTGTCTGTCTGTCTGTGTGTCTGTGACTGTGTCTGTCTGTCTGTCTGTCTGTGTCTGTCTGTCTGTCTCTCTGTCTGTCTGTCTGTGTGTCTGTGTCTGTGTCTGTGTGTCTGTGTCTGTGTGTCTGTCTGTGTCTGTGTGTCTGTCTGTCTGTGTGTCTGTGTCTGTCTGTGTCTGTGTCTGTCTGTGTCTGTGTCTGTGTGTCTGTGTGTCTGTGTCTGTGTCTGTGTGTCTGTGTCTGTGTGTCTGTCTGTGTCTGTGTGTCTGTCTGTCTGTGTGTCTGTGTCTGTCTGTGTCTGTGTCTGTCTGTGTCTGTGTCTGTGTCTGTGTGTCTGTGTCTGTGTGTCTGTCTGTGTCTGTCTGTCTGTGTGTCTGTGTCTATGTGTCTGTGTCTGTGTCTGTGTGTCTGTCTGTGTCTGTGTGTCTGTGTCTGTGTGTCTGTGTGTCTGTGTCTGTGTGTCTGTGTGTCTGTCTGTGTGTCTGTGTCTGTGTCTGTCTGTCTGTCTGTGTCTGTGTCTGTGTCTGTGTCTGTCTGTGTGTCTGTGTCTGTGTGTCTGTCTGTGTGTCTGTGTCTGTGTCTGTGTCTGTCTGTCTGTGTCTGTCTGTGTCTGTGTCTGTGTCTGTGTGTCTGTGTCTGTGTGTCTGTCTGTGTCTGTGTCTGTGTCTGTGTGTCTGTGTCTGTCTGTGTATGTCTGTGTCTGTCTGTGTCTGTGTGTCTGTCTGTCTGTGTCTGTGTGTCTGTGTGTCTGTCTGTCTGTGTGTCTGTCTGTGTCTGTGTGTCTGTCTGTGTCTGTGTGTCTGTCTGTCTGTCTGTCTGTGTGTGTGTGTGTCTGTCTGTGTCTGTGTCTGTCTGTGTCTGTGTGTCTGTCTGTCTGTCTGTGTGTCTGTGTGTGTGTCTGTGTGTCTGTGTCTGTGTGTCTGTCTGTGTGTCTGTCTGTCTGTGTGTCTGTCTGTCTGTGTGTCTGTGTCTGTGTGTCTGTGTCTGTCTGTGTCTGTCTGTGTCTGTGTCTATGTGTCGGTGTGTCTGTGTCTGTCTGTGTGTCTGTGTCTGTGTCTGTGTCTGTCTGTGTGTCTGTGTCTGTGTGTCTGTGTCTGTGTGTCTGTCTGTGTGTCTGTCTGTGTGTCTGTGTCTGTGTGTCTGTGTCTGTCTGTGTGTCTGTGTGTCTGTGTCTGTCTGTGTGTCTGTGTCTGTGTCTGTGTCTGTCTGTGTCTCTGTCTCTGTCTGTCTGTGTCTGTGTGTCTGTGTGTCTGTGTGTCTGTGTGTCTGTGTCTGTCTGTCTGTGTTTGTGTCTGTCTGTCTGTGTTTGTGTCTGTCTGTGTCTCTGTCTCTGTCTGTCTGTGTCTGTGTGTCTGTGTGTCTGTGTGTCTGTGTCTGTGTCTGTGTCTGTGTGTCTGTGTGTCTGTGTCTGTCTGTCTGTGTTTGTGTCTGTCTGTCTGTGTTTGTGTCTGTCTGTCTGTGTTTGTGTCTGTCTGTCTGTATCTGTGTCTGTCTGTTCTAACTGACGGTTCTAACTAACTGATGGTTCTCTGTGTTCTCAGGCTGAAGAGAGACGTCAGATATTTTTACTCAGGACCAAGAACCAAAGATGGAATCATGGACTTTGCCAATCGAGTCGGAGGGTCAGTGCTCATTTATCTCATGTTGTCTCACAGTGTGTCCGAACAGCATGTGAGCGTCAGACTGTCACGCCACGTCACGTTACATCAGACGCTCTCTGTCACTCTGTCATGTCGGTCCAATCTGCTGCGCCTTCACAGTGACCTCTGACAGGATGAGTATGTACTTCCTGATTATTCCAGATGACATCACTGTCACAGGTAACTGATAGGTGTCACTGCCGTAGCTCCCAGAATGCATCACACCTCCATCTATAGTACAGCGACCTCTGCTGAGCGTTACAGTTCTCACCAGAAACCTTCCTGCTAATCTCCCTCCAGCCTGATGATGACTTATTTGGGTTTTTGTAGTGACATTACAGCGGTCAGTGTGACATTACAGCGGTCAGTGTGACATCAGAGCGTTCAGTGTGACATCAGAGCGTTCAGTGTGACATCACAGCAGTCAATGTGACATCACAGCAGTCAATGTGACATATAGCAGTCAGTGTGACATCACAGCAGTCAATGTGACATCACAGCGGTCAGTATGACATCAGAGCAGTCAGTGTGACATCACAGCAGTCAATGTGACATCACAACAGTCAGTGTGACATCACAGCAGTCAATGTGACATCACAGAAGTCAGTGTGACATCACAGCAGTCAGTGTGACATCACAGCAGTCAGTGTGACATCACAGCAGTCAGTGTGACATCACAGCGTTCAGTTTGACATCACAACGGTCAGTGTGACATCACAGCAGTCAGTGTGACATCACAGCGTTCAGTGTGACATCACAACAGTCAGTGTGACATTACAGCGTTCAGTGTGACATCACAATAGTCAGTGTGACATCACAGCGTTCAGTGTGACATCACAGCGGTCAGTATGACATCACAACAGTCAGTGTGACATCACAGCAGTCAGTGTGACATCACAATAGTCAGTGTGACATCACAGCGGTCAGTGTGACATCACAGCGTTCAGTGTGACATCACAGCGTTCAGTGTGACATCACAGCAGTCAGTGTGACATCACAGCAGTCAGTGTGACATCACAGCAGTCAGTGTGACACCACAGCGGTCAGTGTGACATCACAGCAGTCAGTATGACATCACAACAGTTAGTGTGACATCACAACAGTCAGTGTGACACCACAGCGGTCAGTGTGACATCACAGCAGTCAGTGTGACATCACAGCAGTCAGTGTGACATCACAGTAGGCACATCATCACCCCTGTGTGTGGTGTCCTTCAGGCCTCTGATTCGACCTCTGAACAGTCTGCAACTCTTCCAACACGCCATGAACCGCCATGATGTCATGTTTGTTTACGTTGGAGCCACATCACAGCTGAAGGTACAAACAAACACACAGACACACACACACACACAAACACAAAGTGACCTCTGGTGTTTTAAATAATTTCCCCTCGGGGATCAATAAAGTATTTCTGATTCTGATTCTGATTTTTTCAGGGAAACTACACATCAGCCGCAGAAGAGCTGATCGTCCACACCTTCTTCTTCTCCTCTTCCAGAGATGTCCTGCCGAAGGTCTTTATCACTCACATGACAGTAGATGACAGTAGATGTGACAGTAGATGTGACAGTAGATCAATCAATCAATCAATCAATTTTATTTATAAAGCCCAATATCACAAATACAATTTGCCTCACAGGGCTTTACAGCATACGACATCCCTCTGTCCTTTAGACCCTCACAGCTGATCAGGAAAAACTCCCCAAAAAACCCTTTAACGGGGAAACAAATGGTAGAAACCTCAGGAAGAGCAACTGAGGAGGGATCCCTCTTCCAGGACGGACAGACGTGCAGTAGATGTCGTACAGAACAGATCAGCATAACAAATTAACAGTAATCTGTATGACACAATACAGTAATCTGCATGACATCCTCGGTAATGACAGTAGCTTACAACAACATTCATGAAAGTAATAATACTGTCGTTATAGTTCTGGCTACTGTGGTACAATATGTTGAAAGTATATATTAGTATCAGGCAGTATACATGTATGATAATATCATATGTCTATAATAGCAGTAGAAGTATGACTAATGATTAATGATGGCAGCAGCAGCAGCAGGAGGCATCTGGCAGGACCACGGCAGCAGCACAACCACACACGTCACACTATCCAGGCACCGCTGCAATACGAGTTAACCTGAGAGACAGTGGAGCACAAAGGCTCCGGAGAAGAAGCCGAGTTAGTGACATCCAGAATGGCCGAGTAAAATAGATACAGTAATAGGATACGAGAGAGAGAGAGAGAGAGCGAGAGCGAGAGAGAGAGAAGGTGCCCGGTGCATTATAGGTGGTCCTCCGGTAGACTAGGCCTAAGTCAGCCTAACTAGGGGCTGGTACAAGGCAAGCCTGAGCCAGCCCTAACTATAAGCTTTATCAAAGAGGAAAGTCTTAAGTCTAGCCTTAAATGTGGAGACGGTGTCTGCCTCCCGGACCGTAGCAGGAAGATTACAGTAGATGACAGTAGATGACAGTAGATGTGACAGTAGATGACAGTAGATGGAGAGTAGATGTGACAGTAGATGTGACAGTAGATGACAGTAGATGACAGTAGATGTGACAGTAGCTGGACAGTAGATGTGACAGTAGATGTGACAGTAGATGACAGTAGATGGAGAGTAGATGTGACAGTAGATGTGACAGTAGATGACAGTAGATGTGACAGTAGATGTGACAGTAGATGACAGTAGATGTGACAGTGGATGTGACAGTAGATGACAGTAGATGACAGTAGATGTGACAGTAGATGACAGTAGATGTGACAGTAGATGTGACAGTAGATGACAGTACATGACAGTAGATGTGACAGTAGATGTGAGAGTAGATGTGACAGTAGATGACAGTAGATGGAGAGTAGATGTGACAGTAGATGTGACAGTAGATGACAGTAGATGTGACAGTAGATGACAGTAGATGGAGAGTAGATGTGACAGTAGATGTGACAGTAGATGACAGTAGATGTGACAGTAGATGACAGTACATGACAGTAGATGTGACAGTAGATGTGACAGTAGATGTGACAGTAGATGACAGTAGATGTGACAGTAGATGTGACAGTAGATGACATTAGATGACAGTAGATGGAGAGTAGATGTGACAGTAGATGACAGTAGATGTGACAGTAGATGACAGTAGATGTGACAGCAGATGACAGTAGATGACAGTAGATGTGACAGTAGATGACAGTAGATGTGACAGTAGATGTGACAGTAGATGACAGTAGATGACAGTAGATGGAGAGTAGATGTGACAGTAGATGACAGTAGATGTGACAGTAGATGTGACAGTAGATGACAGTAGATGACAGTAGATGACAGTAGATGTGACAGTAGATGTGACAGTAGATGACAGTAGATGTGACAGTAGATGACAGTAGATGGAGAATAGATGACAGTAGATGTGACAGTAGATGACAGTAGATGACAGTAGATGTGACAGTAGATGTGACAGTAGATGACAGTAGATGTGACAGTAGATGACAGTAGATGTGACAGTAGATGTGACAGTAGATGTGACAGTAGATGACAGTAGATGACAGTAGATGTGACAGTAGATGACAGTAGATGTGACAGTAGATGACAGTAGATGACAGTAG
The DNA here is from genome assembly GCA_035609425.1 of Epinephelus awoara. Lineage (NCBI taxonomy): Eukaryota > Metazoa > Chordata > Actinopteri > Perciformes > Serranidae > Epinephelus > Epinephelus awoara. The sequence goes on along the minus strand of CM069306.1, from coordinate 388,181 downwards.
ATGTGACAGTAGATGACAGTAGATGTGACAGTAGGTGACAGTAGATGACAGTAGATGACAGTAGATGTGACAGTAGATGTGACAGTAGATGTGACAGTAGATGACAGTAGATGTGACAGTAGACGACAGTAGATGACAGTAGATGTGACAGTAGATGACAGTAGATGACAGTAGATGTGACAATAGATGTGACAGTAGATGACAGTAGGTGACAGTAGATGACAGTAGATGTGACAGTAGATGTGACAGTAGATGACAGTAGATGACAGTAGATGTGACAGTAGATGACAGTAGATGTGACAGTAGATGACAGTAGATGACAGTAGATGTGACAGTAGATGTGACAGTAGATGACAGTAGATGTGACAGTAGATGACAGTAGATGACAGTAAATGTGACAGTAGATGTGACAGTAGATGACAGTAGATGACAGTAGATGTGACAGTAGATGTGACAGTAGATGTGACAGTAGGTGACAGTAGATGACAGTAGATGTGACAGTAGATGTGACAGTAGATGACAGTAGATGTGACAGTAGATGTGACAGTAGATGTGACAGTAGATGAAAGTAGATGTGACAGTAGATGTGACAGTAGATGTGACAGCAGATGACAGTAGATGTGACAGTAGATGTGACAGTAGATGACAGTAGATGTGACAGTAGATGTGACAGTAGATGACAGTAGATGTGACAGTAGATGTGACAGTAGATGTGACAGTAGATGTGACAGTAGATGACAGAAGTTGTGACAGTAGATGACAGTAGATGGAGAGTAGATGACAGTAGATGTGACAGTAGATGACAGTAGATGTGACAGTAGATGTGACAGTAGATGACAGTAGATGTGACAGTAGATGACAGTAGATGTGACAGTAGATGACAGTAGATGTGACAGTAGATGACAGTAGATGACAGTAGATGTGACAGTAGATGACAGTAGATGTGACAGTAGATGACAGTAGATGACAGTAGATGTGACAGTAGATGACAGTAGATGACAGTAGATGTGACAGTAGGTGACAGTAGATGACAGTAGATGACAGTAGATGTGACAGTAGATGTGACAGTAGATGACAGTAGATGTGACAGTAGACGACAGTAGATGACAGTAGATGTGACAGTAGATGACAGTAGATGTGACAGTAGATGACAGTAGATGACAGTAGATGTGACAATAGATGTGACAGTAGATGACAGTAGGTGACAGTAGATGACAGTAGATGTGACAGTAGATGTGACAGTAGATGACAGTAGATGACAGTAGATGTGACAGTAGATGACAGTAGATGACAGTAGATGTGACAGTAGATGTGACAGTAGATGACAGTAGATGACAGTAGATGTGACAGTAGATGTGACAGTAGATGTGACAGTAGGTGACAGTAGATGACAGTAGATGTGACAGTAGATGTGACAGTAGATGTGACAGTAGATGACAGTAGATGTGACAGTAGATGTGACAGTAGATGACAGTAGATGTGACAGTAGATGTGACAGTAGATGTGACAGTAGATGACAGTAGATGTGACAGTAGATGTGACAGTAGATGTGACAGTAGGTGACAGTAGATGACAGTAGATGTGACAGTAGATGTGACAGTAGATGACAGTAGATGACAGTAGATGGAGAGTAGATGTCCCTGTCTCATCTCTCTGTCTGTCTCCAGGCGGTGTCCCTGCCGTCCCTGCCGGCCGTGGTGGTCTTTAAAGACGGGACTTTCTTCACGTTTGATGGTGAGAGAACAAACTGAATCTGTGTCTCAGAGACACCTGTGGACATATAGAAGAGACTGGACAGAAACAGAGGACTAGAGGAAGACAGCAGACTGGACAAAGACAGCTACTGGAGAGAGACATCTAATAGACTGGACAGAGACAGCTAATAGACTGGACAGAGACATCAGCTGGACAGAGACAGCAGACTGGACAGAAACATCAGCTGGACAGAGACAGCTAATAGACTGGACAGAGACATCAGCTGGACAGAGACAGCTAATAGACTGGACAGAGACATTGGCTGGACAGAGACAGCTAATGGACAGAGACAGCTAACGGAGTTCGGTTATATTCCATCTAAATGTGTCAATAAAGTTGATTCAAACACAGATGAATCAGACGTTACCGTGGTTACAACCGTTGTGACCTGTGCATGTTCCAGTGGAACGTGACGGAGACCTGAAGTCGTGGATCAACAGAGAACGTTTCCCAAACTTCTTCAGGATCGACAGCTACACCCTGTACGCCATGGGAGACTCAGGTAACCTCACCTGCCCTCTGTCCTCATGTGTCCACACCTGTCCATTGAACCTTTTTAAGAAGGAGACGTGATCCTGATTCTGATCCTGATCTCTGAGCTGACTGAGCCTGAGCTGAGAAAACAGATCAGCTGATCAGGAAACAAACGGTAGAAACCTCAGGAAGAGCAACTGAGGAGGGATCCCTCTTCCAGGACGGACAGATGTGCAGTAGATGTCGAACAGAACAGATCAGCATAATAAATTAACAGTAATCCGTATGACACAATGAGAGAGAGAGAGAGAGAGAGACAGAGACAGACAGACAGAGAGAGAGACAGAGAGAGAGAGAGAAGGTGCCCGGTGTATTATAGGTGGTCCTCCGGCAGACTAGGCCTAAGTCAGCCTAACTAGGGGCTGGTACAAAGCAAGCCTGAGCCAGCCCTAACTATAAGCTTTATCAAAGAGGAAAGTCTTAAGTCTACTGGTTGTTTACTGGTTATTTACCAGTTATTCACAGGTTATTTACCAGTTATGTACTTGTTAATTACAGGTTATTTACCAGTTATGTACTGGTTATTTACCAGTTATGTACTGGTTATTTACTTGTTATTTACCGGTAATGTACTGGTTATTTACCAGTTATTTACTTGTTATTTACAGGTTATTTACCAGTTATTTACTGGTTATTTACTTGTTATTTACAGGTTATTTACCAGTTATTTACTGGTTATTTACCAGTTACTTACCAGTTATTTACTTGTTATTTACCAGTAATGTACTGGTTATTTACCAGTTATTTACCAGTTATTTACTGGTTATAAACTGGTTATTAAATGGTCATATACTGATTATTTACCAGTTATTTGCTTGTTATTTACAGGTTATTTACCAGTTATTTACTGGTTATTTACCAGTCATTTATCAGTTATTTACTTGTTATTTATTGGTTATTTACCAGTCACTTATCAGTTATGAACTTGTTATTTACAGGTTATTCACCAGTTATTTACTGGTTATTTACTTGTTATTTACAGGTTATTTTCCAGTTATTTACTGGTTATTTACCAGTCATTTATCAGTTATTTACTTGTTATTTACTGGCTATTTACCAGTTACTTACCAGTTATTAACTTGTTATTTACAGGTTATTTACCAGTTATTTACTGGTTATTTACCAGTCATTTATCAGTTATTTGCTTGTTATTTACTGGTTATTTACCAGTTATTTACTTGTTATTTACAAGTTATTTACAGGTTATTAACCAGTTATTTACTGGTTATTTACCAGTCATTTATCAGTTATTTACTGGTTATTTACAGGTTATTTACCAGTTATTTACTGGTTATTTACCAGTCATTTATCAGTTATTTACTGGTTATTTACTTATTTACCAGTTATTTACTTGTTATTTACAGGTTATTTACCAGTTATTTACTGGTTATTTACCAGTCATTTATCAGTTATTTGCTTGTTATTTACTGGTTATTTACCAGTTATTTACTTGTTATTTACAAGTTATTTACTGGTTATAAACTGGTTATTAAATGGTCATATACTGATTATTTACCAGTCATTTGCTTGTTATTTACAGGTTATTTACCAGTTATTTACTGGTTATTTACCAGTCATTTATCAGTTATTTACTTGTTATTTATTGGTTATTTACCAGTCACTTACCAGTTATTAACTTGTTATTTACAGGTTATTTACCAGTTATTTACTGGTTATTTACCAGTCATTTATCAGTTATTTGCTTGTTATTTACTGGTTATTTACCAGTTATTTACTTGTTATTTACAAGTTATTTACTGGTTATTAAATGGTCATATACTGATTATTTACCAGTTATTTGCTTGTTATTTACCAGTTATTTACTGGTTATTTACCAGTCATTTATCAGTTATTTACTTGTTATTTATTGGTTATTTACCAGTTATTTACTTGTTATTTACAAGTTATTTACTGGTTATTAAATGGTCATATACTGATTATTTACCAGTTATTTGCTTGTTATTTACCAGTTATTTACTTGTTATTTACAGGTTATTTTCCAGTTATTTACTGGTTATTTACTAGTCATTTATCAGTTATTTACTTGTTATTTATTGGTTATTTACCAGTTACTTGCCAGTTATTTACTTGTTATTTACAGGTTATTTTCCAGTTATTTACTGGTTATTTACCAGTCATTTATCAGTTATTTACTTGTTATTTACCAGTTATTTACTGGTTATTTACCAGTCATTTATCAGTTATTTACTTGTTATTCATTGGTTATTTACCAGTTACTTGCCAGTTATTTGCTTGTTATTTACAGGTTATTTTCCAGTTATTTACTGGTTATTTACCAGTCATTTATCAGTTATTTACTTGTTATTTATTGGCTATTTACCAGTTACTTACCAGTTATTTACTTGTTATTTACAGGTTATTTTCCAGTTATTTACTGGTTATTTACCAGTCATTTATCAGTTATTTACTTGTTATTTACAGGTTATTTACCAGTTATTTACTGGTTATTTACTGGTTATTTCCCAGTCATTTATCAGTTATTTACTTGTTATTTATTGGTTATTTACCAGTTACTTGCCAGTTATTTGCTTGTTATTTACAGGTTATTTTCCAGTTATTTACTGGTTATTTACCAGTCATTTATCAGTTATTTACTTGTTATTTATTGGTTATTTACCAGTTACTTGCCAGTTATTTGCTTGTTATTTACAGGTTATTTTCCAGTTATTTATTGGTTATTTACCAGTCATTTATCAGTTATTTACTTGTTATTGATTGGCTATTTACCAGTTACTTACCAGTTATTTACTTGTTATTTCCCAGTTATTAACTGGTTATTTACTGGTTATTAACTGGTTATTTATTGGTTATTAACTGGTTATTTACCAGTTATTTATCAGTTATTTCCCGGTTATTAACTGGTTATTTACTGGTTAATAACTAAGTGACTCTGCCCCTGTCTTGCAGGTAAACTGGTGGTGTTGGCACTGGTGGAGGACAGTCATGTGAGTGAGGACAGTCTGAGGTAAGACTGTGTCCAACAGGTCACTCCGTGACATCTGATTGGCTCTGACATTCCTGTGATGTGTTTCCTGTTTCACCTGTTTAGGTACAAGAGTCTGGTGGAGAAAGTGTCCTCAGACCACAGAGACGCCTACAGCAGGTCAGAGACACAGAGGACACTGAAACACTGAGAGACATAAATACTGAGACAAAGACATTAAATATTAAACTGTCTCTCTGTCTCTGTGTGGCTGTCTCTGTCTGTCTGTGTCTGTGTCTGTCTCTGTCTGTGTCTGTTTCTGTCTCTGTCTCTATCTGTGTCTGTCTCTGTCTCTATCTGTCTCTATCTGTCTCTGTCTCTGTCTCTGTCTGTCTGTGTCTGTCTCTGTCTCTATCTGTCTCTATCTGTCTCTGTCTCTGTCTGTCTGTGTCTGTGTCTGTTTCTGTCTCTGTCTCTATCTGTCTCTGTCTCTGTCTGTTTCTGTCTCTGTCTCTATCTGTCTCTGTCTGTCTATGTCTCTCTCTCTCTCTCTCTCTGTCTCTCTCTCTCTCTGTCTCTCTCTGTCTCTGTCTCTGTCTGTCTCTCAGGAGCTTCCACTTTGGTTTCATGGAGGACAGCAGCTACATTGAAGGACTTGTTATGGGGTAAGTTTGCCTTTAACAGAGACAGTGACTCTGTGTCTCTGGTCTATGACATCATAGAGCCTTGGGGGTCGTGACCTTGTCTTTTGTCCCTTGTCCAATGTGTCCATGTGGAGACATTAATGTTTAGAGACAGAATTTCTGATTAGACTGACCATGGATCAGCTGTTTGTCTTTGTTTGTTTGTTGTCAGTGATGTCATCATGCCGTCAGTCATCGTGGTTAATCTGTCCAATGACGGCTACTTCCTGCCAGAGGGCGCTGTGGAGACAGAGCGCCACCTGCTGGACTTCCTGAATGGGATTCTAGATGGCACAGTCCAGGTGAGTCAGTCTGCAGGTACACCTCGAGGACAGGGACGATCTATCGGCTGCGTTTCATTGTCTCTGAAATGTGTCTCTGTGTCTCACCTCTCAGTGTCAGGGAGGAAACGGCGTCCTTCAGCGTGTCAGACGCTTTGGTTATGACATCAGAGTCTCACTGATGGTACGTCCAAATACACACACAAACACATACACGGACACACACGGACACACACACACACACACACATACACACACACACACACACACACACACACATTATTTTGTTTGTATTGCACTGTTTTATGTTTTTATATTTTTATATTCTTGTATGTTTATTGTGAAGCACTTTGTGACCTCTGAGCTGTGAAAGCTGCTATATAAATAAAGATGTAATTACTTACACACACACACACACACACACACACACACACAACAAACCAAACTAATGTCGACCTGTAGAGGTGCTGAATATAATGATCAGTCTCGTCTCTGTGACCTCTGACCTCTCTGTCCGTCTGTCCAGCTGTTGTTCAGACAGGCTCCGGTGTTCGGCTACTTCCTGGTTGGCTTCCCGTTCGCTGTGGTTACTGTCTTCTTCTACCTCTGCTGCAAGAACCGTCCCACCACGAGTGACGATGACGACAATGACAGTGTCACACCGTCACTGCAGCGCCACTCCAGACTGACCGACAAAAAGTCGGACTGAGGCAAAGCGTCAGGGGGCGGAGCTTCAGGTGAAACTGATCAGATGTACATCCAGAGTTTTACTTTACTGTTGATGACATCATCAGTATGTGTTTGACCTGACATGTAATAAAAACAGTGAAACACGTCACGTTTGTTTTAATGACTGCGATCACAAAGAGTAAAGACCGTCATCTGACCGTGGTGACGCTAACGACCCCAAAGAAAGATGGACCACGCCTAATCATGATGTCACAATGACAGATGACAGAATGAAACAAAAGTCGGGTTCAACATGTGTCTGAATGAGACGACAGAACGTCGTCACGCTCAGCACGACTTCACAGCGTCGCCATGGTGACGTTAAGTCATGTGACGGGGGTGTAGTGTTTTTAACGTGAGCTTTTTACTCCTGCTGATTGAATTGATTCTTCAATAATCAGAAAGTTTATTAGTGAAAATGATCTGACTCAACAAAACCTGGAGGATCAGAAACATTTGTTTATTTCCTGTAATAATCCAACAGAACAATCTGATTGGCTGTTTGAGGAGGGAACCAGGGCGACGCTGATGCCAGGGTCGACCTGCAAAACTCTGAGTTACATGAAAGAAACACGGGATCAAAACATGTCATCAGTTGTTCTACAGATGAAACATGTTAAGTTTTTACCGATGTGCTGAATGGACCTGTCTCTCCTCTGACCTCTGACCTCTAACCTCTGCTTTCACACTACATGTCACATTCACTCACAGGTGTGTGTGAGGCGACCATAACAAGTCATTCATAACTGCCGCTGGTGTTTCAGGTGATGTTGATGTATGACGGCCCGCTGACGTCACATCCTGGTCTATGACCATGTGCGAGTGTTTACACTGTCGTGCTGTTATTTTCTCGTCTGACTGATAAAGAACTTTTTCTTTAACCTTTGAAAAGACAACAATCATTCACAGCTTGTTGTTTGACTCTGTGCTGATGTCACCGTACAGCCATAACTTAGCCATTAACAGTGATCATACTTGTGTCATCAGCCACACTCAGCAGAATGGTTGCCGAGCAACAAACACACACAGAGACATTCAGAGACGTGTTAGCGACAGGTTCAAGAAAACCTCGTGTGTCTACCATCAGAACGATTCTGCTCAGTTCCCTCATTCAGCCTGCACACACGAGCCGACTCTATGATGACATGATGTCTCCACAGCTCACCACACACGTTCAAATATTAAAGTACAACTGATTCCTTTACATCTCTAATGTATTTCCAACATCTCTGTGGACAGTTTAAGCCACAGACGTGGCACTGTTACACTGACACTCATTCAGATCCAGGTCAAACTCTCTGTGGCTGATTGAAGACATGTCTCATTAAGACTTCCGGCAAGATGGCGAACAGGGCACACAAAAACTTTTCAGCTCCGTTCGTTTGGTCCTTAACTTTGACACAAACCTTGTGTGGCAGGTTGAACGCTGCTGCACCGCCACTCTTACTTAGTATCAGCTGTGCCTAATTTCCAGCTGTCCGGGTCTGATTGCGAGGTGGTGCCACCTGCTTTATTGGTCATGCTCTCACTGGTGTGCACACTGTTACCTGGCGTTCACTTGGCGAGGGTTCTGTGTGGCGTGCTCCAGTTTTTGTACTGAACTTGGGACCTGTCAGGTGGGCATGGGTGCTGTAATGTTCGGGTACTTTTATCGCGCATCGTGGTGTGACAGCTGCCATGACTTTTCGCTTCACAGCGGTGTCGGCCGTGCCTGTTGTGTGCAGCTTTGGAGGGACTTGTGAGGAGCGTGGTATCTGCTCTTCCTCACCGCGAGACGTTGATGGTGCTTTGAGCTGGGTGTTAAGCTCGTTCTGTTTTATTTCTAACTTCCGCTAGCTCTGTTAGCCTTATGTTAACAGGTTGTCCTGCTCTCTGTCCTGTTGTAGCTGAGGCCACAGCTCGTGGTTTCTTTGGCTTTGCTGGTTTTTCTCAGGGTCCCGTCTCCATTGGCGAATTGACCATGCCAATGGCAAAGCCGTTCTGGCCAGGGAACTGGAGAAGCAAGTCTTACCAGCAGAGACCATCCCTGAACCATCTGCTACCATCATCAATGGTCTGGTTCAGAAGATGAAGGGCAACGAGCAGACCTCTCAACTTGCAGACTCGGTCCTGAATCAAATCCTACATGAAGGAGCCAGAAGCCAGAGGACTGATGTGGTCTTCGATGTATATCGGGAGGAATCAATCAAGAATGCAAAGAGAGAGAATCAGGGGAATACAGTTCCGAAATATTGCACCAGGTCACTGGATTCAGCAATCGAGAAGGTTTCTCGGGAGCTCGGCCATCAAGACAAACCTCATAAGATTCTTGGTGGCTGAGTTGAAGACACCCAAGCTGAGACACAAGCTGAATGACAAGCAGCTGTACATGGCCAGTGAGGAAAGCTGCTTGCACATCACCAAGGATCAGTGGGCAGAGGTTGAGGGCCTGCAGTCAAACTAAGAGGAGGCTGACACAAGAATCATTTTGCGTGCAGCCCATGCTGCAAAGGAAGGCTACAGTGCTGTAGTAGTAGCAGCTGATGACACTGATGTGCTGGTGCTCTGCCTGGCATTCTCTGCTGATTTCTCCTGTTCCTTATTCCAGAGATGTGGAACAAAGAACCAGGTTAGGTATCTTGATATCACCAAGCTACGTCAGGGGCTGGGAGTCGGTGTCTGTAATGCTCTGGTTGGCATGCATGCATTCACCAGATGCAATACTGTGAGTGCCTTCGCAGGCCGTGGTAAGCACCGAGCCTTGAAGCTTATTGATCAGAGCATTTCCAAGAAGTGTTCCTTGAGCTGGGGCAGTCCTGGGAAGTATCCCCTGACCTGTTCAAGAGGCTGCAAGCATTCACATGTAAACTGTACTCAGCACCTGCGACGACAGAGGACATCAAGCTTGAATCTAGCCAGCTACCACCATGCTCGGACTGCCTCTTTATGCATGCTATGCGTGCCAGCAGACACGTGTCAGCTCACCCTGGAATGGATGTGGGGCTCTCCACTCCCTGAGGCAGTGCTGCAACTGCAGTCGTAGATGCAAGCTGCCAGTGCATGAGCAATGGCTTGAAATGTACCAACCTGTGCAAGTTGCAAACATGTGACAATCAAGGCCAAGAGGATAACTTGACATGATGATCACAGATACAGACTTGACTGACTCTGAAACTGATGTCTGATCTTGAGTCAGGCCTTGAAATAATCTAAATACTGTACTCGTGTGCTCCACATTCTTTGACATAAGGATCATCATCTATTTTTTCTAGTTCTTTGTTCAAATGATTGCTTCAAAAGTAAAAAGTGTTGATTTGTTGAGAATGTTATCATTTTCCTTAAAGTCAGAAACATAAATCTTGCAGCTGAATCATATGGTTATTATCACCATAGGCACAGGGATCTTGATATAAATAAAGCTTTCATGTTTCATGGACATGAAACACCATACACATATAAACATATCTCCAGAACTATACGGCTACACCCATAAATCTGGTGCCTGGTGAAAGGTAAGACTTTAGAGACTTCAAATATGGTGTCGAAAAGAAGGTAAATATCACCTAATTACTCTGTTGTGAATAGATACAGAACAGAAAAATTAAAATGTCATTTCCGCCTTCAGTTCTTCAGTATCTTCAGAATGTGTTGGATTGATTTAGACAGCATGAGTAGTCAACAAACACCATAGCACCAAATAGGCACCATACACAGTCAGTGGGTTTCCGCTACAGGGGTCCATATATTCAATGCATGATAACCATCACTAAGCTTCCAGTCTGCTATGGCTATCATGTAAATAAATAATGTAGACATATATAGGACAAAGAAAATAGCAACAAGAATTTGCCCACCTTTTCTATTATGACCGGTGGTCTGGCTCATGGACTATCTTCCATCTGCGCAAGGCTGCACTGCACGGCCCGGTGACATGGACCGCCAGCTGGGCATCCTGAGGGATGGTTATCCATGGCCTCCAGCCCCGGTGCGGTCTCTCCGTTTTCTACTGCTGCTGCATATCATCATGTCATCTGCTGAGCTCCCTCCTCAACTGGTTAAATTGCACAGTAACGCCGCTGTGTGTCCATACAGCTTTGGGTCCTCCATCCAACCGCAACATTACTTTGGTTTGATTCATTTTGATGTGTGTGTGTGTGTGTGTGTGTGTGTGTGTGTGTGTGTGTGTGATCCTGTTTTAACTGTACAACCTATCTGCCTGAGTATCCCACCACAAGTGGTATTCATTTTGTTTTGTGCTTGCGCAGTGTGTGGCAGACTTCCCCAGTGGTGGTTTCCCCCTCACTCCCCTTAATTTGGTGTGGCACGTGGTGGTTTGGTTTGTAGTGATTTTCTTTGGTTTGCGTTGTGTCCCTTACCTTTGCTTTAGTCTGTCCGTCTGAGTCAAGTAGCCTACTAGCCCTGTTCCTGCCATTTGGTTAACTTTCTACCACAATTAACAGTGGTTTTCATTTGACACTCAGGCCGTGTATTTTTGACATCTTTATGTTCTTTTAAACCACATTAAAATTTTAATCAATAAACATTTGTTATTACATTTGGAAGTCCGTCTCATGTCCAATATATATACTGGTCTGAATCTGTGTGACCTTCTGTCAGGAAGAGTACGGTTTAGAGTATATTTCCTGGGTTGCAGTTCCCCAAGTGGTGTTGTCAGACAATTTCCCTCTCCTCTCCATTTGGACACACTTGTCGTTGACTTGAACTTTCGCTTGTGACAACTCACCCACATCGTTGTAACACAAAGACGCCCAAGGAAAATCATGTCAGCTAACAGCTAACTCCAGCGGCTCGGGTGCAAGACGTCCACTGAATGCCACTCCAACTAAACACCCAGCGGCTAAGAAGCTGGCGACGGCAGTGGAGCCCTCCCTTGCCGATGTTTTAGCCGCCATAAGAAACCTGGGTAACAAGGTGGGAGATTTTGGTAAACAACTTAAAGAAAGCTCCGACATGTTTGCCAGAATGTTACAGTGTGTGGAGATGAACTCAGTCAAAATCACTGAATGGAAATGCCAGAACAAGAGCATCCAGACCTGAAGAAAGAAAATGCTGAACTAAAAGAAAAAGTACTCGAAGTGGAAAGATCCAAACGCTGCTGCAACTTGAGACTTTCTGGCCTCAAAGAAAAAGGAGAAAACGTCAAAGAGAAAATCCAAGAGCTTCTCCTCAAAATCTTTCCACAATGGGAGGAAAAGATTGGAGATGTTGTCGATTCAGTTCACCGAATTAGAAGGAGAGAAGGAGGACGGAGCCACCAGGTCATCATGCAGTTTCTGAGGAGACGCCACCAGGATGCGGTATGGAAAGCAACCAAAGACTCTCCGTGTGCAAGGAACAAGATCTTCGCTTTGTGCAGGGCTTCACCGAGGAGGATCGGCAGGCAACAGAACAACTATGGCCGAAAATCAAGCAAGCTAGATCGCTGGGTCAGGTGACGTTTCACAAAGGCCACGTGGTGGTAATTGATGGACATACAGTCACGGCTTAGTTTTTGATAAAAAAAAGTCATTTCAACACTAAGCTGATAACACATGTGGTTCTATGACAGACACAAGCTGGTTCTGAATATGTTTAGCTTCATTTGTCTGTTTCTCTCCTCATTATGCAAAGTCACTTTATAACGACACTGTACATAACAATAAGAATGGGGAGGAAAGTTCATACGCATTTGACCCTCATGCTCACTCCAAGGACAGTCTTCAAGATGCATTTTTGGGACTTGCCTCAAGTTCTTTTTTTTTCCTCAACTAAAAGCTTCAGAAAAAAGTAAGCTCTCAGTTTTGTTTTGTTTTGTTTTTCCCCCGGTAAAGGGGTTTTTGGGGAGCTTTTCCTGATCAGCTGTGAGGGTCCAAAGGACAGAGGGATGTCGTATGCTGTAAAGCCCTGTGAGGCAAACTGTGATTTGTGACATTGTAGCTTTATGAATAAAATTGAAAATGGAAATGAGTTATTGATAAAACCTCCGTCTCTAATTTGCACATTGTTGAATTCATATGTTTGTTTTTCTCTTTTCTCTTTTGGCTTTAAAAACAATCTTAATCTTTCAACAGTTAACGCCAGGGGCCTGAGAGACGATCTAAAAAGAAAAGCTACCCGACTCATGGTTCGGTTCAAACCTCGGTTTTCAAAAACTACTGAAGAAACATTTCAAAAACTTCCTGAAAAAATGTCTGGATTTTATTAATAATTAAATAAATGTTGCATTGCAATAAAGAACATTACTTAAATTATATTAACTTACAGTTCACAATAAATAAATAAAAACTTGTTAATCTCTTAACAGTCTACATTCTCTAAATAATCTTATTTCTCCACTGGCAGTTTGTGTGTGGGAGGGAGATGCACTTGAGGCTGCATCACTTGGTGCTGAGGTGGATGAGGTGGCTGCAGTTACATTAGTAGGCCCAGGATTTGCAGAGGTGGGGCACAAATACTTCAGAAGTGCATCTACAAAGAGGAGATACGTATCTTTGACAAACTGGGCTTTTACAATATATTAATCAAATAGCTGTTGATTGTGAAACCATCATGGCATAACCATAATAGCACCTATCATTACAGCCTGCCTTGATCTGATGACATTTTAAACACAGCAAACAGCCAAAATATAAAAAATGCAACTGTAACATCACAAATCTGGAAATTGAAAAAACATAAATATACAGTATATGAATATATGCCTGGCTGGTAAACAGTGAGTGGTTTGTTCAGCAGCACACTAACGTTAAACATTAAAAGAAAAATTAGGCCAATATATTAAATTATGTTGCTTATTCATTCCCCCAAACACTTTGAGTCTTTCTTTCCAACTTTCTCTAAGATGGGAGCAACATTAACTGACATTAACTCTAGCTGAATGCTGACAGTGTTCCTAAAACAAGTGGCTAATGAAGTCGCAGTAACATTGACGTTAAGTAGTAGTAACGTCAGCCTAACAGCTAAATATTAGCAGCTAATGAGCTGACGTTAGCCCTGTTGGTGCAACCGGCGTAAGTTCACTCCTTAAGACTGGTCTTAACAAAGACCGTCTTAGGAGTTACGACCAGGCTTAGTAAAGACCAGTTGGTGCAACCGGCCCCTGGGGGATAGGTCAGAGTTACCGCCAGGAATATTAAAAGTAGAATTCGGTGTAGCACTGACAGGCTTCATCACTGCAGCTAGAATTATTCCTCGCCACTGGAAGAGTCAGACTCAACCAGCACTTACAGACTGGGTTAAGATGATGGCCAATAATGCCTCTATGAACTGATGATAGCTAAGTTAAATGATAACAAAGGAAATTTTTCCAGGTCTGAGGTGATTTTTTGAATCTCATAAAAGATGGGAATAAGGACCTATAACAGGTGAGGGGAGAAAGACAAATATATATTTTATTCCACACCCTTCATGGCTGAGGATTTATGAGATTTAGTATTTTGTATGATGATGTGCTGTCTTGTTATATTTATGTGCTGAGATGTATAATTTTGTTTAATTGTATTTTATTTTACATGATTGTTTTCTTTACGTTTGTTGAAACCAAAATTCAAATAAAAACTTAAATGACAAAAACAAAAGCTTCTTTCAGACATAAAAAAAAAACAATATTACAACTCACAGACAGATATCACACAGAAAATGTAATATTAGATGGTGACACTCAAAAGTGGGAGTTTCTGAAATATAAAATCTGCCAGTACTCACTCTCCTTCAGCAAACGCATCAAAAAGATAAATGGATTGGAATCATAAAAGAGATTCATTTAATTAGCATCAAATCAATATTAACAGAGAACGACAAAAATAAAGTCTCTTCATTACGATCCAGACTTCATAGAATTTATTAAAGAAAAGCTTGAGGGGCATTTACTGTATCAGGTCCAGATCTAAGTGGATCGAAGAAGGAGAAAAAAACTGCGTATTTCTGCAGGAGAGGAATCCCATCAAAACTTTCACAATCCATGGTGCAGACTGCACACACCCTGAATTAACTGCGTTCTATCAAAACCTATACAGCTCATCCTTCTCCACAGACTCTGACTCATCCTTGGATAAAATTAAGGATCTTATTCCTCAAACTGACAGGAAGAATGTGAGAAGGATTTTACTATGGAGGAATTAGACAAAGCAGTCACGTGCTTACGACTGGATAACTCTCCTGGCCCAGTGTTCTAACAGACATTTTCTACAGACACTTTTGGGGTCTGCTTAGAAATCTTCTTTTCCATGTCTTTAGAGAAGCTACAACCAATTCTTCACAACCAGTCAGCATGAAACATTGTTACACTCGAACCAAAGCCAGGTAAAGATTATGAGATAATTATCCTGTTTCACAACTAAACCACAACTCTAAGTTACTAACATATATTTACACCAATAGATTCAAAGGAGGTCTGGACCAAATGATGAGTGAAACACAAACAGGACTTGTAAGCAACTAGACAACACATTTAGAAAACAACAGGAGATGTCTCAGACAACATAACTTGCACACATGCTCAATTTGATGAAGTTATCAGAGCGATCCCTGAGTCAGTCAGAATGTCAGTCCAAAACATAGAAACACAGTCAGGTGTGATGAATCCACCTGTATTCCATTTTAATGTTCTGAGTTTCTGGCTGAGGAAAATTCAAATAAAGTCATAGGTAATCCACCTGAACAATAGAAACTCCATTATCAGACATCATCAAATTGAACTAAATCTATAACTTATCCGGGAGGCCCCGAGACAAAAGAAGTTCATTTTGAAATTACGAATAATATCTTTCCATCCAATGAGCTGCTGAGAATGAAATTTGGTATTGATCATAATAACTGTGCCTTCTGTGACACTGAAACTACTGATCATCTGTTGTTCCACTGCACACACTCTGGGACTTTTGGGAGGATCTGCAGGACTGGCTATCAACCAAAATCCAACTTACTCCTCTCACACGAGAAAATGTCATGTTTGGTACTGACATAAAGGACACTAAGTGTGATCTGATCCTGAACAACGTGACACTCATGGCCAAACTCTTCATCCACACATCCAAATGGACGAAAACAAAGGCCCTTTTTTCTGTTGTTGAAAAAGACTCTTTTGGACAATCACCTCAGTGATTTGAGATTATGGGAAAAAAGTCCCTCCTCACAGCATATGAAAAACTGAAAATATTCGAGGATCGTCAGAGAAAGTGTGTAGAACTATTAATTTGCTTTATTTATTTTTAATATTTTATTTTCACCATCATTTATTTTATATGTTCAATGTGCCTTGTAGATTGAGAGGTGTTCATTGTGGTTTGTATGCCTTTATTTTTTGTAAATGATTCATTTTCAATTAAAAAATTATCATGGTACTCTGTGGACGGGGAGCTTTTATTTTGAAGGTGAGTCAGTCGGACCGGATGTTTCCGTAAAGCTGGTGTGCTAACAGCTAACAGCTAGTTAACTCTGATAAACTACCGACCCGTCCAGTTGGTGACCCGGCGGACAGAAGAACGGACCGGACGGAGCTCTCCGGGGTTCTCTCATGGTGCTGCTCCGGTAAAGAAGCTTCTAGAAGCTGCTCGTGCACGCGCACACCATCTCCATGGCTACGGAAGAGTTATACGAGGTGACGCGAGCTAATGCTAACATGCTAATGGTAGCTAAGGGCAGAGTTAACTTTGCAAATGTTTCGAGCTTAGGGGGAAATAAAGTAAAGTGGTTAAATAGGAAATACTCAATCCTTAAGTAATAGGTGGTCAGCTAACTACAGGCTGAGTTAGCTTCTGTCATTAGCTCCTATAAAGTTAGCTTCTGTCATTAGCTCCTGTAAAGTTAGCTTCTGTCATTAGCTCCTGTAAAGTTAGCTTCTGTCATTAGCTCCTGTAAAGTTAGCTTCTGTCATTAGCTCCTGTAAAGTTAGCTTCTGTCATTAGCTCCTATAAAGTTAGCTTCTGTCATTAGCTCATATAAAGTTAGCTTCTGTCATTAGTTCCTATAAAGTTAGCTTCTGTCATTAGCTCCTATAAAGTTAGCTTCTGTCATTAGCTCCTGTAAAGTTAGCTTCTGTCATTAGCTGCTATAAAGTTAGCTTCTGTCATTAGCTGCCATAAAGTTAGCTTCTGTCATGAGTTCCTATACGAGGCTGAAGTTGGCATCCGATTCACAGCTTCTGATTGGAATTTTCCGGTCCACCTTAAAAGTGTCATAACGCCTGTAGATGGCGGTATTCAGTCGTTTTCCTAATTCATGAACTGAGAGCATAAAACATTGAGGGAGGATGAAAAGAGAATCAACCCTTCATTGCAACGTATTTAATTCATCTAAAAAACAGGATTTTATTTATTTTAGTTGTAGATCTACTCTCTAATATGTGTAACTCACAGTAAAATGTAAATGATGTATTTCTATGTCTTTTTCTGATCTACATCACATTAGACCTGTTCCTGATATAAAACAACAAGACTTAGACTCCTCAAATCTGGACTAGATTATTAAACAGAGTCAATACATTCATAAAAACACTGTCTCTGATTTGTGAAACCTTTATTTTATTTGTGAAAATGCAAAAAAGGCGCATTTCACTGCTTTTTCATCTAGACCACAATAGACCAGGTCCAGGTCTACAACCGCTACACTTAGACTCCTCAAATCTGGACTGAGTTATTCTACAGGGTCTATACATTCATAAAAACACCGTCTCTGATTTGTGAAACCTTTATTCTATTTGTGAAAATGCAAAAAAGGCGCATTTCACGGCTTCTTTCTCATCTAGACCATAATAGACCAGGTCCAGGTCTACAACCGCTACACTTAGACTCCTCAAATCTGGACTGAGTTATTCTACAGGGTCTACACATTCATAAAAACACTGTCTCTGATTTGTGAAACCTTTATTCTATTTGTGAAAATGCAACAAAGGCGCATTTCACGTTTTTTTTCTCATCTACACCACATTAGACCAGGTCCAGGTCTACAACCGCTACACTTAGACTCCTCAAATCTGGACTGAATTATTCTACAGGGTCTATACATTCATAAAAACACTGTCTCTGATTTGTGAAACCTTTATTCTATTTGTGAAAATGCAAAAAAGGCGCATTTCACGGCTTCTTTCTCATCTACACCACATTAGACCAGGTCCAGGTCTACAACCGCTACACTTAGACTCCTCAAATCTGGACTGAATTATTCTACAGGGTCTATACATTCATAAAAACACTGTCTCTGATTTGTGAAACCTTTATTCTATTTGTGAAAATGCAACAAAGGCGCATTTCACGTTTTTTTTCTCATCTACACCACATTAGACCAGGTCCAGGTCTACAACCGCTACACTTAGACTCCTCAAATCTGGACTGAATTATTCTACAGGGTCTATACATTCATAAAAACACTGTCTCTGATTTGTGAAACCTTTATTCTATTTGTGAAAATGCAAAAAAGGCGCATTTCACGGCTTCTTTCTCATCTAGACCACATTAGACCAGGTCCAGGTCTACAACCGCTACACTTAGACTCCTCAAATCTGGACTGAATTATTCTACAGGGTCTATACATTCATAAAAACACTGTCTCTGATTTGTGAAACCTTTATTCTATTTGTGAAAATGCAAAAAAGGCGCATTTCACGGCTTCTTTCTCATCTAGACCATAATAGACCAGGTCCAGGTCTACAACCGCTACACTTAGACTCCTCAAATCTGGACTGAATTATTCTACAGGGTCTATACATTCATAAAAACACCGTCTTTGATTTGTGAAACCTTTATTCTATTTGTGAAAATGCAACAAAGGCGCATTTCACGTTTTTTTTCTCATCTACACCACATTAGACCAGGTCCAGGTCTAGAACCGCTACACTTAGACTCCTCAAATCTGGACTGAATTATTCTACAGGGTCTATACATTCATAAAAACACCGTCTCTGATTTGTGAAACCTTTATTCTATTTGTGAAAATGCAAAAAAGGCGCATTTCACGGCTTTTTTCTCATCTAGACCATAATAGACCAGGTCCAGGTCTACAACCACTACACTTAGACTCCTCAAATCTGGACTGAATTATTCTACAGGGTCTATACATTCATAAAAACACAGTCTCTGATTTGTGAAACCTTTATTCTATTTGTGAAAATGCAAAAAAGGCGCATTTCACGGCTTTTTTCTCATCTAGACCATAATAGACCAGGTCCAGGTCTACAACCACTACACTTAGACTCCTCAAATCTGGACTGAATTATTCTACAGGGTCTATACATTCATAAAAACACCGTCTCTGATTTGTGAAACCTTTATTCTATTTGTGAAAATGCAAAAAAGGCGCATTTCACGGCTTTTTTCTCATCTAGACCATAATAGACCAGGTCCAGGTCTACAACCGCTACACTTAGACTCCTCAAATGTGGACTGAATTATTCTACAGGGTCTATACATTCATAAAAACACAGTCTCTGATTTGTGAAAACTTTATTCTATTTGTGAAAATGCAACAAAGGCGCATTTCACGGCTTCTTTCTCATCTAGACCATAATAGACCAGGTCCAGGTCTACAACCGCTACACTTAGACTCCTCAAATCTGGACTGAGTTATTCTACAGGGTCTATACATTCATAAAAACACCGTCTCTGATTTGTGAAACCTTTATTTTATTTGTGAAAATGCAAAAAAGGCGCATTTCACGGCTTTTTTCTCATCTAGACCATAATAGACCAGGTCCAGGTCTACAACTGCTACACTTAGACTCCTTAAATGTGGACTGAATTATTCTACAGGGTCTATACATTCATAAAAACACTGTCTCTGATTTGTGAAACCTTTATTCTATTTGTGAAAATGCAAAAAAGGTGCATTTCACTGCTTCTTTTTCATCTAGACCACAATAGACCAGGTCCAGGTCTAGAACCGCTACACTTAGACTCCTCAAATCTGGACTGAATTATTCTACAGGGTCTATACATTCATAAAAACACTGTCTCTGATTTGTGAAACCTTTATTCTATTTGTGAAAATGCAAAAAAGGTGCATTTCACTGCTTCTTTTTCATCTAGACCACAATAGACCAGGTCCAGGTCTACAACCACTACACTTAGACTCCTCAAATCTGGACTGAATTATTCTACAGGGTCTATACATTCATAAAAACACTGTCTCTGATTTGTGAAACCTTTATTCTATTTGTGAAAATGCAAAAAAGGCGCATTTCACGGCTTCTTTCTCATCTAGACCATAATAGACCAGGTCCAGGTCTACAACCGCTACACTTAGACTCCTCAAATCTGGACTGAATTATTCTACAGGGTCTATACATTCATAAAAACACCGTCTCTGATTTGTGAAACCTTTATTCTATTTGTGAAAATGCAACAAAGGCGCATTTCACGTTTTTTTTATCATCTACACCACATTAGACCAGGTCCATGTCTAGAACCGCTACACTTAGACTCCTCAAATCTGGACTGAATTATTCTACAGGGTCTATACATTCATAAAAACACAGTCTCTGATTTGTGAAACCTTTATTCTATTTGTGAAAATGCAAAAAAGGTGCATTTCATGGCTTTTTTCTCACCCAGACCACAATAGACCAGGTCCAGGTCTACAACCGCTACACTTAGACTCCTCAAATCTGGACTGAATTATTCTACAGGGTCTATACATTCATAAAAACACAGTCTCTGATTTGTGAAACCTTTATTCTATTTGTGAAAATGCAAAAAAGGTGCATTTCATGGCTTTTTTCTCATCTAGACCACAATAGACCAGGTCCAGGTCTACAACCGCTACACTTAGACTCCTCAAATCTCACCAATAATAAAAATGAAAATAAAGATGTTAAGAAATACTGAAATGCGCCTTTTTTTGCATTTTCACAAATAGAATAAAGGTTTCACAAATCAGAGACAGTGTTTTTATGAATGTATAGACCCTGTAGAATAACTCAGTCCAGATTTGAGGAGTCTAAGTGTAGCGGTTGTAGACCTGGACCTGGTCTATTGTGGTCTAGATGAAAAAGAAGCAGTGAAATGCACCTTTTTTGCATTTTCACAAATAAAATAAAGGTTTCACAAATCAGAGACAGTGTTTTTATGAATGTATTGACTCTGTTTAATAATCTAGTCCAGATTTGAGGAGTCTAAGTCTTGTGGTTTTATATCAGGAACAGGTCTAACGTGATGTAGATCAGAAAAAGACATAGAAATACATCATTTACATTTTACTGTGAGTTACACATATTAGAGAGTAGATCTACAACTAAAATAAATAAAATCCTGGTTTTTAGATGAATTAAATACGTTGCAATGAAGGGTTGATTCTCTTTTCATCCTCCCTCAATGTTTTATGCTCTCAGTTCATGAATTAGGAAAACGACTGAATACCGCCATCTACAGGCGTTATGACACTTTTAAGGTGGACCGGAAAATTCCAATCAGAAGCTGTGAATTGGATGCCAACTTCAGCCTCGTAGTTCCTATAAAGTTAGCTTCTGTCATTAGCTCCTATAAAGTTAGCTTCTGTCATTAGCTCCTATAAAGTTAGCTTCTGTCATTAGCTCCCATAAAGTTAGCTTCTGTCATTACCTCCCATAAAGTTAGCTTCTGTCATTACCTCCCATAAAGTCATAAAGTCATGAGTTCCTATAGAGTTAGCTTCTGTCATTAGCTCCCATAAAGTTAGCTTCTGTCATTAGCTCCTATAAAGTTAGCTTCTGTCATTAGCTCCCATAAAGTTAGCTTCTGTCATTACCTCCCATAAAGTCATAAAGTCATGAGTTCCTATAGAGTTAGCTTCTGTCATTAGCTCCCATAAAGTTAGCTTCTGTCATTAGCTCCTATAAAGTTAGCTTCTGTCATTAGCTCCTGTAAAGTTAGCTTCTGCCATTAGTTCCTATAGAGTTAGCTTCTGTCATTAGCTCCTATAAAGTTAGCTTCTGTCATTAGCTCCTGTAGAGTTAGCTTCTGTCATTAGCTCCTATAAAGTTAGCTTCTGTCATTAGCACCTATAAAGTTAGCTTCTGTCATTAGCTCCTATAAGCTCCTATAAAGTTAGCTTCTGTCATTAGCTCCTGTAAAGTTAGTTCTGCCATTAGCTCCTGTAAAGTTAGCTTCTGTCATTAGCTCCCATAGAGTTAGCGTCTGTCATTAGCTCTTGTAAAGTTAGCTTCTGTCATTAGCTCCTTTAGGGTTAGCTTCTGTCATTAGCTCCTGTAGAGTTAGCTTCTGTCATTAGCTCCTTTAGAGTTAGCTTCTGTCATTAGCTCCTGTAGAGTTAGCTTCTGTCATTAGCTCCTTTAGAGTTAGCTTCTGTCATTAGCTCCTTTAGAGTTAGCTTCTGTCATTAGCTCCTGTAGAGTTAGCTTCTGTCATTAGCAGATCTGCTTCATTTTCTCTTTTAACCTTTTCACCCTCTGACATCAGCTGTAGATGATGACATCATTGGGTCAGACTGAATGTTGACTCCACTCACTGACCTGGGGCCAGTCCAGTAACGAGCGCATTGTCTGGTGTGTTTCCTCCTGCAGGTGGAGAGGATCGTGGACAGGAGGAAGAATAAGAAAGGGAAGGTGGAGTACCTGGTCAGGTGGAGAGGTTACGGTGCGGAGGGCGACACCTGGGAGCCTGAGACTCACCTGTCCACCTGCATGGTCTACGTCCACGACTTTAACCGTCAGTACGCTCAGCGTCAGAGGGATACCACGTTACTGCGCTCCACCCGCAGCTCACCCAGCCTACACTGCAGCCCCGCCCACAGACTGCCCTGCAGGCCGCCCACCTCCATGGCAGCACGCAGTGACGTCAGCAGTGACATCACAGGAGGCTGTGAGCAGGTAAAACCTGCTCTCAGCCCGGCTCTACTGCCCTCCGCTGGACTGACCCGCCCAGCCTCCGTCGGCTCCCAGCACCCCTCACCAGCAGGCAGATTCAGCAGCGGTCTGATGTCAGCGTCTCCGGCTGGCTCGGCCCGCCGCAGCGTGGACCTATCTAAGACCGGCATCAAGATCCTTGTTCCTAAGAGTCCCATGAACAGTCGTCTGGACTCAGAGGACTCTCCCAGCGAGGCGGCTCACAGCCTGGAGGCCGGAGCTCAGGAGGCTCACCTGGTCCCACCTGAGGTTGCCCTGCTGGAGAAACCTGCAGGCGTCCAGCTGGGGCCAGGAGAGGAGAGGGCCCGCATGGGGACCAGACCCCGCAGCCAGAACCCCCTGCCCCCACCCCGGGTACCCGTCACACCTGCTGCCATGCGCTCCCTTAGCGGCACAGGTAAGGTCATTGGTCATCAGCAGGTTACACATCTGAGAGGTAAACGTCACATCCAAAGACTTTATCTCATGTCATCTCCCGACAACAGTTAAGGGCAGTTAGAAGAGAAACATTATAGCCTACTATTAGTTTTAAATTGTAATAGTATTAAATTGAAAACTCAACCACACATACATAGGTGCTAGACAAACACTCATTATTTAGGCATTAAATAAGTTATGTTTAATATTATATCAGGCCCCTATAGGCCTATATGGGCGGCAGATTTTTTTAATGACTCCAGTGAAACTGATACCGTTGCTATTTTTAGATACCGCGAGATACCTTATTACCGTATTATCGCTCAACCCTAGTGCAGAATAAATCTGTCCATGGTCCGCTGGGACTTGTCGACACACAGGTCGAAGCTTTAAACTCAGAAACCATGGTGACTGCAGTCTGATGATCTGCGTCTCCTCCAGGTAACTCTGCACTGATGGAGGCTGTAGGTGCCAACGGGATGTCAGGTGTGCAGAGTGCTGTTACCGGGGTGACCAGCGCAACAGGGAAGCGACGTCTGGAGGAACGGTCTGCTTTTGATAAACGTCTGAGATTCAGCGTGCGACAAACAGAAAGTGCTTACCGTTATCGTGACATTGTGGTGAAGAAACAAGATGGCTTCACCCACATCCTGTTGTCAACCAAGAGCTCTGAGAACAACACGCTCAATCCTGAGGTAAGGCCACACCCCTACAAGGTGTAACCACACCCCCAAAATACATGTCCAACTGTAGAGTAGTCAAACCCCTATGCAACACCCCCAAAATAAACACTTAATTCTGTGTGATAGACCACACCCCTAATATAAACACTAAACCCCTGATTCATGAGTGGAAGCCCCCCCCACCCCCCAGAGTTGTGACTCCACCCGATTAGACGGGGTTTTTGGTATTCGATCATTTTTTAATGAGAACAGTCTGACATGCTTAAATCTCTTTGGTCATAATGTCACACGAACCCTATGTCATCACAAAACACTCTAAATCTACATGTCTGATGATGTTAAACAGCCCGCCTGTCAGGTGTTGTCATGGTTACTGAGGTCTACAGCCATGTTCTCTCTTCCCCTATGTCAGGTTATGAAGGAGATACAGAGCGCCATGGCAACAGCAGCATCAGATGACAGTAAGCTGGTGTTACTCGGCGCCGTTGGCAGCGTCTTCTGCTGCGGCCTCGACTTCCTGTATTTCATCAGACGGCTGACGGACGACAGGAAGAAGGAGAGCATCAAGATGGCTGAAACCATCAGGTAACGCATGCTGGGAAAGAAAGGTTGCTATGGCAACAGTGTCATCACTTAGACAGTAGGTGTTGACCTCCATCTCCTCTTCCTCAGGACCTTCGTCAACACCTTTATCCAGTTCAGGAAGCCGATCGTGGCAGCGGTAAATGGGCCTGCCCTCGGCCTTGGTGCTGCCATCCTGCCACTCTGTGACGTCGTGTGGGCCAATGAGAAGGCCTGGTTCCAGACGCCATATGCATCCTACGGCCAGACGCCCGATGCCTGCTCGTCCTTCACCTTCCCCCGCATCATGGGCCTCGCCTCGGTCAGTCCACCAATCACATCAGTGTAGTGTTCCAGGCTTACTTGAAATGTTCCATAGCGTTCCAGGCTAAGTTAAAATGTTCCATAGTGTTCCAGGCTAAATTAAAATGTTCCATAGTGTTCCAGGCCGACTTCAAATATTCCGTAGTGTTCCAGGCTAAATTAAAATGTTCCATAGTGTTCCAGGCTAAATTAAAATGTTCCATAGTGTTCCAGGCCGACTTCAAATATTCCGTAGTGTTCCAGGCTAACTTGAAATGTTCAGTTGTGTTCCAGGCTGACAGCAAATGTTCTGTAGTGTTCCAGGCTAAGTTATAATGTTCCGTTCTGTTCCAGGCTAACTTGAAATGTTCCATAGTGTTCCAGACTAAGTCAAAATGTTCCATTGTGTTCCAGGCCAAGTTAAAATGTTCCATATTGTTCCAGGCTAAGTTAAATTGTTCCAAAGTGTTCCAGGCTAAGTTAAATTGTTCCATAGTGTTCCAGGCTAAGTTGTAATGTTCCGTTGTGTTCCAGGTTAAATTGTAATGTTCCGTTGTGTTCCAGGCTAAGTTAAATTGTTCCGTTGTGTTCCAGGCTAAATTAAAATGTTAACATTCTGTTACAGGCTAACTTGTAATGTTCCGTTCTGTTCCAGGCCAAGTTGTAATGTTCCGTTCTGTTCCAGGCCAAGTTGTAATGTTCCGTTCTGTTCCAGGCTAAGTTAAAATGTTCCATAGTGTTCCAGACTAAGTTAAAATGTTCTGTTGTGTTCCAGGCTAAGTTAAAATGTTCTGTTGTGTTCCGGGCTAAATTGTAATGTTCTGTTATGTTCCAGGCTAAGTTAAAATGTTCCGTTGTGTTCCAGGCTAAATTGTAATGTTCTGTTATGTTCCAGGCTAAGTTAAAATGTTCCGTTGTGTTCCAGGCTAAGTTGTAATGTTCTGTTGTGTTCCAGGCTAAATTGTAATGTTCTGTTGTGTTCCAGGCTAAATTGTAATATTCTGTTGTGTTCCAGGCCAAGTTAAAATGTTCCGTTGTGATCCAGGCTAAGTTGTAATATTCTGTTGTGTTCCAGGCTAAGTTGTAATGTTCTGTTGTGTTCCAGGCTAAGTTGTAATGTTCCGTTCTGTTCCAGGCTAAGATAAAATGTTCTGTTGTGTTCCAGGCTAAGATAAAATGTTACGTTCTGTTCCAGGCCAAGTTAAAATGTTCCGTTGTGTTACAGGCTTAGATAAAATGTTGCGTTGTGTTCCAGGTTAAGTTAAAATGTTACGTTCTGTTCCAGGCTAAGTTGTAAGGTTCTGTTCTGTTCCAGGCTAAGTTGAAATGTTCCGTTGTGTTCAGGCTCAGTTGGAATGTTCCTTTCTTTTCCAGGCTAATGAGCTGCTGCTGAGTGGCAGGAAGTTGACGGCTCAAGAGGCATGTTCTAAAGGTTTGGTGTCTCAGGTTCTGTGGCCGGGAACCTTCACACAGGAAGTGATGCTACGGGTCAAAGAGCTGGTGATGGTTGACTCACTGGTAAGTAACAAACACAGCCGCAGAACATTGTGTGTGTGTACACACACCACACACACACACAGCGACACACTGTGACCTCTGCTTCAGTGTTAAGTATCTGTTCATGTCTCGGTTCCACTTCCTGTCCTGCAGGTTCTGCGGGAGTCCAAAGCCCTGATGAGGAACACCAGTCGCAGTGCTCTGGAGCAAGCTAACGAGCGCGAATGTGAAGCCCTGAAGAGAGTCTGGGGCTCATCGCAGGGAACCGACTCCATCCTGCAGTACCTGCAGAGGGGAACCGAGCTCTGCTAGAACCTGGACCAGGAGCAGGAGCAGGACTGTTCTCCTGACTCAGCAGTGACAGATTCTGAGCTGGACAGCAAACACTGAACGTTTCTTCCTTTTGTTGTAAACATTTAAATTATAATTTCATTAGAACATTTGTGTAGTTCTCTGGTTCTCACTGTTCTCTGCAGGCTCATCTGTGGTGTTCCACAGGGTCCCATCTTGGTCCCTCTGTTGTGATAACATCAGGACATGTTGGACGGATCATCACAGGTGTGTTTTCATGTCTAATGTTCCTGCTAGACCAGACTGAGGGTGTCTAAGAACCCACAGTTTGAACGGAACCTGAACAGACATGCTCAGGGTTTAAACAGCTTGACGTCAGAGGACATTTTTCTGCTGGACACTGATAAAGGAGGAAGTACATGATGCTAAGCTAGGCTAACAGCGGTGGATTCTATCTGCACTCAGAGACTAACACGTGACTGATGGGGAACCAGAGGGTTTATAATGTTGGACTGTTCCTTTTAAATGGAGGTGACCTTTGACCTTCATTTCATCTGATGAAATCCTATGTGGAGGAATAAACAGGAATGGGAGCCTGGGCTAAAATAGGAAGTGAACTAGCAGTGACCTTCCTGTTTGTGGCGGTGGATCATTAGACAATGTTTGCTCCTGCAGCGGCCTCCTCAGGACAGACTGGGACAGACACAGTGTCAGCCTGCAGGGAGTGCTCATACAGCTTTTAATCATGTTTACTGGTGAATTATGGGTACATACTGACACCTGAGAGGTGTATGTGTGTGGGCGTGGCTTGTTCAGGTGACCATGTGATCTGGTAAGCTGACTGATCCCAGTCCAGGGTCTGAACAGGACCAGAATTTGAACAGAACCAGGACCTGGACCAGAGCAGGTTCTGTCAGATTTCTGATTTCGGTTCATTATTTCATGTAAAAACAAAGGAATCCAAATTAAAAGTATTTTGTTTGTTACAGTAACACGTTTGCTCTGTCACTCACTTCCTGTCTTCCTTATTTCAGCCAAGACTATTCAAGAGAAGGCTGAGACACGGGGTCAAGCATGGGGGGATTGCACATGCGCAGTAAAATCTGGTCTGCACTTCCTCAAAGGCTCAGTAGATGGCGTGAGACCGCGGAATACGGGGGATGTGCACGCATGTCATTTTCACGGCTTATTATTGGACTGTGACTGGTGACCTGCGTTGTGGGTGAGAATGACAGAGATGCAATATGGACAACTTCAAGCAGCCGCCGTCCAAAAGTCCAAGCAGGCCGCACCAAGCGCACTCCTTGATCGCCTGAGCGGATCCTGCGCTTTTTATCTAGTGCCCCTGCTGTCACCCTCCAGCATCGCAGCTCAAGTTACAATCCCCCCCATGTTTGACCCCGTGTCTCAGCCTTCTCTTGAATAGCCTTGATTTCAGCGCAGCCAATCACATTCTGTGTGTAGTGACATCATCAACGTATCATAGAGTAGACTGAGCCAATCAGCAGCTTCAACACAAATAACATAATCCCAGCATTCTCTCGTCCTGTGCGGCGTGACACCAGTGCCATCTTGTCTCCAGTCTCTATGCTAAGCTAACACACTCACACTCATTGTACAGAGATGAGATGAGAACATTGTGAGGATCTCCTCCTGTCTCAGTCTCAACATGTCAGGAACAGAAACTCTGCAGCGTTCTTCAGGTCTGAGACACTTTGAGAACAACTTTTATCTTCACCAGGATCTCAACTGTAAATTAAAACTCTTAATGCATGTCAGTTTCTCTGACATCCATCACCAGGAGGAACCCTGGAGGAACCCTAGAGGAACCCTGGAGGAACTCTGAGGACAGAAGCTTTGTGAGCAGAAGCTGACTCTCAGAGAAACAGAAGAGGATTTAAGTTGATCCATCACTCAACTCATTGATTTAACAGCTTCAGTCTGAGATGACGGCCCTTCATCATGTTCAGTTATAGTAAAACTTTTTGAATCTACCATAAAATAATAACTGGGTTATGAGAGGCTGAGAGAAGGACACACTGATGCTAACAGGCTAACAGATCAGCTGGTGGAGGATCGGAGCTAACGGCTAGTGTAGCTTAGCTGACGCTTAGCTTGTTTTAAGTCAGTGTCCTGGTTAGCTTCACGGCTTCTGTCCGGTGTGAATCCCCTGATGTGCTGCTGCTAACTGAGCTGCTAACTGCTCGGCTAACAGCTGTCAGCTGCCTGGTGATTAGCTGGACAGACAGCTGAAAAAACCCCAAAACCCACTCTGAAGTTACTGCTGTTTATTTTCTTTAGTATGAAAAATCAACTTTAATATTTAGTGACATTAAAAATAAACAAACTCTGTGGCAGCAGCGTTTTAACTGTAACCATCTCCTGTGTTTAACAACTGTAGTACAACTGTTTCAACAAATATTTATCAGAAATTGCGTCATCTGATAACAGATGACCCATTTATGAGTTTTAACAAAACATAATTTATAATTAATTAATAAAAAATATCACGAAAAACAGATGAATAAAAACAGTTTTCTTTTGAAGAGGAAACTCAGAATCAACTAAAGATTTGTTTTCAGGTCAGGGATGATCACAGGTGAGGTCAAAGAGGACAGGTGAGGTCACCGAGGACAGGTGTCATGTGCTCCTGTCGCCAGGTGCAGGTGGTAGGTGTGGTCATGGAACATCAGCAGACTGTAGAAGTTCTCTCCTCCTCTCAGGACACCATGTTCGGCACCTCCCCACGACACCGGACTGTCAACAAAACCATGAACTGTCAGCGCCGCCCAGGACTCCAACCGAGGCTGCTTCAGGTGACATCTGCAGGACACATACAACCAACGAGTTCAACACGTGGCACGACCTGAAACGCATCTCTTAACTCCTCTGCTGACCTGATCTGCTCAATGAGGCGGTGGACATCTTGAGGAAGCAGCAGTCCAACGACGGAGACGCTCAGAGCTCGACTCAGTGTCGTCTTTGGCTCAGGACAGACCAGTGAGGACAGGAAGCTGCTGGATGAGTTGTCACTGAAACCACAGAAGAAGAGAAGAGGTGTTCAGGTGTTTGAGCAGAAATAAAGACAGATGGGTGGAGACACGTTACAGAGGACAGCAGGTCACATGACAATTGTTCACAGAGCGGGTAACATAGGACAAGTCGTCATGGCGTCCGCCCTCTCACCAGCTGACGTGGGCGTCCACGGCTCCGAGCCACTCCAGGAAGCAGTGAGGATCACAT
Source organism: Epinephelus awoara (assembly GCA_035609425.1). Taxonomy (NCBI): domain Eukaryota; kingdom Metazoa; phylum Chordata; class Actinopteri; order Perciformes; family Serranidae; genus Epinephelus; species Epinephelus awoara. The sequence continues at coordinate 358,449 of CM069306.1, read as the reverse complement.
GACTGCTGGTCAGAGGTCAGCAAGGCGGGGCAGGAAAGGTCTGTGAGGGTGCAGCTGCTGATCTCAGGTCTGTGCTCCGACCAATCATATCGAGACAGGAGAGCCTGCAGAGAGGCTCCGCCCCCTACAAAACACACAGCAGGGGCTTATGGGTAATACACAGGCTGATGAAATCAGTGCTAGATGTGATCACAGGTGTGACTGTTTAGGTCATTGCACAGAAGATTCTGGAGAGTTAGCCGCTAACTGCCAACAGCTGCTGTTCTTCCTCATACAGACGTTGTGTCTGTACTGTTCCCTCCTCTACTGTCTTACAATTGAAACAATCTCTTTCCTTCCATTCTGGATTTGATCTTTTCTACAGGACAGTGAGGTGGAATAACAACGTTAAACTCCCACCTTGAAGAGGTGGAGCAAAAGGGGCTATAGATTATTGTTTGTGCGCTCCAACAGAAGGTTAATAAATCATGATCGGATTCAACCACTTTCATGTAGCTTAGCCAAAGCTAGCTGTGGCTAAAGCTAATGTGTAGTCACCGGGATTTGGCTCTGTGGTGTGTCATGGGTAACACAGGTGTGTCTCACCTGGAAGATGTGACAACAGGAAGTCGGTCCTCAGTTGAAGTCGTGACTTCAGACCTGCGATGAGTCTCTGATGGCCCCGCCCACCAGGAGCCATGCTGCTGTGTGTCAGATCCACTGTCACCACTGGAACACAGATAATCATGTTTCACACAAGTGTTTCTACGATGAGCTGACAGATGCTCAGGTTCACCTTGTTCAACATTTATTCTAATGTTTCACATCATCATGAACTCGTGCCAGAGCAGACATGACACCGCTGATGTCACTGTGATGTCACTATGCTCTTCAGACCGTATCTGCGGTTGGTTCTGTGGTTGAATCTGGACGGTTTCCCTTCGACTCCCAGCAGCTCAAACGAGTCTTTGTCCAGAGACAGAGTCAGGTGACCTGCAGGCGGACAGACAGATGGATGGACAGCCTGGGTCAGACACCTGTATGTGACATCATGTGACCACTGATGACATCACACAGGACTTACCGTTGGGCATCAGAGCGACAGAGTTGTCTTCATCGAGCCTTGTCTTGTAGGACAGACCGGACACTCGTCCTGTATGTATGTACACACACACACACACAGTATATTCTGTTTAAACTGACACATCACTGATCAGCTGTGAGGGTCCTAAGGACAGAGGGATGCTGTAAAGCCTCTGAGGCAAATTGTGATATGTGATATTGGGCTTTATGAATAAAATTGAATTGAAAATTGAATCACTTCCTGTTTCAAATTAATAGTGTAGAGCTGTGTGTCAGGTGTACAGGTGTTACCTTGGTACACGGCGGCCTCCAGGAAGTGTTTGTCCAGCAGTTCGTACGTGGGCAGGTCCCTGATCAGGTAGAAACTGTTGAAACTGTTTAATGCAGCGTCCATGTGAGAGGGGGCGGAGCTACACTCGGGCAGCAGCACAGACACCTGCACAGGTAAAACAAAGGGCTCATGAACCCCTTCTTAGAGAGAAATTCAAAGGATGCATGTGTGGATCCTCTGCGGGTATAAAATCCCTACAATGCTTTGCACATGGTGAAATTTAGTGTTTAAATCATTCACAGCAGAGATGGAGTGCTCAGTGAATGGCGGTGAGAGCGGCCACACTAAAGACATGAGAATATCCTGCAGGTCAAAGCATCAACTTATGAACTTATTTCAGAGGATTACCCGGCGGTATAATGTACAATCGGTCAGCTGTTTGAGAGCAGCTCAGCTCATCATATCTGTTCATATTATTAAGTTAATTCCCACTGACTGTCACACACCTGAGTGTGTGAAATTTGTTCTCCGCATTTGACCCATGCCCTGAGGGAGCGGTGAGCAGCAGCGGGGCCGCACGCGGGAATCATGTGGTGATGTAACCCCTGATGCTGAGTGCCAAGCAGGGAGGCAATGGGTTCATGAGTATCACATGAGGACACTTGTTAGTCTGTTCCTGTGAATGAGAGGAAGGACTCTTGTCTCTGTGGGAAGGATCCTTGACTCTGAGAAACACCCACTAAAATATGTCCCGATGACCTCAGGAACCGGAGCGCCTTTGTTTTTTGTATTTAGACATTTACTGTGAAAGTCTGTGCCTAACATGTGCACACTCGGCTTGTTTCCTGTGTTTAGTCTGTTAGCATGCTAGCTGTTAGCATAATATGATCTCACGCTGTCGGCTCTCTAACCCAACGGCAACAGATGCTAACAGGTGCTAACAGGCGGTGTTACCTTGTAGTTGAAGTGCAGCTGCTCCACCTGGGAGCTGAGCCGGTTCTTCTCGTGCTGGAAGCTGGACCGATCAGAGACCAGCAGAGTCCGGGGAGTCCGCTCCAGACCTGCCGACATCTTTAACACAGCTTCATTAACACAACACTGATGTAAGAGCACGGAGCTAACCACTGCTAACACGCTACAGCACACTTCCGGTCAAGCCTCTTCAAAATAGAAGCGACTGACTGCAGCAGCTGGATGAAAGACTTGAGTTCGTGTTTTTTCAGTGTTCATGTGGTTTCAATATTTTGTCCTTAACTTAGTCTCAAGAATCAATTAAAGCTAAACCGTGTCAGACATGAGCTCAGCAGCTGATACTTAAAGTACCTCACTGTAATCTGGTTACTCTACGTACTGCAGTGAGTGACGTCAGTATCAAAGCTGGCTGGATCCGGGTCATTACAGGTCAGCAGGGGGCAGCACTGAGCCGCGGTTCGCTAACAGACCCTCGTTCCTCGCCGTAGTTACATATTCAGACCCGGAAGTGGAGAAAACACGTGACGCTGCTGTGTGAAGCTCAGTGAGCTGCTGTGGCACGGCTCGGATCACTTTGGACCGGTTCGGCTCTGGTTCAGTGTCTCTTTCGGTGTGTGACGTCATGTCGTCGGTGGACTGTGAACCTGGACAGTTTGATGACGCAGAGGAGGACAGGTGAGACAGTCCACTGTGTCTGTGAGTGTGAGACAGTCACTGTCTGTGTCATCTTCATCTTCATTATTGTTGTTGTTGTTTTTCTCCTGCGTATGTTTGTTTTGTTGTTGTTGTTGTTGTTGTATCTTCAGACACCCTCAAAACAAACAAACAGGAGATATTGGTTTTTACAAATGTATTTACTGGTGGAGTATTTCCTCACAGTGTGATGCTCCTGCTGCTGCTGCTGCTGATGATGATGATGATCATGATCATCATCATCACACAAAACAACAACAATAATGTGTGATGTCACAGCTCAGTGACAGCTGATGAGAGTCTCAGTCTCAGCTGTGTTCAGTGTCATCAGACATGTCACTGTCTCACAGACACTTTGGTTCCATCTCATCACATATGAAGCACCTCATTCATTCATTCATTCATTCATTCATTCATGGCTCTGATGATGTCACTCATCATGAACTGTCCCGCCTCTTTCACATGAACGCTCTCGTGGCTGATATGAGACTCAGAGCTGTGTGTTGACTGGTCATCAGACGGAGGGCAGATGAAGTGACCTCAGATCAGCTGATCGACCCTTGACTGATGGATCTAACTGTGTGTTCACACCAAAAGCTGCCAGAGCTGCAAAGTAGCTGAATTCGCTCTAGCAGCGCCACTGGTAAAATATTTGTGGCAGCTCAAGTCGCTCATGAGGCAAATTCTGAACGTTCGATTATGCTTCTTAATTTAAAGGAGCCACAAAGCAGGTTACTGGCTGGAGCACAGAATGTGACTTCGTGCATTTGACTGAGAACAGAAACTTTAATGTTTGGACAATGAAAACAGGATAAAAAGTTTAAATAAGTCTGACATTAAACATTAAATACACACAGCCTGTGCTGCGTTCAGGCGTTGTCACGTAAATATCAAATTCCAGTACTTGAATACACCGTAGCACAACACAGCAGCATGTCAAGTGGGCCGAATATGAGCAGAGCTCAGAGAGCAGAGTTTGTTTCTGGGTTCAGTTTAAATCTATCAGAAAATATTAACAACAAATACATGACAGATGGTTCATATGATCACCCTTGGACATTCACACATTAGTACAGTGTGCCAGGGCTGACGTCAAAACCCAGAAGTTTAGCATCGCGCTGGTTCCCAGAAGACAAAGTGAATGTGATTTTTGCATTGCATTTTGGAATAAGTCCAAAAATATCTCTGTGGCTAACACAAGTTTATGACACTTACAGGTTTTGTTCAATCAATCAATCAATCAATTTTATTTATAAAGCCCAATATCACAAATACAATTTGCCTCACAGGGCTTTACAGCATACGACATCCCTCTGTCCTTTAGACCCTCACAGCGGATAAGGAAAAACTCCCCAAAAAAACCCTTTACCGGGGGAAAAAAATGGTAGAAACCTCAGGAAGAACAACTGAGGAGGGATCCCTCTTCCAGGACGGACAGACGTGCAGTAGATGTCGTACAGAACAGATCAGCATAACAGATTAACAGTAATCTGTATGACACAATACAGTAATCTGCATGACATCCTCGGTAATGACAGTAGCTTACAACAACATTCATGAAAGTAATAATACTGTCGTTATAGTTCTGGCTACTGTGGTACAATATGTTGAAAGTATATATTAGTATCAGGCAGTATACATGTATGATAATATCATATGTCTATAATAGCAGTAGAAGTATGACTAATGATTAATGATGACAGCAGCAGCAGCAGGCATCTGGCAGGACCACGGCAGCAGCACAACCACACACGTCACACTATCCAGGCACCGCTGCAATATGAGTTAACCTGAGAGATAGTGGAGCACAAAGGCTCCGGAGAAGAAACCGAGTTAGTGACATCCAGAATGGCCGAGTAAAAAAGATACAGTAATAGGATACGAGAGAGAGAGGGAGAGAGAGAGAGCGAGAGAGAGAGAGAGAGAGAAGGTGCCCGGTGCATTAAAGGTGGTCCTCAGGTAGACTACGCCTAAGTCAGCCTAACTAGGGGCTGGTACAAGGCAAGCCTGAGCCAGCCCTAACTATAAGCTTTATCAAAGAGGAAAGTCTTAAGTCTAGCCTTAAATGTGAGACAGTGTCTGCCTCCCGGACCGCAACAGGAAGATGATAGCTGAAGGCTCTGGCTACTTTTCTACTTTTGGAGACTTTAGGGACCACGAGTAACCCTGCGTTCTCAGAGCGCAGAGTTCTGGTGGGATAATAAGGCACTATGAGCTCTCTAAGATATGACGGAGCTTGACCATTTAGAGCTTTATAAGTTAACAGTAGGATTTTAAATTCAATTCTGGATTTTACAGGGAGCCAGTGCAGAGAAGCTGACACAGGAGAAATATGATCTGGTTTCTTAGTTCCTGTTATTACACGTGCTGCTGCATTCTGAATTAGCTGAAGAGTTTTTAATGATTTACTAGAGCTACCTGATAATAGAGAGTTACAGTAATCCAGCCTCGAGGTAACAAAAGCGTGGATCAATTTTTCTGCATCTTTTTGGGTCAAGATAGGCCTAATTTTCACAATATTACGCAGATGAAAAAATGCAGTCCGTGAGGTTTGTTTTAAATGAGAATTAAAAGACAAATCTTGGTCAAATGTTACTCTGAGGTTTCTTACGGTAGTGGTAGAGGCCAGAGCAATGCCATCGAGAGAAACTATGTCATCAGATAAAGAGTCTCTGAGTTGTTTGGGGCCAAGAACAATAACTTCAGTTTTGTTTGAATTTAACTTCAGGAAATTGGTGCTCATCCAGGTTTTTATGTCTTTAAGGCAGTTATGAAGTTTAGTTAATTGATTACTTTCTTCTGGCTTCATAGATAAATACAACTGTGTATCATCCGCATAACAATGGAAATTTATAGAGTGATTTCTAATGATGTTACCTAAAGGAAGCATATATAGAATAAATAGGATTGGTCCAAGCACAGAACCTTGCGGAACTCCAAAACAAACTTTAGTACGTACGGATGATTCATTATGAACGTCAACAAATTGAAAACGATCAGATAAATAAGATTTAAACCAGCTTAGTGCAGAACCTTTTAGGCCAATTAAGTGTTCCAGTCTCTGTAACAGAATTTGATGGTCAATAGTGTCAAACGCTGCACTAAGATCTAATAAAACAAGTACAGAGACGAGTCCTTTGTCTGAAGCAATCAGAAAGTCATTTGTAATTTTAACTAGAGCTGTCTCAGTGCTATGATGCGCTCTAAATCCTGACTGTAATTCCTCAAATAAATTATTATCCTGGAGAAAATCACACAGCTGGTCTGCGACTACTTTCTCAAGGATCTTTGACATAAAGGTAAGATTAGATATTGGTCTATAGTTGGCTAACACCTCTGGATCCAGGGTGGGCTTTTTTAGTAGAGGTTTAATTACAGCTACCTTAAAAGACTGTGGTACATAGCCTGTTAATAAGGATATATTGATCATATCTAATATATGGGTGTTAACTAAAGGTAAGACCTCCTTGAGTAGCCTAGTTGGGATGGGGTCTAAGAGACACGTTGATGATTTAGATGAAGAAATCACTGCTGTCAATTCTTGAAGAGAAATTGGGGAGAAGCAATCTAAATATATATTAGGTCTTACAGCTGTGTTTGAGGTTAGATAGGTACTATCTGAGGACAGGAGGTCATGAATTTTGCCTCTAATAGCTAGAATTTTGTCATTAAAGAAGCTCATAAAATCATTACTGCTAAGGGCTAAAGGAATACAAGGCTCAATAGAGCTTTGACTCTCAGTCAGCCTGGCTACAGTGCTGAAAAGAAACCTGGGGTTATTTTTGTTTTCTTCTATTAAAGCTGAGTAATAGTTTGCTCTGGCATTGCGGAGGCCCCTCTTATAAGTTTTGAGACTGTCTGCCCAGATTAAACGAGATTCTTCCAGTTTGGTTAATCGCCAATTCCTTTCAAACTTTCGCAATATTTGCTACGGGTTTACGGGTTTCAGAGTTATACCAAGGAGCGAACTTTCTTTGTTTTGTTAACTTCTTTTTAAGAGGAGCTACAGAGTCAAGTGTTGTTCGCAGCGAGCTGACGGCGCTATCAACAAATTGATCAATTCGGGAGAGGTTAAAGTCGGTACGGGAAACCTCTGTTACTAAAGGACTTGAGATTGAATTTAATGACGAAGTAATCATTTCCTTAAATTTTGCGACAGCACTATCTGATAAACATCTGGTAGCGAGATAATCTTCACATGGGAACACCTTTCATACTGCATTTGAAGCTTAAATGCGATCGCCAGAAGTAAAAAGCTAATGTTAGGCTTTAACGGACTACATGACTACTCCATGGTCGCATGACTCTTGACGTCACCGCCACTAAGCTTTCAGCTGATTTCGGCCGCTTTATTTTAAAAACATTGTATAATGGGGAAATCAGACTGTTTAGGCTAAATAAGAAGCTGTAATGGTGGACTGCCAGCACTCTCGCCTGTTCGGGGGTGATGACGTTTAGCAACCGCCTTTTTCACGACACGTAAAAGCTTCAAAATTCACAAGTAGGGTATTTACTGACGTGTTTAATGTCGTAGAACAAAACCTGAAACTCGCTTAAGCTTTTGTTAAGCACAGACCTTATTTGAGGCATTTTACCAAAATCCCATTCAAAACACGTATTGACTTTTAGACGAGAGAACCTGAAGAGCTAAAAGCGCTAACGGAGTTCCAGGTTTACTGGCACACTCTATTGTAACCACCGTCTGTGTGACGGTCCTCACTTCCTATTGATGTTTATTCTCTGCAGTGTCCAATCAGAGCTGTCGGCTGTGACCAGTCAGCTGAGTGATGTCACTCTGCAGCCTTCATCAGACCATCAGCAGGAAGAGGAGGAGGATGATGAAGATGAAGATGAAGATGATGATGATGATGATGAGGAGGAGTGGGTGTGGCGTTCATCAGGAGGCGATCTGACCAAAAGATACAACAGGACGTCTCAGAGCTGTCAGGTCAGACCACTGCCAATCAAACACACACACACACACACACACACACACACACACACACACACACACAGTTACACACACACACACACACACACAGAGTTACACAATCACACACACACACACACACACACACACACACACACACACACACAGAGTTTTACACACACACACACACACACACACACACACAGTTACACACACACACACACACACACACACACACACACACACACACAGAGTTACACAAACACACACACAGAGTTACACACACACACACACACAGAGTAACACACACACACACACACACACAGTTACACACACACACATACACACACACACAGAGTTACACAAACACACACACAGAGTTACACACACACACACACAGTAACACACACACACACACACACAGAGTTACACACACACACACACACAGAGTTACACACACACACACAGTAACACACACACAGAGTTACACGCACACACACACAGTAACACACACACAGAGTTACACACACACACACACAGTAACACACACACAGAGTTACACACACACACACACATATGCAAACACACACACAGAGTTACACACACACACACACAGTAACACACACACACACACAGAATTACACACACACACACAGTAACACACACATAGTTACACACACACACACATATGCAAACACTCGTGAGTCCAGTTGGAGAGTTTTAGGGGGCGGAGTCAGTTTCTATGGTGAGATGTGGAGGCGTACATGTCTCGTGATGAGCCACGCCCACCACAGGTGTCACTGAATTAAAGTTGGACACAGAGAGGACGTCCTCCCAGAAGGTGTCTGTCACACTGTTTGGTTATTGATGATTCTAATATTGATCTGTTTGTTTTTATTGATCAGTCCAACAGACAGAATCCATCCAATAAGACGCTGCCGTCGACACCGTCTGACAAAGCTCTGAGGAAGTATGAACACAAGATCAACCTGGGTAACACACACACACACACACACACAAACACACACACATACACACACTGCATTGATCAGTGATCATGTGTCAGGATCAATAACAGGCTTCAGTCATGTGATCAGAACAGTTATTGACGAGTTCACCTGATAATCGAGGGTTTTGGTTTTGTTTTAGATAAACTGAAGTACGCCGACTCTGTGATCAATAAAGTGACGAGCATGCAGAGACAGAAAGACGCCGACACGTACGTCTGAACTCGCCTCACTGTTTGTGACATCACAGGTCATGTGATTGATGTGACTAATGCTCTGATTGACTGCTTTCTGCAGGTACAGGGTGAAGGACAAATCAGATCGAGCCACGGTGGAACAGGTGAGCTGCAGGCTTTTATTTAGAAAGGGCCTGATAGGAAGTGAACAGCAGCATGTAAAACGTCTTGTCATCACTTCATCTGTCGTTTATTTTATATTACTTATTAGTTATTGATTGATTGATGTTTGTAAACAACACAAACTAACAAACATTGTGATGTTTTCAACACGTCATTAGTAAATCTGATCACAGTTTGAGCTTCGTGCTGATTTGACACATAAAGTCCACAGGATCTGTACCATTGATCAACAGAACTATTGATCCTCTGATCAACGATCAATAAGTGCTGATCGTCGTCTTCTTCTCCTCCTGCAGGTTTTAGATCCTCGAACTCGAATGATCCTGTTCAAGATGTTGAGTCGAGGAATCATCAGTGAGATCAACGGCTGCATCAGCACTGGGAAGGAGGTCAGACATCATTGATCACTGATCGATACACTGATCAATACACTGATCGATACACTGATCAATACACTGGTCAGTACACTGATCGATACACTGATCGATCCGTGTAGCTCAGCTCTGTGTTGGTGTTTTCAGGCTAATGTTTATCACGCCAGCACGTCAGCAGGAGAGAACCGAGCCATCAAGATCTACAAGACCTCCATCCTGCTGTTCAAAGACCGAGACAAATACGTCAGCGGAGAGTTCAGGTCAGTCACCACAGAAGAAGAAGAGTTCAGGTCAGTCACCACAGAAGAAGAATGCTGTGTCTGAAATCATTCACTACTCCCTACTCACTATATAAGGAATTCCCTATATAGAGGACTATATAGTGAGCTCATTAAAACACTTTCGGACACTACTCCGTCGCGAAGTTAAGTACGTCATTACTGTCGCACAATTAAAACGAGCCAGAGTGATGTCATCCGGTGGGTTTCCGAAATAAATAATAAATTCATTTGTGTGATAAAAACCTAATACTGAGCGTATTTTCCCACATGAATTAATACAAAAATAAATACACTACTACACTATTACTTACATTTGTATGTATTTCCGTTATTGGCGCCTCCGCAATGCATCACGGTACATATTGCTTGGTTAGTGACCATCGGTTGTACACTACTTTTTGCACTGCATTGTGGGATATTATGAGTCCACTATATAGGGTATATTAATTTACACTAAACATTCGGACAGCACTACAAAATGGCGAACACACTATTTAGTGCACTATTTAGTGAGTAGGGAGTGATTTCGGACACAGCAGAAGAGTTCGGGTCAGTCACCACAGAAGAAGAGTTCAGGTCAGTCACCACAGAAGAAGAAGAGTTCAGGTCAGTCACCACAGAAGAAGAGTTCAGGTCAGTCACCACAGAAGAAGAAGAAGAGTTCAGGTCAGTCACCACAGAAGAAGAGTTTAGGTCAGTCACCACAGAAGAAGAAGAAGAAGAGTTTAGGTCAGTCACCACAGAAGAAGAGTTCAGGTCAGTCACCACAGAAGAAGAAGAAGAGTTTAGGTCAGTCACCACAGAAGAAGAGTTTAGGTCAGTAGGAGGAGTAGGAGAACACAGGCTCCTCCCCCTCAGTACAAGTTTTTACTTTCAGTTGTCTCCAGTCAGTTTGAGTCACTTCCTGCAGATCATTATCATAATCAATAATCATCATTAGTCTTAGATTGATGAGTTTATCAGCTGTTCTCAGTCACCATGAGGCACTAACACGTTCTTCTGTTCAGGTTCCGTCACGGTTACTGTAAAGGAAACCCCAGGAAGATGGTGAGAACCTGGGCAGAGAAGGAGATGAGGAACCTCATCAGGTCAGAACCTTTCTACTGATGCATAGAACCCAGTAGAATCTGATGTGACTGACTGACAGGTAGAACCCAGTGGAACCTGACGTAACTGACATGTAGAACCCAGTGGAACCTGGCGTGACTGAAAGGTAGAACCCAGTGGAACCTGGCGTGACTGACAGGTAGAACCCAGTGGAACCTGACGTAACTGAAAGGTAGAACCCAGTGGAACCTGGCGTGACTGACAGGTAGAACCCAGTAGAACCTGACGTGACTGAAAGGTAGAACCCAGTGGAACCTGGCGTGACTGAAAGGTAGAACCCAGTAGAACCTGACGTGACTGAAAGGTAGAACCTAGTAGAACCTGACGTGATTGACATGTAGAACCCAGTGGAACCTGACGTGACTGACAGGTAGAACCCAGTAGAACCTGACGTGACTGACATGTAGAACCCAGTGGAACCTGACGTGACTGACAGGTAGAACCCAGTAGAACCTGGCGTGACTGACATGTAGAACCCAGTGGAACCTGACTGTCTTTATGTTTCAGGCTGCAGACGGCAGGAATCCCAAGTCCAGAACCTCTCCTGCTCAGAAGTCATGTTCTGCTGATGAGCTTCATTGGGAAAGACAACATGTAAGAACCAATCAGAATATTTGATCAAAACCGGTCAGAGATGTTCACTGAATAATTATGACTCTCCTGCTATGTATTGATCCCTGTGTGTATTGAACACTCTGTGTATCGATCCCTGTGTGTATTGAACACTCTGTGTATTGATCCCTGTGTGTATTGAACACTCTGTGTATTGATCCCTGTGTGTATTGAACACTCTGTGTATTGATCCCTGTGTGTATTGAACACTCTGTGTATTGATCCCTGTGTGTATTGAACACTCTGTGTATTGATCCCTGTGTGTATTGAATCCTGTGTGTATTGATCCCTGTGTGTATCGATCACTCTGTGTATGGATTATTCCTCAGGCCGGCTCCTCTGTTGAAGAATGCCTCCTTGTCGGAGTCGAAGGCTCGGGAACTCTACCTGCAGGTTCTACAGAACATGAGGAAGATGTTCCAGGAAGCTCGACTCGTCCACGCCGACCTCAGCGAGTTCAACATGCTGTAAGAGACCACACCCACCATATCCTCCACCCCTTCAAAATAAAAGCCCTGTGAAACTGACTGACCTGTGTGTAGGTATCATGAGGGAGACGTTTACATCATCGACGTGTCACAGTCGGTGGAACACGACCATCCGCACGCTCTGGAGTTCCTCAGGAAGGACTGCAGCAACGTGAACGGTGAGACTGGTCATCCTGAGTATGGATGATTGATTATCAGGTCTGAACCTGTCAGCTGATCAGTGTGTGTGTTCTTTTCCCAGAGTACTTTGTGAAGCGTGGTGTGGCGGTGATGACGGTCAGAGAGTTGTTTAACTTCATCACCGATCCATCGATCACCTGCCACAACATGGACCAGTACCTGGAGAAGGTCTGACCACTCCCACATTCAGTAAAACTTTATTTATGAAACACAAAGATACAACAATCACTAATCAGTTTGTGATTGATCGTCCAGGCCATGGTGATCGCAGCCGATCGGACGTCGGAGCAGCGATCAGATCAGGACCGAGTGGACGAGGAGGTGACAGGAAGGAAACACAAACACCGTCATGTTGGCACATTTACGGTGATGACTCACCTGTCTGACTTCTCCCCCTCAGGTGTTTAAGAAGGCGTACATCCCCCGCACGCTGACCGAGGTGAGTCATTACGAGCGAGACGTGGACCTGATGAGGACCAAGGAGGAGGAGTCTGCCATCTGTGGACACGACAATGTAAGACTCACAGCGTCAGTGGGCGTGGCTTCAGACGGTACGGTTCCCTGTGCTGGAGTCAAGACGGCGGTTCCTTAACCTTCAGGAACGGGTCATCTAGTGCACATGTGTGGAACCATATGTTAATGAGTGTATGTTTGTTTACAGCTGTGAGGAACCTCTGTGTTCATTAGTCATGTACAGAACATTATCAGAACCCTGGTGACTCTGAGGCTCAGTGACACAGAAAACCTGATGTGAATATTTTTGTTTTCATATGATCTTTGAACCGATTCAGAAACCGTCTGATGCCATTTACAGGCCGAAGAACCAAAGGTCATCAATATCAAGTCATGAAACGTTGGTGAAGAAGTTGGAGACATTAATCAGACAGCTGATTCCTAATGGAAGAACCTCAGATTATAAGACAGTTTAGAGTTCTGATGATACAGTGGATCTATACAGGGGTTTTTCTAGGTTCTCAGAGGAACTTGACAGAGAACAAGAACAGAATAAATGATCCATGAGAAGGGGAATGATGCAGACACAGATAAGAAAAGGTTCTCAGAGGAGTGTTTTGGAATTTCTTGAGTCTCTGATGTCTTGACGGAGTGAAGTTCAGAAGGTGACATTCTCTGAGGTACGTCTGATTGATTTAAAGAATGTGACAGTTGTTGTTTGTGTTCGCCAGGTTCTGTATCAGACGCTGACCGGACTGAAGAAAGACTTATCTGGAGTTCAGACGGTACAAACACACACACTCTGTCTCATGCTACTCTTAGCTTAGCTTAGCATAACTTAGCCTGACAGTGACCCACTGTAAGAACCCTGGCTGACTCACCTGCGGAGAACCAGAGAACTGTGAACTGTGAAACTTATGTCAGGGAATATCTTCACTTCCTTTTCAGCTGTTTCACGTTAAAAGCCTCTGAAGAGTTGGAATATTAGAAGTTAAAAACAAACAGAGGAAAGAAAAGATAGTCTCAGGTTCAAGACAATGTTAAGCAACCTGCAACAGGTTCTAACAGCGACTGTAAAGAGAACAGACAGCTTTATGACATCACACAGATGCTCATTCATGTCCGTCGGAATCTGTGCCAGGCCACACCCTTCTTCAACAACACCATCACTTCCTGTTGGTCACTTACAGAAACAGGTTGTGGTCACACTCCAACATTTTCATCCTAAATGTCCTCTGAGTGTGTTGATGTTTGGACAAACTGTCCTTGATTTATGGACAATTTGTTCCTGTGGTGGCGCCCCTGTTGGACTGTTTCAAAATGATTTAATTCACATGATCCAATGTTAGTTCGTTTCCTGTCTCATCTTCAGTCTGTACATTAAAAACTCCAGAGATTCAAAATAATGGACGGCTTCCCGTCAGACAAGGCTCCAGAGTAGAACGTCCAATCAGAAATCAGGTCCAATAAAACACCCAGAAACAACCTCCTGCTGTTCAGGGCGCGTTCAGAAACATTCACTCCGAGTGAACTCTGGTTCAAACTTTCAGTTCTTTAGGATGGCACTGAGGGAGCATCAGAACGTCAGGCGGCAGAACGTCAGGCAGCAGAAAGTCAGGCAGCAGAATGTCGGAACATCAGGCAGCAGAACATCAGAACGTCAGGCAGCAGAATGTCAATTCAATTTTACTATAAAGCCCAATATCACAAATCACAATTGCCTCACAGGGCTTTACAAGATACGACATCCCTCTGACCTTTGGACCCTCACAGCTGATCAGGAAAAACTCCCCAAAAAACCCTCAAAAGCTCATAAAATCATTACTGCTAAGGGTTAAAGGAATACAAGGCTCAATAGAGCTGTGACTCTCAGTCAGCCTGGCTACAGTGCTGAAAAGAAACCTGGGGTTATTCTTGTTTTCTTCTATTAAAGCTGAGTAATAGTTTGCTCTGGCATTGCGGAGGCCCTTCTTATACGTTTTGAGACTGTCTGCCCAGATTAAACGAGATTCTTCCAGTTAGGTTAATCGCCAATTCCTTTCAGATTTTCGCGATATTTGTTTTAACTTACGGGTTTGAGAGTTATACCAAGGAGCGAACTTTCTTTGCTTTGTTAACTTCTTTTTAAGAGGAGCTACAGAGTCGAGCGTTGTTCGCAGCGAGCCTACGGCACTATCGACAAGACGATCAATTCGGGAGAGGTTAAAGTCGGTATGGGCACTATCTGATAAACATCTAGTATAGTAACTGTTGTTGAGTGGAGTGTAATTGAGTAAAAAGAAATCAAAAGTAATCAAATAATGATCCGATAGCGAGGGATTCTGTGGAAAGACAATTTCAATTTCAATTCTATACGTCAGAACTAGATCGAGGGTATGGTTAAAACAGTGAGTGGGTTCATGTACACCCTGACTGAAGCCAATGGAGTCTAATAATGAGATAAACGCGGTAGCCAGGGAGTCATTATCAACGTCGACATGAATGTTAAAATCGCCTACAATAATAACTTTATCTGATTTAAGAACTAGACTGGATAAAAACTCTGAGAATTCAGAAACAAATTCAGAATACAGGCCAGGAGCACGGTACACTGTAACAAATAAAAGTGGCTGCGAGGTTTTCCAGGTCGGATGTAAAAGACTAAGAACGAGGCTTTCAAATGAATTATAGTCTAGTTTAGGTTTAGGGCTGATTAACAGACTAGAGTTAAAAATGGCTGCAACTCCCCCTCCTCGGCCGCTGCCTCGAGGAATGTGGGTATTATTATGACTGGGAGGAGTGGATTCATTTAGACTGACATATTCATCTTGACACAGCCAGGTTTCAGTGAGACTGAGTAAATCAATATGATTATCTGATATTAATTTGTTTACTAACACTGCTTTAGACGATAGAGACCTGATATTTATTTATATTTATAAAACTATGGATGGGTAACTGCACTAGAAGCTCAGAGAAGCATATAGGACTGCGACTCTGAGTCCTGGTCTCAACTCTGGGTTGTCAGGGATTTAATTTGCTAATAAAATTTTCCAGGTTCCGAGAAATGAGAGCAGCTCCATCCAAAGTGGGATGAATGCCGTCTCTCCTAATGAGACCAGGTTTTCCCCAGAAGGTTTGCCAATTATTAATGAAACCCACATTGTTTGCTGGACACCACCTGGACAGCCAGTGATTAAATGATGACATGCGGCTAAACATGTCATCAGTGGGTTTTTTCCCCGTTAAAGGGTTTTTTGGGGAGTTTATCCTGAACAGCTGTGAGGGTCCAAAGGACAGAGGGATTTCATATGCTGTAAAGCCCTGTGAGGCAAATTGTGATTTGTGATATTGGGCTTTATGAATAAAATTAATTGATTGATTGATTGATTGAGTCCGACATCGCTTTTGCGTGTTCACACACTGAGGCAATATTAATTTTAGTGACCTCCGATTGGCGTAACTGGGTGTCATTTCCACTGACGTGAATAACAATCTTACTGAATCTACATTTATCTTTAGCCAGCAGTTTTAAATTTGACTCAATGTCGCCCGCTCTGGCCCCAGGGATACATTTGACTATGGCTGCTGGTGTTGCTAACTTCACGTTCCTCAGAATAGAGCTGCCAATAACCAGAGTTTTATCCTCAGCGGGTGTGTCGCTGAGTGGGGATAAGCGGTTAGAAACGTAGAAACAGGGGACTGGCTAACTACCGCAGCTACTGAATGGTTTTCCATGGTGCGGAGCCGCGCTTCTAATTCACTAAGCCTCGCCTCCAACGCAGCAAATAAGCTACACTTCTTACAATTACCACTGTCGCTAAAGGAGGCAGAGGCATAACTGAACATGTGGCACACCGGGCAAGAGAGAGCAGAGGGAGAAGCCATCGCTAACTGTTAAGCTAACGTAGCTACCAAGGCTAGTAACGTGCAAACAACAGCTAAGAGATTAGCAGGGAAGTCGTAAAAAGGAGGAGAGTTGTAAGTGCTTAAACAGAACTAGTGTGGGTTAAGACTTGGAGTAGATGTTAAAGCAACTGAAGTGAGAAAGCAGAAAGCAGGCTAGTAGGATTCACTAGAGCAGTACAGAGGCGCTGTCACAGAAACACCGGAAATGACACAACTCGCTTACCGCAATACGTCTGCACTGTGACATCCAGTTGAACCTCAGGCAGCAGCACTTAATTTTAACGTAGAACGTCAGATTGGATTTATCACTGCACCCTTACATGTGCACAGTGTTGCCATGGATACGCATTGACACATCTTTGTTGTGACTGTGTGGCGTCTCCTCAGGTTCCGGCTCTGCTGGAGGATGACCAGCCTTCATCACCATCATCATCCTCAGAGGAGGAGGAGGAAGAGGAGGAGCGGGGGGAGGAGGAGGAAGAGGAGGAGCAGGAGAAGCAGGGGGATGAAGCCCAGATGGACAAAAAGGTGTTTATCAGTCTCTGTCGTGTCCTCAGATATGTGGACGAATGTCTGTGTGTCTGTCCTCTGAATGTCTCCGTCATTTCAGGAGAAGAAGAAGAAGGTAAAGGAGACTCAGAGGGAGAAGAGGAAACACAAAGTACCCAAACACGTGAAGAAGAGGAGGGACAAGGTGTCCAAGATGAAGAAAGGAAAGTGACGACTTCCTGTTTGTCAACAGCCACAACTCAGTCCTGAACTGCAGCTGAACTACAGCCGAACTCCTATAGTACCACAGAGACCCTCAGCAATGAACTTCTTTTTAAAGTTGTGAAGTTATAAAAACAGTTTTCAGAGATTGTTTTGATTCTCAGAATGATTATTAAGTTTTGACTTTACATTGTTTTTGTTTAAAATCTGTTGATAAAACCATTGTGACATCATGATGACACGTTTCCTGTGTCACTGATTTTAAAATCTGCTGCGCTGAAATGTCACATGATGCCCCCCCAGCATCAGGAACCAGCTGCTGTGATGGATCATTGACCCACTGACACAGAGGGAGAACCCAGTACAATCTGATGTGACTGACAGGTAGAACCCAGTAGAACCTGTTGTGACTGACACGTAGAACCCAGTAGAATCTGGTATGACTTACCGGTAGAACCCAGTAGAACCTGATGTGACTGACAGGTAGAACCCAGTAGAACCTGTTGTGACTGACAGGTAGAACCCAGTAGAACCTAGTGTGACTGACAGGTAGAACCCAGTAGAACCTAGTGTGACTGACAGGTAGAACACAGTAGAATGTGGTGTGACTGACAGGTAGAACCCAGTAGAATGTGGTGTGACTTACAGGTAGAACCCAGTAGAATTTGGTATGACTGACAGGTAGAACCTAGTAGAACTTGGTGTGACTGACAGGTAGAACCCAGTAGAACTTGGTGTGACTGACAGGTAGAACCCAGTAGAATCTGGTATGACTTACAGGTAGAACCCAGTGTGTGTTCATCAATATGTACTGTCCCTGTTTTAAAAATAAAGTCAAAGTCAAAGTAGACCCTGGTGTGACTGACAGGTAGAACCCAATAGAACCTGGTGTGACTGACAGGTAAAACCCAGTAGACCCTGGTGTGACTGACAGGTAGAACCCAATAGAACCTGGTGTGAATGACAGGTAGAACCCAGTAGAATCTGGTATGAGTGACAGGTAGAACCCAATAGAACCTGGTGTGACTGACAGGTAGGACTTGGTGTGACTGGCAGGTAGAACCCAATAGAACCTGGTATGACTGACAGGTAGAACCCAATAGACCCTGGTGTGGCTGACAGGTAGAACCCAGTAGAACTTGGTGTGACTGACAGGTAGAACCCAGTAGGACTTGGTGTGACTGACAGGTAGAACCCAATAGACCCTGGTGTGGCTGAATGGTAGAACCCAGTAGAACTTGGTCTGACTGACAGGTAGAACCCAGTAGAACCTGGTGTGACTGAATGGTAAAAAAAAAACTTTCTCAAAAGGGGGCATGGCCTATCTGTTTTCAATCAATCAATCAATCAATTTTATTTATAAAGCCCAATATCACAAATACAATTTGCCTCACAGGGCTTTACAGCATACGACATCCCTCTGTCCTTTAGACCCCCACAGCTGATCAGGAAAAACTCCCCAAAAAACCCTTTAACGGGGAAAAAACGGTAGAAAGCTCAGGAAGAGCAACTGAGGAGGGATCCCTCTTCCAGGACGGACAGACGTGCAATAGATGTCGTACAGAACAGATCAGCATAATAAATTAACAGTAATCTGTATGACACAATGAGAGAGAGAGAGAGAGAGAGAGAGACAGAGATGCAGGACAGACGGTAATGACAGTAGCTTACAACAACATTAATAAAAGTAATAATATTATAATTAATAATAATATATTAATATCTGATAGTATACGTGTGACAATAATCATATGTGTATAATAACAGTAGAAGTATGACTAATGATAACAGCAGCAGCAGGAGGCATCTGGCAGGACCACAGCAGCAGCACAACCACACGTCACACTATCCAGGCACCGCTGCAATACGAGTTAACCAGAGACCTCCTTGAGTAGCCTAGTTGGGATGGGGTCTAAGAGACACGTTGATGATTTAGATGAAGAAATCACTGCGGTAAATTCTTGAAGAGAAATTGGGGAGAAGCAATCTAAATATATATTAGGTCTTACAGCTGTGTTTGAGGTTAGATAGGTACTATCTGAGGACAGGAGGTCATGAATTTTGCCTCTAATAGTTAGAATTTTGTCATTAAAAAGCTCATAAAATCATTACTGCTAAGGGTTAAAGGAATACAAGGCTCAATAGAGCTGTGACTCTCAGTCAGCCTGGCTACAGTGCTGAAAAGAAACCTGGGGTTATTCTTGTTTTCTTCTATTAAAGCTGAGTAATAGTTTGCTCTGGCATTGCGGAGGCCCCTCTTATAAGTTTTGAGACTGTCTGCCCAGATTAAACGAGATTCTTCCAGTTTGGTTAATCGCCAATTCCTTTCAGATTTTCGCGAAATTTGTTTTAACTTATGGGTTTGAGAGTTATACCAAGGAGCGAACTTTCTTTGCTTTGTTAACTTCTTTTTAGGAGAAGCTACAGAGTCAAGTGTTGTTCGCAGCGAGCCTACGGCGCTATCAACAAATTGATCAATTCGAGAGAGGTTAAAGTTGGTATGGGAAACCTCTCTTACTGAAGGACTTGGTATTGAATTGTTTAATTTTTGTGGACATATTTTGCCTTTAATGGACAGGACAGTTAAGTGTAAAGGGGAGAGAGAGGGAGAGACATGCAGCAAAGGGCCACAGGCTGGACTCGAACCCAGGCCGCTGCGGCAACACTAAGCCACCGACACCCCATGACTTGGTATTGAATTTAACGACGGAGTAATCATTTCCTTAAATTTTGAGACAGCACTATCTGATAAACATCTAGTATAGTAACTGTTGCTGAGTGGCATGTAATCGAGTAAAAAGAAATCAAAAGTAATCAAATAATGATCCGATAGCGAGGGATTCTGTGGAAAGACTGTTAGGTTATCAATTTCAATTCCATACGTCAGAACTAGATCGAGGGTATGGTTAAAACAGTGAGTGGGTTCACTTGGCGGGAGAATGTGCGCACCTGTAAGCAAACTCTGAGTCATGCGTGCACACATTTTGGAGACACTGAGAAGTGGCGACGCAGACAGCAAGGTGGAGAAGTGGAGTCAGATTTTTATTGATGTCTCACACAAATTTAATGTCACGCTATATCCACCACAGATCCACGTTATCATTGAAATTAAATCCAGCAGCCTTATTTTGTGCTTGGAGCGAGTGATAATTGTTTCATAAAAACGTTGTAAAATCCAACTTAAATCCTGAATTGAAATTCTTTCTAAATACGTATTTAATCCGCACTGCCTCTCATTGTCCACTCTGTGAGCGCAGGAGGGGGAGAGGACGGTACGACTGCATGGAATATATTCTTAAGAAACGAGATCATATTTCTCCTGTTTTAGCTTCTCTGCACTGGCTCCCTGTAAAATCCAGAACTGAATTTAAAATCCTACTGTTAACTTATAAAGCTCTAAATGGTCAAGCTCCGTCATATCTTAGAGAGCTCATAGTGCCATATTATCCCACCAGAACTCTGCGCTCTGAGAACGCAGGGTTACTCGTGGTCCCTAAAGTCTCCAAAAGTAGATCAGGAGCCAGAGCCTTCAGCTATCAGGCTCCTCTCCTGTGGAATCATCTTCCTGTTACGGTCCGGGAGGCAGACACCGTCTCCACATTTAAGGCCAGACTTAAGACTTTCCTCTTTGATAAAGCTTATAGTTAGGGCTGGCTCGGGCTTGCCTTGTACCAGCCCCTAGTTAGGCTGACTTAGGCCTAGTCTACCGGAGGACCACCTTTAATGCACCGGGCACCTTCTCTCTCTCCCGCTCTCTCTCTCTCCCTCTCTCTCTGGTATCCTATTACTGTATCTATTTTATTCGGCCATTCTGGATGTCACTAACTCGGCTTCTTCTCCGGAGCCTTTGTGCTCCACTGTCTCTCAGGTTAACTCGTATTGCAGCGGTGCCTGGATAGTGTGACGTGTGTGGTTGTGCTGCTGCCGTGGTCCTGCCAGATGCCTCCTGCTGCTGCTGCTGCCATCATTAATCATTAGTCATACTTCTACTGCTATTATAGACATATGATATTATCATACATGTATACTGCCTGATACTAATATATACTTTCAACATATTGTACCACAGTAGCCAGAACAATAACGACAGTATTATTACTTTCATGAATGTTGTTATAAGCTACTGTCATTACCGAGGATGTCACACAGATTACTGTATTGTGTCATACAGATTACTGTTAATTTGTTATGCTGATCTGTTCTGTACGACATCTACTGCACGTCTGTCCGTCCTGGAAGAGGGATCCCTCCTCAGTTGCTCTTCCTGAGGTTTCTACCATTTTTTTCCCCCGGTAAAGGGTTTTTTTTGGGGAGTTTTTCCTTATCCGCTGTGAGGGTCTAAAGGACAGAGGGATGTCGTATGCTGTAAAGCCCTGTGAGGCAAATTGTATTTGTGATATTGGGCTTTATAAATAAAATTGATTGATTGATTGATTTATTTATCTAGCTAAATATTTCCAGTGCGTTTATCATGTCTCGAAATACAGCCATGAAGCACAACCGTTGATGTGTTGCCACTTTTTTTTCACTTTCTTTCATTAGTGATCCCGCTGTTGTGGCCACCAGATAAAATCTTTCTTCAGTCCTCCACCTCCCGTTAAAGGGTCTCTAGATCAGTCTCGGAGAAATTCCATTTTTTGGTTCGTTTCTCACACCTGTCGCCGTGACTCACAACGAGAGAACACTTGCATGCCGGCTTATTTATATGCAGATCGCATTCATGAGGTGATTTGCATGACCATTTATGGCTAGGGCGTGTAGAGGGCGGAATATGAGGCGGATCTGGGTGCGCACAACTCCAGGAGGTCTGTGATTTATAAAGAGAATTTTGCCTGCAAGTGTGCGTGTGCACGGTTTTATGAATCAGATTATTTTTTGGCGCACGCCATTTTCAGCTTTTGGGCGCAAACGTGCCGCCAACGTGAATTACAATCTTACTGAATCTACATTTATCTTTAGCCAGCAGTTTTAAATTTGACTCAATGTCGCCCGCTCTGGCCCCGGGGATACATTTGACTATGGCTGCTGGTGTTGCTAACTTCACGTTCCTCAGAATAGAGCTGCCAATAACCAGAGTTTTATCCTCAGCGGGTGTGTCGCTGAGTGGGGATAAGCGGTTAGAAACGTGAACAGGCTGGTGGTGAGCCGTGGGCTTCAGCTTGGAGCTACGCTTCTCCGGAACAGTTACCCAGCCTCCTGGCTGCACGGGTGTTACCGGAGGACCGCTAGCGGAGGCTATGCTAAATGGCTTCGTACCGGCTGCAGGGGACTGGCTAACTACCGCAGCTACTGAATGGTTTTCCATGGTGCGGAGCTGCGCTTCTAATTCACTAAGCCTCGCCTCCAACGCAGCAAATAAGCTACACTTCTTACAATTACCACTGTCGCTAAAGGAGGCAGAGGCATAACTGAACATGTGGCACACCGGGCAAGAGAGAGCAGAGGGAGAAGCCATCGCTAACTGTTAAGCTAACGTAGCTACCAAGGCTAGTAACGTGCAAACAACAGCTAAGAGATTAGCAGGGAAGTCGTAAAAAGGAGGAGAGTTGTAAGTGCTTAAACAGAACTGGTGTGAGTGGGTGTGGTCCATCGGCAGGGTGGGGTTAAACTCAAGGGGTCTCATTCATGAAAAGTGAGTAAATCTGTGTGTAGATTTGCACATAAAAGCCTGCTCTACTAAAAACCTACTCCAGATTCAGGAACGCCGCGGGAAACTCAGATTTGATCGTAAGCACGTGTGTATGATCATGAATGCCAATCCATCGTAAAGTGACAGCGCGCTCCCGGTAATCAGCAATTAGCATAAATCCCCGCCCATTTATAGCTAATGACCACCATATAAGGAGGTGTAGGTGCATCCTGTCGACCTGTCAGTCATGGCGCAGAGAAAGAAAGAGAGAGAAAGAAAAAAGAATTTTTCTGAAGTGGAGATCAAAATAATTTTGGGTGAAGTGGACAACATGTGGAAAACATTTTATTTTCCTTCAGTTAGTAGTGGTGTGGCAGGGACAGGCAAAGCGAAGGCCTGGAGGGAGGTAACACATGCTGTTAATGTTGTCTCCGTAGTACAAAGAACCATGTCAGAGGTGAAGCGTAAATGCCTTGATATAAAACTGGAGGCAAAGAAACGCATGTGCACACACACAAAATACAGCGGTCACCAAACAAACAGAAGATTCATTTGTGGGGTTTTGAATGAAGTGGGAACGGGAAACCAGAGATGTTTTGTACATAATGGATAAACTAAATCAGTGATGGCTGTCGGAATGTAGAGCTATTTAACATTTATTTTAACAAATGATACGCATAACATATAGCCTAGCAGGTTTGTATGCATCATCTTCAAATTTGCCTATTTGAATCTTAATAGCCTAAAGCTCTGTTTTACACAACGTAAATTAAACATTATCAAATCAGATTTATTCATTCAAACGATCGTCCTCCTTCCACCTGCTGCCCCTGCTGAACCCAGGCATCGAGGCCGAAGAGGCTGTGATCCGGCTGTCCTGGTGTACGACCGCACCAATTACATGGGCAACCAGTACTTCATGAGGAGGGGCGAGTACGCTGACTACATGAGCATGATGGGCATGAGCGACTGCATCAGGTCCTGCCGCATGATCCCCATGGTAAGATCTCACACCTGGCTAGACTTACTGTAGATGACATCTTACAGTCGATTTACGTAGATAATTCACAATCATGAACCTAATCTGGATCTTAAACCTGATAATTGCCAAATAATTTAACTAAATGTGTTGTATTTTTAATATTTTGTCATGTTTAGATCACGTGTTTCAAAGGCATCTGTGTTTTGTGTACATAACAGAGCGCAATACGAATTAAAATGGTCATTTCCAATAGTGAAAAGCAATATTTATGTGCTTTACTAAATTTACACAAGCACTACGAGTGGTCAGGAGCAAGAGTAGATTTTGTTAGTAGCTACGAAAAGGTCGGAGCTACTAAAATATTGATGAATGCGGACACGCACGTAAATTTCCGTCTGCGAACAGTTTACACACAAATTCCTTCCGCTCACGTTTCATGAATGAGACCCAAGCTGTTTACAGAACAACAGGTGACGGTCACACCTGTCAGGAGAGTCATGTGGTCTTCTGACAGTGTGACATCATGTCTGACATGTTTATCATGTTTGGTTCTTAGTTGTAACTCTCAGTCTGATGTTCTACAGAGCGTCCTGATAACGTTCTGATGTGTGTGTGTGTGTGTCCGTGTGTGTGTCCGTGTGTGTGTTTTATCTGTTTGTGTGTGTGTGTGTGTCTGTTTTATCTGTGTGTGTGTGTGTGTGTGTGTGTGTTTATCTGTATGTGTGTGTGTGTGTGTGTGTGTTTTATCTGTGTGTGTGTGTGTGTGTGTTTTATCTGTATGTGTGTGTGTGTGTGTGTGTGTGTTATCAGTGTTGAAGGACAGTGATGATGTTCAGTGTGACCTTCTCAGATCTTCATCAGGTCACTGTCCCTCTGTCCTCCTCTCCTCCTGTCCTACTGTCCTCCTCTCCTCTTGTCCCTCTGTCCTCCTCTCCTCCTGTCCCTCTGTCCTCCTCTCCTCCTGTCCCTCTGTCCTCCTCTCCTCTTGTCCCTCTGTCCTCCTCTCCTCTTGTCCCTCTGTCCTCCTCTCCTCCTGTCCCTCTGTCCTCCTCTCCTCTTGTCCCTCTGTCCTCCTCCTGTCCCTCTGTCCTCCTCTCCTCTTGTCCCTCTGTCCTCCTCTCCTCCTGTCCTACTGTCCTCCTCTCCTCCTGTCCCTCTGTCCTCCTCTCCTCCTGTCCTACTGTCCTCCTCTCCTCCTGTCCTACTGTCCTCCTCTCCTCTTGTCCCTCTGTCCTCCTCTCCTCCTGTCCTACTGTCCTCCTCTCCTCTTGTCCCTCTGTCCTCCTCTCCTCCTGTCCCTCTGTCCTCCTCTCCTTCTGTCCTTCTGTCCTCCTCCTGTCCCTCTGTCCTCCTCTCCTCTTGTCCCTCTGTCCTCCTCTCCTCTTGTCCCTCTGTCCTCCTCTCCTCCTGTCCCTCTGTCCTCCTCTCCTCCTGTCCCTCTGTCCTCCTCTCCTCTTGTCCCTCTGTCCTCCTCTCCTCCTGTCCTTCTGTCCTCCTCCTGTCCCTCTGTCCTCCTCTCCTCCTGTCCCACTGTCTTCCTCTCCTCCTGTCCTTCTGTCTTCCTCTCCTCCTGTCCCTCTGTCCTCCTCTCCTCCTGTCCTACTGTCCTCCTCTCCTCTTGTCCCTCTGTCCTCCTCTCCTCCTGTCCTACTGTCCTCCTCTCCTCTTGTCCTTCTGTCCTCCTCTCCTCCTGTCCCTCTGTCCTCCTCTCCTCTCCTCCTGTCCTCTGTCCCCCTCTCCTCCTGTCCCTCTGTCCTCCTCTCCTCTTGTCCTTCTGTCCTCCTCTCCTCCTGTCCTACTGTCCTCCTCTCCTCCTGTCCCTCTGTCCTCCTCTCCTCCTGTTCTACTGTCCTCCTCTCCTCCTGTCCCTCTGTCTTCCTCTCCTCCTGTCCCTCTGTCTTCCTCTCCTCTTGTCCCTCTGTCCTCCTCTCCTCTTGTCCTACTGTCCTCCTCTCCTCCTGTCCCTCTGTCCTCCTCTCCTCCTGTCCTACTGTCCTCCTCTCCTCTTGTCCTTCTGTCCTCCTGTCCCTCTGTCCTCCTCTCCTCCTGTCCTACTGTCCTCCTCTCCTCTTGTCCCTCTGTCCTCCTCTCCTCCTGTCCTACTGTCCTCCTCTCCTCTTGTCCCTCTGTCCTCCTCTCCTCCTGTCCCTCTGTCCTCCTCTCCTCCTGTCCTTCTGTCCTCCTCCTGTCCCTCTGTCCTCCTCTCCTCTTGTCCCTCTGTCCTCCTCTCCTCCTGTCCTACTGTCCTCCTCTCCTCTTGTCCCTCTGTCCTCCTCTCCTCTTGTCCTACTGTCCTCCTCTCCTCTTGTCCCTCTGTCCTCCTCTCCTCTTGTCCCTCTGTCCTCCTCTCCTCCTGTCCCTCTGTCCTCCTCTCCTCTTGTCCCTCTGTCCTACTGTCCTCCTCTCCTCTTGTCCCTCTGTCCTCCTCTCCTCCTGTCCCTCTGTCCTCCTCTCCTTCTGTCCTTCTGTCCTCCTCCTGTCCCTCTGTCCTCCTCTCCTCTTGTCCCTCTGTCCTCCTCTCCTCTTGTCCCTCTGTCCTCCTCCTGTCCCTCTGTCCTCCTCTCCTCTTGTCCCTCTGTCCTCCTCCTGTCCTACTGTCCTCCTCTCCTCTTGTCCCTCTGTCCTCCTCTCCTCCTGTCCTACTGTCCTCCTCTCCTCTTGTCCCTCTGTCCTCCTCTCCTCTTGTCCCTCTGTCCTCCTCTCCTCCTGTCCTACTGTCCTCCTCTCCTCTTGTCCCTCTGTCCTCCTCTCCTCCTGTCCTACTGTCCTCCTCTCCTCTTGTCCCTCTGTCCTCCTCTCCTCCTGTCCCTCTGTCCTCCTCTCCTTCTGTCCTTCTGTCCTCCTCCTGTCCCTCTGTCCTCCTCTCCTCCTGTCCCTCTGTCCTCCTCTCCTCTTGTCCCTCTGTCCTCCTCTCCTCTTGTCCCTCTGTCCTCCTCCTGTCCCTCTGTCCTCCTCTCCTCTTGTCCCTCTGTCCTCCTCTCCTCCTGTCCTACTGTCCTCCTCTCCTCTTGTCCCTCTGTCCTCCTCTCCTCCTGTCCCTCTGTCCTCCTCTCCTCTTGTCCCTCTGTCCTCCTCCTGTCCCTCTGTCCTCCTCTCCTCTTGTCCCTCTGTCCTCCTCTCCTCTTGTCCCTCTGCCCTCCTCTCCTTCTGCCACTGGTTGTGTGTGTGTGAGGGGGCGGGGCTGGGCTCTGATTGGCTGTCAGTTGTATAAAAGCAGAGAGCCGTTGAGGAGAGTTGAGACAAATTTTCTCGGAGCTCAGGTACGTCTGTGATGTCACTTCCTTTTTTCGTCTCTCCTGTGAGTCGTCATCACTTTTTACTTTTTATTCCTCTTTTTATGTTTTTAGTTTTTCTGTTCCTTCTTTTTATCATTCCTTTTTCTTTTCACCTTCATCTCTCCTCCTCCTCCTCTCTATTGTTTGTCTTGTCTCTCTCCTCTGACACCATCATCTTCTGTTCTTCCTCTTTTTCATTTTTCATATTTTTGTTTTTATTTTCCTTCTTTTCTCCTCTCTGCTCTTCTTCATCCTCCTATTCCTCTTCTGTTGTCTTTATTCCTCCTTGTCCTGTCCTCCTTCCTCCTCTGGTTTCTGTCGCTCTTTTCCTTTTTTATTTTTCAGTTTTTTTCCTTTTGTTTCGTCTCCTTCTTCATTGTCTCCTCTCTTCTTCATTGGTTGTTCTCATCTTTGATTTTCCTCCTCCTCCTCTTCCTCTTCCTCTTCCTCTGTGATGTCAATGTTTCTTCTTCTCTGACAGGAGGTCTCACCCTGTCACACCATCATCACCATCACCATCATCATCATCACCTTCATCACCACCATGGCCGACTGGACAGACTGTCTGAACTTCGGCATCTCCATCGCCAAACAGGCCAGTGAGGTAAGCAGCATGCTGACCAATCACAGCGCAGCGCTGAGTGAAAAACAACACCATAGTCTGGCGTGACGCCGTTGATGTAAACTTGTTTCACATTTCACGACGCTCAGATTGATTAATAATCATTTTAATATTTTTCATCCTGGAATTCAAAAAACTTAATTGAACTGTTCAAACATTTAAATCTGATTTTAAACTTTATTATTTTCTAAATGAAAACAGCGTTTTGTTGCTGTTTCCTGGTTGAATGACGCGTTCGTTTCCTGTCATTTGGTGGGTGGGTTGGAGGTGTCGGCCAATCAACAGCGACGTGTTAATGAACCAGATTCTGTCTGGTCTTTGTTTCCCAGGATGTAAATAAAGTTTCTTTGAATCAGTCTGTGTTCTTGTCTGTACTTGTGACACGTCATCAGTCGCAGCCCAAGTACTGTTCCAACTCAGAGTCCGCATCCAGCCAGGTACAGGTCACGTGTGAACTTGCTCTGCCCGTTCCATCGGGGGTGCATCGGGAGGCAACTCGTGTGGACTTTTGACAGCCAGGTATCCCAGAATGCATTTCTCGCAGACCAGCGACAATGGCAGCTGTCCTTGTAACTTGCCAAGTCCGAAGTCCGAGCTTGCCGTACTTGGTATTGAGAAACGCCTAAAGTCTCAGTGCGACAGACTCCACAGGATGTTTAAAGAAAAGGTTCAGATGTCAACCAATCAGCTGTAGGCGATGATGTCACGTTCAGGTTGGATAAAAACGTTTAGGAATGTAAAGAGTTTTTGTGTCTTAGCAGCTGACCTTTAAATGACCTTCACCTGGTAACTCGGTTACACACACACCTGAGACACACACACACACACCTGAGACACACACACACACACACACACACACACACCTGAGACACACACACACACACACACACACCTGAGACACACACACACACACACCTGAGACACACACACACACACACACACACCTGAGACACACAGACACATACACACACACACACACACACGCCTGAGACACACACACACACACACACACAGACACACACACACACACACTCTATTTACTGACCCATTGTTTGAGCTTGTTGAGTAACGCTGGTTGAATAATGTTTCATCATCACACGTCCTCAACAACAGGTTGAGACAGAAAATAAAAACTGAGCTGTGAGGAGTTGAAACTCCTGATGTTCTCTGATGTCCTGTGATGTTCTGTGATGTTCTCTGATGTCCTGTGATGTTCAGTGATGTTCTCTGATGTTCTGTGATGTCCTCTGATGTCCTGTGATGTCCTCTGATGTCCTGTGATGTCCTCTGATGTTCCCTGATGTCCTGTGATGTCCTGTGATGTCCTGTGATGTTCTCTGATGTCCTGTGATGTCCTCTGATGTTCCCTGATGTCCTGTGATGTCCTGTGATGTTCTGTGATGTTCCCTGATGTTCCCTCATGTCCTGTGATGTCCTGTGATGTTCTGTGATGTCCTGTGATGTTCTCTGATGTCCTGTGATGTCCTCTGATGTCCTCTGATGTCCTGTGATGTCCTGTGATGTTCTGTGATGTCCTGTGATGTCCTGTGATGTTCTGTGATGTCCTGTGATGTTCTCTGATGTCCTGTGATGTCCTCTGATGTCCTCTGATGTTCTCTGATGTCCTCTGATGTTCCCTGATGTCCTCTGATGTTCTGTGATGTCCTCTGATGTCCTGTGATGTCCTCTGATGTTCCCTGATGTTCCGTGATGTCCTGTGATGTTCTGTGATGTCCTGTGATGTTCTGTGATGTCCTGTGATGTCCTGTGATGTTCTGTGATGTTCTGTGATGTCCTGTGATGTTCTGTGATGTTCTCTGATGTTCTGTGATGTTCTCTGATGTCCTGTGATGTCCTGTGATGTTCTGTGATGTTCTCTGATGTTCTCTGATGTTCTGTGATGTTCTCTGATGTTCTCTGATGTTCTGTGATGTTCTCTGATGTCCTGTGATGTTCTCTGATGTCCTGTGATGTCCTGTGATGTTCTGTGGTGTCCTGTGATGTTCTGTGATGTCCTCTGATGTCCCCTGATGTTCTGTGATGTTCTGTGATGTCCTCTGATGTCCTGTGATGTCCTCTGATGTTCCCTGATGTTCCGTGATGTCCTCTGATGTCCTCTGATGTTCTGTGATGTCCTGTGATGTCCTCTGATGTTCTGTGATGTCCTGTGATGTCCTCTGATGTCCTGTGATTTCCTCTGATGTCCTCTGATGTTCTGTGATGTTCTGTGATGTCCTCTGATGTCCTGTGATGTCCTCTGATGTTCTGTGATGTCCTGTGATGTTCTCTGATGTCCTCTGATGTCCTGTGATGTCCTCTGATGTCCCCTGATGTTCCCTGATGTTCTGTGATGTTCTGTGATGTTCTGTGATGTCCTCTGATGTTCCCTGATGTTCCGTGATGTCCTCTGATGTCCTGTGATGTTCTGTGATGTCCTGTGATGTCCTGTGATGTTCCCTGATGTCCTCTGATGTTCTCTGATGTCCTCTGATGTCCTCTGATGTTCTCTGATGTCCTGTGATGTCCTGTGATGTCCTCTGATGTCCTCTGATGTTCTGTGATGTCCTCTGATGTCCTCTGATGTTCTCTGGTGTCCTCTGATGTCCTGTGATGTCCTGTGATGTTCTGTGATGTCCTGTGATGTCCTCTGATGTTCTGTGATGTCCTCTGATGTTCCCTGATGTCCTCTGATGTCCTCTGATGTTCTCTGATGTCCTCTGATATCCTCTGATGTCCTCTGATGTCCTCTGATGTTCTCTGATGTCCTGTGATGTCCTGTGATGTCCTCTGATGTTCTGTGATGTCCTCTGATGTCCTCTGATGTTCTCTGGTGTCCTCTGATGTCCTGTGATGTCCTGTGATGTTCTGTGATGTCCTGTGATGTCCTCTGATGTTCTGTGATGTCCTCTGATGTTCCCTGATGTCCTCTGATGTCCTCTGATGTTCTCTGATGTCCTCTGATATCCTCTGATGTTCTGTGTCGGTCGTCATGTAGAGAACTCGTCTGTTCATTACAGTTCTCTCAGTTCTTCAGGGACGATTCTGATGTTCAGCCTCCAGCTTTTCAAATGGTCTCTTTCAGCTCTAAAAGTTCTTCACTTCTGTTTCCAGGTTCTCAGCGGTTCTTTGTAACTTCAGCGCTCACCATTCACACAAACTGAAATAGCGCCGGTTCTGATCTCAGTTCCGATCAACAGATTATCACCAATAACACCATCACGTGTCTTTCAGGTCGTCCTGACGGCGTTTCAACTGCAGAAAGATGTGAAACTGAAAAGTTCTCCAGCTGATCTGGTCACAGAGACGGACCAGCGGGTTGAGAAGATCCTCATCTCTGCCATCAGGAACCGATTCCCACAGCACAGGTTCTACTGAGTTCTGCTTAGTTCTACTGTAGGAACAGATTTGAAAAGTAGAACTCCTGCTCTCTCTTTGGTTGATATATTATGTATTCATGTTCTCCAGCAAATGACATCAGTTCTGTGAGGTCACACAGCGGACAGGAAGTGAGCAGGTAAAACGTTCCGTTGTTTGATCTCTGACCTTTGACCCCCAGGTTCATCGGGGAGGAATCCGTAGCTGCGGGTGAGCGTCTGGAGCTGACTGACAGTCCCACCTGGATCATCGACCCCATCGACGGGACTGTGAACTTTGTACACAGGTGACTGTGATGTCACAGAGTGGAGGGTCACACCTGCTGACATCACTGATCCAGTCAGATGTGTGTTCAGTGTCTGATGTGTCGTTTCCTCTGACAGGTTTCCTTTTGTGGCCGTCTCCATTGCCTTCACTGTCAACAAGCAGGTAAACTCACCTGTTATCATCAATCCATCAATTTTATTTATAAAGCCCAATATCACAAATACAATTTGCCTCACAGGGCTTTACAGCATACGACATCCCTCTGTCCTTTGGACCCTCACAGCTGATCAGGAAAAACTCCCCAAAAAACCCTTTAACGGGGAAAAAACGGTAGAAAGCTCAGGACGAGCAACTGAGGAGGGATCCCTCTTCCAGGATGGACAGACGTGCAGTAGATGTCGTACAGAACAGATCAACATGATAAATTAACAGTAATCTGTATGACACAATGAGACAGAAAGAGAGACAGAGAGAGAGATGCAGGACAGACAGTAATGACAGTAGCTTACAACAACATTAATGAAAGTAATAATATTATAATTATAGTTCTGGCTACTGTGGTACAATATGTTAAAAGTATATATTAATATCTGATAGTATACATGTGTGACAATAATCATATGTGTATAATAACAGTAGAAGTATGACTAATGATAACAGCAGCAGCAGGAGGCATCTGGCAGGACCACGGCAGCAGCACAACCACACACATCACACTATCCAGGCACCGCTGCAATATGAGTTAACCTGAGACCTGTTAGGGAGGGGTCAGAGGTCAGGGGGCGGGGCTCAGACAAGAAGTGGTCTGACATGTTGTTGTTGTTGTTGTTGTTGACAGACGGAGTTTGGGATTGTTTACAGCTTAGTGGAGGACAAACTCTTCCACGCTCAGAGAGGAAGAGGAGCGTTCCTGAACGGAGAACCGCTGCATGCTTCTGCACAAGAAGGTGACAACACACACACACACACACACACACACACACACACACACACACACACACAGACACACGTGACATCAAACATGGTCACTGATTCGTTGTGACTGTTCTGTCTCATCCAATCAGACATCAGCAGCTGTGTGGTGGTGACAGAGATCGGGGCGGAGCGTGACGACCTTGCTTTGTCCACCATGACCTCCAACATCTTCAGACTGTTGAAACTGCCGGTACACGGGTGAGGCCAGAACACGCCACCGTCAGCTCTGCTGCCAAACATACATGTGGACGTTATTAGTACAGTGTTCACGTGTATTCATGTGTCCAAGGGTGGAAATTCCATTTCATTGTTGGAGGGGACCAGCAACAATGTTGCAGTCAACTTGTTACACATATAAATGGAGCCGGCATGATCAAATGTCCTTAATAATTATATTAAAGTAACAATAATGTTTAGAACAGCGTCCCTTATCAATACAGTAGCACCTACATAAAGATTTTTAATACTTTCACCCTGCATCACCAAGAATGACCAGCAAGTGGCAGTGTACATCGTTGTTCTTATTGCAAAGATTGAAAATCAAGATGAAGATAGTTTCAGTCTGATTTGATCTTGTCATCATATGTTTATGTGGTTATGTGTATGACTGCTGCTTTCACACTGAAGATTCAGCTGCCAGGAAAACAAGTGAACAAAACACTGTCAGGTTACAACTGGTCACGTCTTTTATTCTGTAGACAAGTAGAAGTAAATAAAGTAGTTACTTACTGGAGCTCAGTTTCCTCTGCTCTGATCCACAGTCAGTCCTGCCAAGTGCTGCTGTGTGCTGGTGTAAGTATACGGACCAAACCATTTTGAGGCAATACATATATATTATATGATAATATATATCACATTGTGTATATAATTGGCAGAAGTGCTTTAACTTATTTTATTATTATATAGTTTAAAATTGTATAGTTTCCTCAAATGACATATTGGGGGGGGGGCAATTTTTCCAAAGAAGGGTTTCTGCCTATTTGTCGTATGTTCCAGTATCCGTGTGTCGTCACCTCTCTGACGTGTTGTCGGCGTGTTTGTCGTATGTTCCGGTACCCGTGTGTCGTCACCTCTCTGACGTGTTGTCGGCGTGTTTGTCGTATGTTCCGGTACCCGTGTGTCGTCACCTCTCTGACGTGTTGTCGGCGTGTTTGTCGTATGTTCCGGTACCCGTGTATCGTCACCTCTCTGACGTGTTGTCGGCGTGTTTGTCGTATGTTCCGGTACCCGTGTGTCGTCACCTCTCTGACGTGTTGTCGGCGTGTTTGTCGTATGTTCCGGTACCCGTGTGTCGTCACCTCTCTGACGTTATGTCGGCGTGTTTGTTGTATGTTCCAGAATCCGTGCGTTGGGGACGGCAGCAGTCGACATGTGTCAGGTGGCGACGGGCGGAGCTGACGCCTATTACCACATTGGGATGCACTGCTGGGACATCGCTGCATCGGCCATCATCGTACAGGAGGCTGGAGGCGTCGTAATGGATACTGACGGTCTGTACCTGACATGTGATGTCATATCTCACCTGTGAGTACCTGTTGGGGGCCTGTCCTTCTCTTATCGGTCTGTTTGTCCGCAGGCTCAGAGTTCGACATGATGTCACGCAGGGTCATCGCTGCCAGCTCCGCCACTGTGGCTAATCGTATTGCTCAGGTTGTCGAGGCGTTTCCCTGTCGCCGTGACGATGATGACCTGTGCAGGTGTGTCTGTGGAGCGTCAGGTGTAAACAGCGTGTAGGTCAGCTGACAGGAAGTGTGGCTCAGGTGTTTCTGATGAGTGTTGTAGCTCCTGGCTGACACCATGAGGACTGGTCTGTTCAGTCTGAAGTCTACTTCCTGAGCTGTGAGGATGCAGAGAGATGTATGTTGGACACGTCACCCTGACCCTGAAAACAAATCTGAGGTTTGAAATCAATAAAAGTGAATTAGTAAAGAAGTCTGTGTTCTGTCAGTTCTCCTCAGTGTGACACATGACACATGTATGTTACAGTCCCCTGTCTTTAACTCTCACACACACTGATGCTTTTCACACGCCACACGTTCACCAATGAGTCATGAGACAGATGAAGGACGACACTGCTCAGCTGATCTGTGTCTCTGATTAAAGACTTTATTAATAAACGTCTCGTTATGGATCTGTGTTGTGTTTCTGATGTCACTGTGTGTCTCTGCCCTCCCTGACACACACACACACACACACACACACACACACACACACACACACACACACACACACACACACCATAGTTGAATAACAAAAACAAAGACCAAACCGGTCTGTATATGTCTATGGACGGAGCTGCAGTGTGAGGATATCACCAGCAGGAGGCAGCACAACTCTGCTGCAGGAAGAAGAAGAAGAAGAAGAAGAAGAAGAAGAAGAACCCGGAAGTGTGTGGAGCCGCTGACCCGCAGCGGATCATCATCAGATTGAACTCAGGTGAGATTTATACTGTTGTTTTATTGTGTTGTTGTTGTTGTTGTTGTTGATGCTTACAGTTCAGTTCCGGCTCCCTGACGTGTTAAATGACGTAGGTGACCTCTCTGTGAGCGCTGTTCAGAACTGTTCTTGACTTCCCTTCCACCAGACTCCATTCACAAATCTGCTGATTTAAAGACGCTTGATTTATAACGACACGGCGTGACGTCACGGACAGTTGACGGCTCCCTGACACGTCATCACGTACCGTGGGTGAGTTCGGCTCATTAATAATCGATCACATAAAACCTGCTATTGACTTAATAAACCTACAAACAGATGAACAGACCTGCGGACCGTTCACTGCAACACTCATATTGATCTGTTATTGATATTCATATCGATATGAATAATCGATCTGTCATCGATTTGAATATTGATCTGTTATTTATATTCATATCAATAACATCGATATGAATATTGATCTGTTATCAATATTCTTTGCCTCACAGGGCTTTGATTTGATTTATTCACACACACACACACACACACGCACGCACAGGTAAATCAACATACCAGCATGAAGTTAACAGCGTGTGTGAATCAGGAAGCTATTGAAAGTAAGGAAACAAAGCGACATGCAGTACATGCTAAACTTGGGTAAAAACATCATACATAGCAACAAACACGGAGACGTGAGCTTTCTTGGAGCACATGACTTTAGTACATAACAAAATAGTTAAATATATGAACTTAGTAGTTTGATTTTTAGCATTTTCTTAAATGTGGATTTGGATTTCAAGACTTTCAAGCTCTCATCGAACTCGTTCCAGAGCGGAGCCCTGCAAGCAATGGACAAGCTAGTAGCCTTCTTTCAAAGCCCTATTCGGATGGGATTAGTTTTACATGGGCACGTGGGGTAAAGTAATAATTACCAAAGATTTTAGTCCCATATGCACATGTGCCATGTCAGTAATTATTACCGCATGATGTCAGTAAAGATCAGGGGTGTCTCTAGGATTTTGACACATCCGGGGCTTAGCACAAAAGAGTTAAGCTGATGCGCGCGCAGAGCGCGCACCGAAATTTTTAGACATAGAAACATTCTCCACATACCCTACAGGTACCTGCTCTTCTGGACTGAATTGAATTAAGGCATTTCATGGTTACCAGTTAATACCAAATAGGCTAGCAATTTTCACAAACTTCCCTCAATAGCCCAGGCACAAAAATGCCCCATTCATCATGTTGAACATACCAACAGCAACCGTTCAGCAACAGTAAACATCTTGTCATGTTCAGTATTTACATTGTTTTACTTTGTACATTTAATGCTCTTTACATACTCATATGTATTTATTCTTTAACATTCTTTAACATAACATACTCTTTAACATAACATTTGTATCTCTTACAGGTCTCAGGTTAGGTCTCTGCTTTAACTGTTCTTAACTCTACCTATTGTCTTTGCTTCTTGTACTTAACTTTTATTAATGTACTCTTTACATCTTTTTTCCTTGTTCATTTGTCTTTAGTTTAACTTCAAACATTTGTCTTGTACAGTATATCTGTCTTAACTTGCACTTTACACTTGACTTTACATCTTGTTTTTCTTTTTCTTTCTTCAGTCATCATGTACAATTAGGTCTCTGCATTAACTCTTACTCTACACCTTACAGACAGATGCTAATAATAACAGATCGTTTTTTTCCCATGTAATATCAACTAGCTGCTAGCTAGCTAACATTAGCTACTTCCGTCTAGTAGTTCCAGCTGCAACACTCTTTTCGAAATGATATATTTTTACATAATTTCTATTCCCATTACCTCTTTGATTGCTGACCACCTTTGGGGGGAAAAACATGGAAATCTTTTTTTGTGACATCCCAAAGACAGCTGAACAGCTTGCTGTTGTCAAGCCTGCCTGTTGTCAAGTGCACCTGCTGCCTGACGCTGCTGTTTTGGGTGAATGACATCACGTGCGACCTGGAGGTGTTAACCACTTGTGTGCCAAAGCCAAAGTAGTGGCTATTTAAAAATTTAATAATAATTAATTGTTACTAAAACCTGTCCAAAAACTCTGTTTTGTCGAAGCATCAACATAAGATAACCGTAGTTTGAGGATGTGATCTTAAAAAAAAAAAAAATAAATTTTTTTTTTGGGAAAATTAATATTCATATTCGGGGCTAATTAAAAAAAACGCCACTGGTAAAGATTACTGCAACTTTAACCTCCTGTAAAAGGGTCCCGGACAGTTACCTCAGGTAATACTAATCCCGTGCGAACAGACCAGCAGTTAGTAGGACTGTTGTGATTTAGGGCTGTCAAAAAAAATCGAAGTTAGAAATATATTTGAATATATATATATATATTTTATAAGTTCAAACCTAAATTTGATAATTCGAATGCCATTAATAATTAATTAATACTATCAATAATGTTGTATATCACAGCTAATCCGTTCGGGCGGAGATGGCTCGTGCACAAGCCGGGCCAGAGACAGACGCAGTGACGGAGGGAAAGGCGCCAACAGAGGACCCGCTGCGCCAACACCACCCAGGGCCGTGCCTGACCTATTTGGTCGCCCCCCCCCCCCCGACTCACAGTTCGGTTCAAACCTCGGTTTTCAAAAACTACTGAAGAAATGTCTGGATTTTATTAATAATTAAATAAATGTTGCATTGCAATAAAGAACATTACTTAAATTATATTAACTTACAGTTCACAATAAATAAATAAAAACTTGTTAATCTCTTAACAGTCTACATTCTCTAAATAATCTTATTTCTCCACTGGCAGTTTGTGTGTGGGAGGGAGATGCACTTGAGGCTGCATCACTTGGTGCTGAGGTGGATGAGGTGGCTGCAGTTACATTAGTAGGCCCAGGATGTGCAGAGGTGGGGCACAAATACTTCAGAAGTGCATCTACAAAGAGGAGATACGTATATTTGACAAACTGGGCTTTTACAATATATTAATCAAATAGCTGTTGATTGTGAAACCATCATGGCATAACCATAATAGCACCTATCATTACAGCCTGCCTTGATCTGATGACATTTTAAACACAGCAAACAGCCAAAATATAAAAAATGCAACTGTAACATCACAAATCTGGAAATTGAAAAAACATAAATATACAGTATATGAATATATGCCTGGCTGGTAAACAGTGAGTGGTTTGTTCAGCAGCACACTAACGTTAAACATTAAAAGAAAAGTTAGGCCAATATATTAAATTATGTTGCTTATTCATTCCCCCAAACACTTTGAGTCTTTCTTTCCAACTGTCTCTAAGATGGGAGCAACATTAACTGACATTAACTCTAGCTGAATGCTGAAAGTGTTCCTAAAACAAGTGGCTAATGAAGTCGCAGTAACATTGACGTTAAGTAGTAGTAACGTCAGCCTAACAGCTAAATATTAGCAGCTAATGAGCTGACGTTAGCTTGCAAGTGCTTCAGTAACTGTAACTTTCGTTGTGTTTCTACCATTTTAAATGAAGTGGCGAAATTGATGCTGCCTGCCAGAGAGGCAGAAGGATGCCAGGCAGGCAGAAATTGAAATTAGGAATATTATTTCATTATTATTTAAAGACGTATGGATGTATGTACTGTTGTTATTTTGTATTCTTGTCTAATTTTTGAATAGAATGGGGAAAAAAACAAACAAACAAAAACACCTCACTCCCTGGCGCCCTCTGGCATGCTGGCGCCTCTAGCATTTGCCTAACCTGCCCTATGGGTGGCACGGCCCTGACACCACCCACTGCGCTGTCCGCGATGTGTGACCTGTTCGGGGAGACATACAGGGAGAGTGGTGCACCTGCTGCCTCCCTGCCTACCCTTTCTGAAGAAGAGATGAAACGTTACCAGAATGAGACGCCACTACGAGCCGACCAGGATCCACTCTTGTGGTGGAAAACTACGCACTGAAGGATCCAAACATTGCTCAGATAGCAAGGCAGAAGTTGGTCATACCTGGCATTGCAGTGAGGTCGTGACGTTCATATTGTGTCAGCAATAAGCATCTTATTTTTCGTGGGGGGGGTTGTAAAAAAAAAAAAAAAAAAAAAAAAATTCTAATATTATTCGAACTCTATTGAATTAAAGGAAAGGAAAGGACGGCGGTGTGTAAATGGATTTACCCCTCCCACTTGTGGTAGTTTTACTGATATTTCTTATCCCGTGCGAATTGTCCATTAATATTACTGACGTCCTGTGGTAAAGTGACATTACCCCACGTGCCCATGTAAAACTTATCCCCTCCGAATAGGGCTTTAAGTTATCGTGTTTTTTTAGACAGACTTCTGATATTGAGATGCAGCACAACACAGGAAATTGGTGCCCATCATGTCAGTGTCTGTAACGACTAACAACCAGTCTGAGCTACGTTTTGTCTTCAGCAACTGTGTGTTGAACACGTGACCAGAGCAATAAGGAATTGTTCCTGTTGCCATGGTTACCATCGATATGAGAAATAAAACCACAGGAGTTTAAATTAGAATTCTTAGAGAATGACGCGTAGACTGACAGG
Source organism: Epinephelus awoara (assembly GCA_035609425.1). NCBI lineage: Eukaryota > Metazoa > Chordata > Actinopteri > Perciformes > Serranidae > Epinephelus > Epinephelus awoara. The sequence goes on along the minus strand of CM069306.1, from coordinate 318,984 downwards.
TGCGTCACTCAGCGTCAGTCTTTTTTTTTTATCCCTGATTAGCTGGGAAACACCTCCTCTGCTCCTCCTCATGGTGATCTTTCTCTCCTCAGAAGGAGCTCCTCCTCCAACATGGCCGACCTCTGGCAGAATGCCATGGATCACGCTGTCGCTGCTGCTCGGAGAGCTGGAGAGGTCAGAGGTCACTGTGTCTGTGTGTGTGTGTGTGTTTGTTGTGTGTGTGTGTGTGTGTGTGTGTGTGTGTGTGTGTGTGTGTAACAGGGCTGGGTTAAAATAATCGATTCATCTGATTCAAATCGATCTTCACCGGAATGACCTAATATTGATTAATAAAATCCGAGATTGATCTTTTTTCCCATCGGTGTGTGAAGCTTTAACCGCAAAATCTCTCGGCAGCCCTGTGTGAAAGACGACTAGAGAGGGCGGGGCTTTGAGTTTGAACGATGCTGCGCTTTAGCCATTCAAAATGGAGGGGGCGTGGCCGAGACGTGCAGGTGTCCCCAGGAAATGTGTACCTACAGAAACAGCAAGCTCCACGTCCATAGCGTCCGCTCCACCCAAAACGCCGTCTCGTCAACGTGAATTTTTTTTTTTCCCAGCGGATGAGCTAACTGGAGTAGTTTCATATCGTATCCGACAACAGGAGGCTTTGAACAGATGACGTCCTGATGTTAGCTTTGCTAACTGTCCCTTTCAGCTGCAGCCACTGATGCTTTCTAGACATCGTGATTTCCCATAACTGAATAAATACCACACATAGCAACACAAATTTTTTTTTATTCACGGACCGTTTATTGAGTTATTACCTCAATTTTATACAGTCTATGGTTATTACAGACACCGCTAATGGCTAACATTAACAGCTAACGGTTAGCCCAGCTAATCTATGATAACCATGTTATTGATTACAAAACGTGCACACAGAAATAGTAACGTTTGTTCAGTCATTGTGTTTATAGACTTAACAAACATCAGATTAGTCTACACAGTGATATAGTGACGTGAAAAATTCGAGGCCCCTGCACTTCCATTAGTTGAAAAACTCTGGGCTATGTCTCCAGAGGTAAAGGATAAAAAAGTTTTTTGTTTTTTTTTCTTTTTCCAGATTGTTAACCCCATGAATCTCACCGTAGGAAACGAGCCGCGGTGCTACGTTATGAACAACTGTAGGCTTGAGAAGCTCCAAAGTTACTGCCTCTTATCTGTAGCTATTAGCTGTTAGCTATTAGCTGTTAGCTATTAGCTGTTAGCTCACTGTTTTTATGTGCTGATGTAATTTATTATTGTGCTGCAGCAGCTACTCCTGCTGCGGGGCTGCTGCGACACTTTTACACACAAACACAGAATAGGGACGGCGCGGTGCAGACAGGAAGTGAAGATAACTTCAGCTGATGACAGCTATGCTTGTTACTGTGAGTGCAATACAACCTCCACCAGGACAAAATCAATACTTTATCAAACAGCTGATCAGCAACATGTAGAAAATATTTCAGTCTGCTCTGTCCACGGTCTGTCATCCACCACCGCTGACGTCATGTTAGGAACACGCACAGAGGCTTTACAGCTACAACAAGCTGAAACAACAGCTGTTAAAGGTTTAACTCTCTGTTTCCTATCTGAAAACTGACTGTAAGTTCCTGTGCTGGAAAAGCACCGTGAATGCACCTGTGTTACGTGCAGCAGCAGCAGCAGCAAGCGTGTGACATGTGTGGATCAATAATATGTGGAGCGAGCGATTGAGAACATGGCAGAAAGGCAGCCTTTGGTTGAGAAGAAAGGTAGGACAACTTCAGTCATCTGGAAACCTTTTGGCTTCAAGTTGACAGACGTCGAGCAAAATGAAATTGTTTGCAAAGTTTGTCATGCTGTGGGGTCTGCCCCCCAAGGCAACATGACCAACTTATAATCATGTTTAATAATTGTGATTTCAATATCAGTCAAAATAATTGTGATTACTATTTTTGCCATAATCGTCCAGCCCTAGACCTCAGGCCATGTGACCTGTGGTGAGCAGCAGAGAGGACAGGTGGACTGATGTCTCTGTAAACTTGACTCAGTGTTGTGATGTCAGAACATGATTTATGTTATTGACATGTTCGATCTGTTTCCAGTCACATATTAAGTTTATTTTGGGACTTTGTTGTTTTAATGTTTCTGTTGCTGCTCTACAAACATTTAGTGATAAATATTCAGTTTTAATTCTGTTATGAAAATAATTCCTTGTGAAGTTTCCAGTGTTAGTTCTCTGACAGTCTCTTTCTCATACCAGCAAAAATTGTTTTTGTAACTGAAATATCTCCAGTGGAATCGAATCGATTCAGGAAATCAGTGGTGACACCCAGTCCTAGTGTGAAGCCCCCTTATCAGCATTAACTCAATCAGCTCTGAGTATGTTCAGCCTGAGAGAGGCTGTTCAAAGTGAGCACCAACAGACATCATCAGTAAAGTGCAGATGAGATGATTCTCAGAGGCAGGAAGCAGAGCTTGTTTCATCCCAACTGAAGACATGAAACAAATCTCCTGCGTCAGCTGCAGCTGAACATGGTGAGGTGTGATGGGAACAGCCTGCAGAGTAAATAGGTAATGTGAAGTGATGTGATGTCATGTGATGAGGTCATGTGTCTAACATACAGAAACATGTTTCTATCTGTCAGTGTTCATATATTTGAATATAATTTATTCAGCTGTGATGTGATGGAGCCCAAACACACTGGGCACAAACTCAACACAAACAGACTGGAACTGATCCTGATGTAATGACAATATGGACACCAGGCTGATGGAGCTATTATGGGATGTTGAGTCCAATAAATGAGCCAGCTCCATCGTTGAATATATGAGACGTCTTGATCAATGATCTCATCATGTGTCCAGGTAGATTCATTTATCATTAACACAGGGCCTCAACCTCCACCACTTCATTCACTAAAGGACACGCCATGTTTCACGCTCAGCCTCAGGCTGAGATGAAGCAAACCTGTGACTCAGCAGGTTAGCTTCACAGAGTATGTTGCCATAGTAACTGACTCAGGGTTACACTGAACTGGCTTTGTGAAACTGAAACTCAGAGTTTCATCTCAGGCTGAACAAACTCAGAGTTTCACTGATCCTGCTCTCTGAAAAGGGGGCCTTGTGTATTCCATGACAGGTATTGATCAGGTGTATTGATCAGGAGTATTGATGTGGTGTATTGATCAGGTGGTGCGTGGGGCTCTGCAGGACGACAGGAAGGTGATGACGAAGAGTTGTTCGGTTGATCTGGTGACACAAACCGACCAGAAAGTGGAGCAACTCATCATCCAATCAGTGAAGGACAAATTCCCCACTCACAAGTAAGAGGCTCGGTCCCCCTCAGTGATACTGTTACTGATAGTTATTACTACTAGTAGTAGTTGTTACTGATGCTGAAGTAACAACGTGTCGGTAAAGTTTCTTTATTCTCAAGAACAAAAGTTCACTGTAAACATGAACTGTGTGTGTGTGTGTGTGTGTGTGTGTGTGTGTGTGTGTGTGAGAAAGGTTCATAGGGGAGGAGTCTGTGGCTGCAGGTGAACCATGCGTCCTGACTGACAGTCCCACCTGGATCATTGACCCAATCGACGGGACGACCAACTTCGTTCATGCGTGAGTTTTTAATTAAACACACATTTAGCAGAGCACAGTGACATAATCACTGACATCATCACTTCATCATCATCTGATCATCATCAGCTGTTTGATCGCAGACATCAGTTCAGTTTTTAAATGTTCAGTTCACCTGAAAGAAACCAGACTGAATGAACAATCCTGTGACATCACTAACAACAGTAACAGTGCTGATTACTAATCATTTGGAAAAAACACAACCTTTCATTTTAACTATTATTAAGTATTAATTGACACCCATTAAAAACATTGTGTCATTAACAGATTTCCTTTTGTTGCTGTTTCCATTGGATTTTCGGTCAACAAACAGGTGGGTTCAGTAATTTACATTAAAACCTTATATACATAAAATTAACACTCAAACCACATTGTCTACCATATGTTGTCAAAAAATAGTGGAAAAAAAAGTTGTAAAAAACATTTAAACATATCATGTCGTCAAAAAAACCTACCAAAAATGTCATAGTATAAAGCCTGTCGTCAAATAATCGAAAAAAAGTCATGGTAGAGCATGTCATCAAAAATCATGAAAAAACGTCACAGTACTGTATATTGTCAAAAAATCGTGAAAAACGTCACATTATAGCATGTCGTCCAAAAATCAAGAACAATTCATAGTATAGCATGTCATCCAAAAATCACGAAAAAACGTTATAGTATAGCATGTCGTCCAAAATCATGAAAAAAACGTAATAGTATAGCATGTCGTCCAAAAGTCATGAAAAAACATCACATTTTAGCATGTCGTCCAAAAGACATGAAAAAACGTCATAGTATAGCATGTTGTCCAAACGTCATGAAAAAAGTCATAGTATAGCATGTCGTCCAAAATCATGAAAAAACGTCACATTATAGCATGTCGTCCAAAAGACATGAAAAAAAAGTCATAGTATAGCATGTTGTCCAAACGTCATGAAAAAATGTCACATTATAGCATGTCGTCCAAAAGACATGAAAAAACGTCATAGTATAGCATGTTGTCCAAACGTCATGAAAAAAGTCATAGTATAGCATGTTGTCCAAACGTCATGAAAAAACGTCACATTATAGCATGTCGTCCAAAAGACATGAAAAAAACGTCATAGTATAGCATGTCGTCCAAAAAAGAATAGTTTGTCATCCAAAAGTCATGAAAAACGTGAAAGAATAGCATGTCGTTCAAAATCATGAAAACGTTAAGAAATAGCATGTCGTCCAAAAAACATTAAAAATGTCGTAGTATAGCATGTTGTCCAAAAATCATTAAAAAAGTCATAGAATAACGTGTCGTCCAAAAATCATGAAAAAACGTTACAGTAGTATGTTGTCAAAAATCACAAAAAATGTCCTAGTATTGCATGTCGTCCAAAAAACATTAAAAACGTCATAGTATAGCATGTCATCCAAAATCAAGAAAAAAACTTCATAGTATAGCATGTCGTCAAAAATCAAGAAAAAAAGTCATAGTATAGCATGTCGTCCAAAATCACGAAAAAACGTCATAGTATAGCATGTCGTCCAAAATCAAGAAAAAAACGTCATAGTATAGCATGTCGTCCAAAATCAAGAAAAAAACGTCATAGTATAGCATGTCGTCCAAAATCAAGAAAAAAACGTCATAGTATAGCATGTCGTCCAAAATCAAGAAAAAAACGTCATAGTATAGCATGTCGTCCAAAAATCATAAAAAAACGTTACAGTAGTATGTTGTCAAAAATCACAAAAAATGTCCTAGTATTGCATGTCGTCCAAAAAACATTAAAAACGTCATAGTATAGCATGTCGTCCAAAAAACATTAAAAACGTCATAGTATAGCATGTCATCTCAAAATCACGAAAAAACGTCATAGTATAGCATGTCGTCAAAAATCACGAAAAAAAGTCATAGTATAGCATGTCATCCAAAAGTCATGAAAAACGTGAAAGAATAGCATGTCGTCCAAAATCAGTAAAACGTAAAGGAATAGCATGTCGTCCAAAAAACATTAAAAACGTTGTAGTATAGCATATTGTCCAAAAATCATAAAAACATCATAGGATAGCATGTTGTCCAAAAATCATTAAAAAACGTTACAGTAGTATGTTGTCAAAAATCACAAAAAATGTCCTAGAATTGCATGTCGTCCAAAGAAACATTAAAAACGTCATAGTATAGCATGTCGTCCAAAATCACGAAAAAATGTCACAGTATAGCATGTCATCTCAAAATCACGAAAAAACGTCATAGTATAGCATGTCGTCCAAAATCAAGAAAAAACGTCATAGTATAGCATGTCGTCAAAAATCACGAAAAAACGTCATAGTATAGCATGTCGTCCAAAATCAAGAAAAAACGTCATGGTATAGCATGTCGTCAGAAATCATTAAAAAACGTCATAGCATAACATGTCGTACAAAAAACATCAAAAACGTCGTAGTATAGCATGTCGTCCAAAATCATGAAAAAACGTAATAGTATAGCATGTCGTCAAAAATCACGAAAAAAAAGTCATGGTATGGCATGTCGTCCAAAAAACATTAAAAACGTTGTAGTATAGCATATTGTCCAAAAATCATAAAAACGTCATAGGATAGCATGTCGTCCAAAAATAATTAAAAAACGTTACAGTAGTATGTTGTCAAAAATCACAAAAAATGTCCTAGTATTGCATGTCGTCCAAAAAACATTAAGAACGTCATAGTATTGCATGTCGTCCAAAAAACATTAAGAACGTCATAGTATAGCATGTCGTCCAAAATCACGAAAAAATGTCACAGTATAGCATGTCATCTCAAAGTCACGAAAAAACGTCATAGTATAGCATGTTGTCCAAAATCAAGAAAAAACGTCATAGTATAGCATGTCGTCCAAAATCACGAAAAAAACGTCATAGTATAGCATGTCGTCCAAAAGTCATGAAAAAACATCACATTTTAGCATGTCGTCCAAAAGACATGAAAAAACGTCATAGTATAGCATGTTGTCCAAACGTCATGAAAAAAGTCATAGTATAGCATGTCGTCCAAAATCATGAAAAAACGTCACATTATAGCATGTCGTCCAAAAGACATGAAAAAAAAGTCATAGTATAGCATGTTGTCCAAACGTCATGAAAAAATGTCACATTATAGCATGTCGTCCAAAAGACATGAAAAAACGTCATAGTATAGCATGTTGTCCAAACGTCATGAAAAAAGTCATAGTATAGCATGTTGTCCAAACGTCATGAAAAAACGTCACATTATAGCATGTCGTCCAAAAGACATGAAAAAAACGTCATAGTATAGCATGTCGTCCAAAAAAGAATAGTTTGTCATCCAAAAGTCATGAAAAACGTGAAAGAATAGCATGTCGTTCAAAATCATGAAAACGTTAAGAAATAGCATGTCGTCCAAAAAACATTAAAAATGTCGTAGTATAGCATGTTGTCCAAAAATCATTAAAAAAGTCATAGAATAACGTGTCGTCCAAAAATCATTAAAAAACATCATAGTAGTATGTTGTCAAAAATCACAAAAAAATGTCCTAGTATTGCATGTCGTCCAAAAAACATTAAAACGTCATAGTATAGCATGTCGTCCAAAAAACATTGAAAACGTAGTAGTATAGCATGTCGTCCAAAAAACATTGAAAACGTCGTAGTATATAGCATGTCATCCAAAATCATGAAAAACGTCATAGAATAGTATATCGTCCAAAAATCATGAAAAAACGTTACAGTAGTATGTTGTCAAAAATCACAAAAAATGTCCTAGTATTGCATGTCGTCCAAAAAACATTAAAAACGTCATAGTATAGCATGTCATCCAAAATCAAGAAAAAAACTTCATAGTATAGCATGTCGTCAAAAATCAAGAAAAAAAGTCATAGTATAGCATGTCGTCCAAAATCACGAAAAAACGTCATAGTATAGCATGTCGTCCAAAATCAAGAAAAAAACGTCATAGTATAGCATGTCGTCCAAAATCAAGAAAAAAACGTCATAGTATAGCATGTCGTCCAAAATCAAGAAAAAAACGTCATAGTATAGCATGTCGTCCAAAATCAAGAAAAAAACGTCATAGTATAGCATGTCGTCCAAAAATCATAAAAAAACGTTACAGTAGTATGTTGTCAAAAATCACAAAAAATGTCCTAGTATTGCATGTCGTCCAAAAAACATTAAAAACGTCATAGTATAGCATGTCGTCCAAAAAACATTAAAAACGTCATAGTATAGCATGTCATCTCAAAATCACGAAAAAACGTCATAGTATAGCATGTCGTCAAAAATCACGAAAAAAAGTCATAGTATAGCATGTCATCCAAAAGTCATGAAAAACGTGAAAGAATAGCATGTCGTCCAAAATCAGTAAAACGTAAAGGAATAGCATGTCGTCCAAAAAACATTAAAAACGTTGTAGTATAGCATATTGTCCAAAAATCATAAAAACATCATAGGATAGCATGTTGTCCAAAAATCATTAAAAAACGTTACAGTAGTATGTTGTCAAAAATCACAAAAAATGTCCTAGAATTGCATGTCGTCCAAAGAAACATTAAAAACGTCATAGTATAGCATGTCGTCCAAAATCACGAAAAAATGTCACAGTATAGCATGTCATCTCAAAATCACGAAAAAACGTCATAGTATAGCATGTCGTCCAAAATCAAGAAAAAACGTCATAGTATAGCATGTCGTCAAAAATCACGAAAAAACGTCATAGTATAGCATGTCGTCCAAAATCAAGAAAAAACGTCATGGTATAGCATGTCGTCAGAAATCATTAAAAAACGTCATAGCATAACATGTCGTACAAAAAACATCAAAAACGTCGTAGTATAGCATGTCGTCCAAAATCATGAAAAAACGTAATAGTATAGCATGTCGTCAAAAATCACGAAAAAAAAGTCATGGTATGGCATGTCGTCCAAAAAACATTAAAAACGTTGTAGTATAGCATATTGTCCAAAAATCATAAAAACGTCATAGGATAGCATGTCGTCCAAAAATAATTAAAAAACGTTACAGTAGTATGTTGTCAAAAATCACAAAAAATGTCCTAGTATTGCATGTCGTCCAAAAAACATTAAGAACGTCATAGTATTGCATGTCGTCCAAAAAACATTAAGAACGTCATAGTATAGCATGTCGTCCAAAATCACGAAAAAATGTCACAGTATAGCATGTCATCTCAAAGTCACGAAAAAACGTCATAGTATAGCATGTTGTCCAAAATCAAGAAAAAACGTCATAGTATAGCATGTCGTCCAAAATCACGAAAAAAACGTCATAGTATAACATGTCGTCCAAAATCAAGAAAAAACGTCATAGTATAGCATGCGTCAGAAATCATTAAAAAACGTCATAGCATAACACGTCGTACAAAAAACATCAAAAACGTCGTAGTATAGCATGTCGTCCAAAATCATTAAAAAAAAGTCATAGTATAGCATGTCGTCCAAAATCACGAAATACACGTCATAGTATAGCATGTCGTCCAAAATCAAGAAAAAACGTCATAGTATAGCATGCGTCAGAAATCATTAAAAAACGTCATAGCATAACATGTCGTACAAAAAACATCAAAAACGTCGTAGTATAGCATATCGTCCAAAATCATGAAAAAACGTAATAGTATAGCATGTCGTCAAAAATCACGAAAAAAAAGTCATGGTATAGCATGTCGTCCAAAAAACATTAAAAACGTTGTAGTATAGCATATTGTCCAAAAATCGTAAAAACGTCATAGGATAGCATGTCGTCCATAAATAATTAAAAAACGTTACAGTAGTATGTTGTCAAAAATCACAAAAAATGTCCTAGAATTGCATGTCGTCCAAAAAACATTAAGAACGTCATAGTATAGCATGTCGCCCAAAAAACATTAAAAACGTCATAGTATAGCATGTCGTCCAAAATCACGAAAAAATGTCACAGTATAGCATGTCATCTCAAAGTCACGAAAAAACGTCATAGTATAGCATGTTGTCCAAAATCAAGAAAAAACGTCATAGTATAGCAATGTCGTCCAAAATCAAGAAAAAACGTCATAGTATAGCATGTCGTCAGAAATCATTAAAAAACGTCACAGCATAACACGTCGTACAAAAAACATCAAAAACGTCATAGTATAGCATGTCGTAAAATCATGAAAAAACGTCACAGTATAGCATGTCATCTCAAAATCACGAAAAAACGTCATAGTATAGCATGTCGTCCAAAATCAAGAAAAAACGTCATAGTATAGCATGTCGTCAAAAATCACGAAAAAACGTCATAGTATAGCATGTCGTCCAAAATCAAGAAAAAACGTCATAGTATAGCATGCGTCAGAAATCATTAAAAAACGTCATAGCATAACACGTCGTACAAAAAACATCAAAAACGTCGTAGTATAGCATGTCGTCCAAAATCATGAAAAAAAGTCATAGTATAGCATGTCGTCAAAAATCACGAAAAAAAAGTCATAGTATAGCATGTCATCCAAAACATGAGAAACGTCTTAGAATAGCATGTCGTCCAAAATCAAGAAAAAACGTCATAGTATAGCATGTCGTCCAAAGAAACATTAAAAACGTCATAGTATAGCATGTCGTCCAAAGAAACATTAAAAACGTCATAGTATAGCATGTCGTCCAAAATCACGAAAAAATGTCACAGTATAGCATGTCATCTCAAAATCGTGAAAAAACGTCATAGTATAGCATGTTGTCCAAAAATCACAAAAAAACGTCATAGTATAGCATGTCGTCAAAACTCGTGAAAAAATGTTGTAGTATAGCATGTCGTCCAAAATCACGACAAAACGTCATAGTATAGCATGTCCTCTAAAAAACATTAAAAACGTCATACTATAGCATGTCGTCCAAAATCACGAAAAGACGTCATAGCATAGCATGTCGGGCCAAAATCACGAAAAAATGTTGTTGTATAGCATGTCGTCTAAAATCACGGAAAAACGTCATAGTATAGCATGTCGTTCAAAAATCATTAAAAAACGTCATAGCATAACATGTCGTACAAAAAACATTAAAAACGTCGTAGTTTAGCATATCGTCCAAAAATCATTAAAAACATTATAGCATGTCGTCCAAAAATCATTAAAAAACGTCATAGTATAGCATGTTGTCCAAAAATCACGAAAAAATGTTGTAGTATAGCATGTCGTCCAAAATCACGAAAAAACGTCATAGTATAGCATGTCGTCCAAAAATCATTAAAAAACGTCATAGTATAGCATGTCGTCCAAAAATCATTAAAAAACGTCGTAGTTTAGCATATCGTCCAAAAATCATTAAAAAACGTCATGGCATAACATGTCGTCCAAAAAACATTAAAAACATCATAGTATAGCAGGTCGTCCAAAAATCACGAAAAAAGTTATAGTATAGCTTGTCGTCCAAAAATCATGAAAAAATGTTGCTGTATAGCATGTCGTCCAAAATCACGAAAAAACGTCATGGCATAACATGTCGTACAAAAAACATTAAAAACGTTATCGTATAGCATGTCGTCCAAAAATCATTAAAAAACGTCATAGTATAGCATGTCGTCCAAAAATCATTAAAAAACGTCATAGTAGTATGCTGTCAAAAATAACGAAAAATGTCCTAGTATAGGATGTCGTCCAAAAATCATTAAAAAACGTCGTAGTTTAGCATATCGTCCAAAAATCATTAAAAAACGTCATGGCATAACATGTCGTACAAAAAACATTAAAAACGTCATAGTATAGCATGTCGTCCAAAAATCATTAAAAAACGTCATAGTAGTATGCTGTCAAAAATAACGAAAAATGTCCTAGTATTGCATGTCGTATGTCATGAAACAAAACTGCTGAAGTTGTATAATATATGGTAAACATGTTGTAGTGTAACTTGTGTTCTGTGGCGTCCATTGTCAGGTGGAGTTTGGGGTTGTTTACAGTTGTCTTGAAGATAAGATGTACACAGCGAGGAGGGGGAGAGGAGCATTCTGTGACGGAGAACCGCTGCAGGTGTCTGATCAGGAAGGTCAGTCACACAAACGATGGACCTGAACAGTAACAGAATGTGATGTCATCATACGCTGATCCAGTCAGAAAGCAGAATCTGACCTGTGAGTTCTTCCTGTCAGACATCAAACAGTCGATCATCGCCACCGAGTTTGGATCCAACAGAGGCCCTGAGGCTGTGGACAAGATCTTCTCCAGCCTGAGGAACGTCCTCTGTATCCCTGTCCATGGGTAATACTCTTATCAATAATACTCAGCACTCTCAGTGGTAATACTCACAGTACTCTTATCAATAATACTCAGCACTCTCAGTGGTAATACTCACAGTACTTTTATCAATAATACTCAGCACTCTCAGTGGTAATACTCACAGTACTTTTATCAATAATACTCAGCACTCTCAGTGGTAATACTCACAGTACTTTTATCAATAATACTCAGCACTCTCAGTGGTAATACTCACTGTACTTTTATCAATAATACTCAGCACTGTCAGTGGTAATACTCACTGTACTTCTATCAATAATACTCAGCACTCTCAGTGGTAATACTCACAGTACTCTTATCAATAATACTCAGCACTCTCAGTGGTAATACTCACAGTACTTTTATCAATAATACTCAGCACTCTCAGTGGTAATACTCACAGTACTCTCATTAATAATACTTAGTACTATTAGTGATAATAATCACAGTACTCTCAGTGATAATACTCACAGTACTCTCAGTGATAATACTCTCAGTACTCTCAGTGATAATACTCTCAGTACTCTCATTAATAATACTCAGTACTATTAGTGATAATAATCTCAGTACTCTCAGTGATAATACTCTCAGTACTTTCATTAATAATACTCAATCAATTCAATCATCAATCAATTTTATTTATAAAGCCCAATATCACAAATACAATTTGCCTCACAGGGCTTTACAGCATACGACATCCCTCTGTCCTTTAGACCCTCACAGCTGATCAGGAAAAACTCCCCAAAAAAACCCCTTTACCGGGGGAAAAAAATGGTAGAAACCTCAGGAAGAGCAACTGAGGAGGGATCCCTCTTCCAGGACGGACAGACGTGCAGTAGATGTCGTACAGAACAGATCAGCATAACAAATTAACAGTAATCTGTACGACACAATACAGTAATCTGTATGACATCCTCGGTAATGACAGTAGCTTACAACAACATTCATGAAAGTAATAATACTGTCGTTATAGTTCTGGCTACTGTGGTACAATATGTTGAAAGTATATATTAGTATCAGGCAGTCTACATGTATGATAATATCATATGTCTATAATAGCAGTAGAAGTATGACTAATGATTAATGATGGCAGCAGCAGCAGCAGCAGCAGCAGGCATCTGGCAGGACCACGGCAGCAGCACAACCACACACGTCACACTATCCAGGCACCGCTGCAATACGAGTTAACCTGAGAGACAGTGGAGCACAAAGGCTCCGGAGAAGAAACCAAGTTAGTGACATCCAGAATGGCCGAGTAAAATAGATACAGTAATAGGATACGAGGGAGAGAGAGAGAGAGCGAGAGCGAGAGAGAGAGAGAGAGAAGGTGCCCGGTGCATTAAAGGTGGTCCTCCGGTAGACTAGGCCTAAGTCAGCCTAACTAGGGGCTGGTACAAGGCAAGCCCGAGCCAGCCCTAACTATAAGCTTTATCAAAGAGGAAAGTCTTAAGTCTAGCCTTAAATGTGGAGACGGTGTCTGCCTCCCGGACCGTAACAGGAAGATGATTCCACAGGAGAGGAGCCTGATAGCTGAAGGCTCTGGCTCCTGATCTACTTTTGGAGACTTTAGGGACCACGAGTAACCCTGCGTTCTCAGAGCGCAGAGTTCTGGTGGGATAATATGGCACTATGAGCTCTCTAAGATATGATGGAGCTTGACCATTTAGAGCTTTATAAGTTAACAGTAGGATTTTAAATTCAATTCTGGATTTTACAGGGAGCCAGTGCAGAGAAGCTAAAACAGGAGAAATATGATCTCGTTTCTTAGTTCCTGTTAGTACACGTGCTGCTGCATTCTGAATTAGCTGAAGAGTTTTTAATGATTTACTAGAGCTACCTGATAGTAGAGAGTTACAGTAATCCAGCCTCGAGGTAACAAAAGCGTGGACCAATTTTTCTGCATCTTTTTGGGTCAAGATAGGCCTAATTTTTGCAATATTACGCAGATGAAATACTACTACTACTATACTACTATTACTACTATAATACTCAGTACTATTAGTGATAATAATCTCAGCACTCTCAGTGATAATACTCTCAGTACTCTCATTAATAATACTCAGTACTATTAGTGATAATAATCTCAGTACTCTCAGTAATAATACTCTCAGTACTCTCATTAATAATACTCAGTACTATTAGTGATAATAAACACAGTACTCTAAGTGATAATACTCACAGTACTCTTAGTGATAATAATCACAGTACTCTCAGTGATAATACTGACATTATTCTCAGTAGCAATACTCTCAGTACTCTAAGTGATAATACTCTCAGTACTCAGTAGTACTCCTGTTGTGGTGTACTTTGTATATTTTTACTCTGGCCGTGTGTTTCAGGGTGCGCGGGGCAGGAACTGCAGCCATCAACATGTGTCTGGTGGCGTCTGGTTGTGTTGAGGCGTATTATGAGATGGGGATCCATGTTTGGGACGTTGCCGCCAGCTCGCTGATTGTGTCGGAGGCTGGAGGAGTCCTGATGGATGTGGAGGGTAAAGACGCTCAGACGGACTCTGTTTCCGCTGATGACTCAGATGGACGAACTAACTGTGGGACGTTCTGTCTTCAGGAGGAGACGTGGACCTGATGTCCAGAAGAGTCCTCGCTGCCAACAACAGAACCATTGCCGAGAGGCTCGTCAAAGAGATCGACCACTTCAGTCCGCCCAGAGACGACGCTCCACTGCCGCTCAAACAGTGACGACAACACCCCACTAACCCTGCTCCGACGCCGACGCTCACACAGTGAGGACGACGCTCCACTGCAGTTCACTGAACATTAGCGACAGACTAATATTACAGATGTTCAGTTTGATGAATAAAGGTTGTCAAGAAAACTGTCTGATGTCGTACCTGGACGTCATGTTGTGTCTGTTACTGTGGGAACAAAGTGTTACGTCATAGTATAGCATGTCGTCCAAAATCACGAAAAAATGTCATAGTATAGCATGTCGTTGAAAAGTCATGAAAAAATGTCATAGTGTAGCATGTCGTCCAAAAAACATGAAAAACGTCATGGTATAGCATGTCGTCCAAAAATCATTACAAAAACGTCATGGTACAGCATGTCGTCAAAACTCATGAAAAAACATCATAGCATAGCATGTCGTCCAAAATCATGAAAAAACGTCATGGTATAGGATGTCGTCCAAAATCACGAAAAAACATCATAGTGTAGCATGTCGTCCAAAATCACGAAAAAACGTCATGGTATAGGATGTCATCCAAAATCACGAAAAAACATAGTGTAGCATGTCATCCAAAATCACGAAAAAACGTCATGGTATAGGATGTCGTCCAAAATCACGAAAAAACATAGTGTAGCATGTCATCCAAAATCACGAAAAAACATCATAGTGTAGCATGTCGTCCAAAATCACGAAAAAACGTCATGGTATAGGATGTCGTCAAAAATCAAGAAAAAATGTCTTAGTATAGCATGTCGTCCAAAATCACGAAAAAACGTCATAGTATAGCATGTCGTCCAAAATCACGAAAAAAACGTCATGGTATAGGATGTCGTCAAAAATCAAGAAAAAACGTCATAGAATAGCATGTCGTCAAAAATCCCGAAAAAACATCATAGCATAGCATATCGTCCAAAATCACGAAAAAACGTCATGGTATAGCATGTCGTCCAAAATCACGAAAAAACATCATAGTGTAGCATGTCGTCCAAAATCACGAAAAATCGTCATGGTACAGCATGTCGTCAAAACTCATGAAAAAATGTCTTAGTATAGCATGTCGTCCAAAATCACGAAAAAACGTCATAGTATAGCGTGTCGTCTCAAAATCACAAAAAAAGGTCATAGTATAGCATGTCATCCAAAATTATGAAAAAAAGTCATAGTATAGAATGTCGTCAAAACTCATGAAAAAATGTTGTAAAGCATGTCGTCCAAAATCACGAAAAAAGTCATAGTATAGCATGTCTTCAAAACTCCTGAAAAAATGTTGTAGTAGAGCATGTCTTCCAAAAGTCATGAAAAAACGTCACAGTATAGCATGTCGTCCAAAATCACGAAAAAACGTCATAGTATAGCATATCGTCCAAAATCACGAAAAAACGTCATGGTATAGCGACATGCTTTACCATGATGTTTTTTCGTGATTTTGGACGACATGTCCAAAATCACGAAAAAACATCATAGTATAGCATGTCGTCCAAAATCACGAAAAAACGTCATGGTATAGCATATCGTCAAAAATCAAGAAAAAACGTCATAGAATAGCATGTCTTCCAAAATCATGAAAAAAACGTCATGGTATAGCATGTCATCTCAAAATCACGAAAAAACGTCATAGTATAGCATGTCATCTCAAAATCACGAAAAAACGTCATAGTATAGCATGTCGTCCAAAATCATGAAAAAAATGTCATGGTATAGCATGTCATCTCAAAATCACGAAAAAACGTCATAGTATAGCATGTCATCTCAAAATCACGAAAAAACGTCATAGTATAGCATGTCGTCCAAAATCATGAAAAAAATGTCATGGTATAGCATGTCATCTCAAAATCACGAAAAAACGTCATGGTATTGCATGTCGTTTGTGCATTTAGTCCTTCTCAGGGAAGCTCAGGGGTTTATCAATCAATCAATCAATCAATCAATCAATTTTATTTATAAAGCCCAATATCACAAATACAATTTGCCTCACAGGGCTTTACAGCATACGACATCCCTCTGTCCTTTAGACCCTCGCAGCGGATAAGGAAAAACTCCCCAAAAAACCCCTTTACCGGGGGAAAAAAATGGTAGAAACCTCAGGAAGAGCAACTGAGGAGGGATCCCTCTTCCAGGACGGACAGACGTGCAATAGATGTCGTACAGAACAGATCAGCATAACAAATTAACAGTAATCTGTATGACACAATACAGTAATCTGTATGACATCCTCGGTAATGACAGTAGCTTACAACAACATTCATGAAAGTAATAATACTGTCGTTATAGTTCTGGCTACTGTGGTACAATATGTTGAAAGTATATATTAGTATCAGGCAGTATACGTGTATGATAATATCATATGTCTATGATAGCAGTAGAAGTATGACTAATAATTAATGATTGCAGCAGCAGCAGCAGCAGGAGGCATCTGGCAGGACCACGGCAGCAGCACAACCACACACGTCACACTATCCAGGCACCGCTGCAATACGAGTTAACCTGAGAGACAGTGGAGCACAAAGGCTCCGGAGAAGAAGCCGAGTTAGTGACATCCAGAATGGCCGAGTAAACAAGATACAGTGAGAGAGAGAGAGAGAGTGAGAGAAGGTGCCCGGTGCATTATAGGTGGTCCTCCGGTAGAATAGGCCTGAGTCAGCCTAACTAGGGGCTGGTACAAGGCAAGCCTGAGCCAGCCCTAACTATAAGCTTTATCAAAGAGGAAAGTCTTAAGTCTAGCCTTAAATGTGGAGACGGTGTCTGCCTCCCGGACCGTAGCAGGAAGATGATTCCACAGGAGAGGAGCCTGATAGCTGAAGGCTCTGGCTCCTGATCTACTTTTGGAGACTTTAGGGACCACGAGTAACTCTGCGTTCTCAGAGCGCAGAGTTCTGGTGGGATAATATGGCACTATGAGCTCTCTAAGATATGATGGAGCTTGACCATTTAGAGCTTTATAAGTTAACAGTAGGATTTTAAATTCAATTCTGGATTTTACAGGGAGCCAGTGCAGAGAAGCTAAAACAGGAGAAATATGATCTCGTTTCTTAGTTCCTGTTAGTACACGTGCTGCTGCATTTTGAATTAGCTGGAGAGTTTTTAATGATTTACTAGAGCTACCTGATAATAGAGCGTTACAGTAATCCAGCCTCGACGTAACAAATGCGTGGATCAATTTTTCTGCATCTTTTTGGGTCAAGATAGGCCTAATTTTTGCAATATTACGCAGATGAAAAAATGCAGTCCGTGAGGTTTGTTTTAAATGAGAATTAAAAGACAAATCTTGATCAAATGTTACTCCGAGGTTTCTTACGGTAGTGGTAGAGGCCAGAGCAATGCCATCGAGAGAAACTATGACATCAGATAAAGAGTCTCTGAGTTGTTTGGGGCCAAGAACAATAACTTCAGTTTTGTTTAAATTTAACATCAGGAAATTGGTGCTCATCCAGGTTTTTATGTCTTTAAGACAATTATGAAGTTTAGTTAATTGATCACTTTCTTCTGGCTTCATAGATAAATACAACTGTGTATCATCCGCATAACAATGGAAATTTATAGAGTGATTTCTAATGATGTTGCCTAAAGGAAGCATATATAGAATAAATAGGATTGGTCCAAGCACAGAACCTTGCGGAACTCCAAAACAAACTTTAGTACGTGCGGATGATTCATTATGAACGTCAACAAATTGAAAACGGTCAGATAAATAAGATTTAAACCAGCTTAGTGCAGAACCTTTTAGGCCAATTAAGTGTTCCAGTCTCTGTAACAGAATTTGATGGTCAATTGTGTCAAACGCTGCACTAAGATCTAATAAAACAAGTACAGAGACGAGTCCTTTGTCTGAAGCAATCAGAAGGTCATTTGTAATTTTAACTAGAGCTGTCTCAGTGCTATGATGCACTCTAAATCCTGATTGTAATTCCTCAAATAAATTATTATCATGGAGAAAATCACACAGCTGGTCTGCGACTACTTTCTCAAGGATCTTTGACATAAAGGTAAGATTAGATATTGGTCTATAGTTGGCTAACACCTCTGGATCCAGGGTGGGCTTTTTTAGTAGAGGTTTAATTACAGCTACCTTAAAAGACTGTGGTACATAGCCTGTTAATAAGGATATATTGATCATATCTAATATATGGGTGTTAACTAAAGGTAAGACCTCCTTGAGTAGCCTAGTTGGGATGGGGTCTAGGAGACACGTTGATGATTTAGATGAAGAAATCACTGCGGTCAATTCTTGAAGGGAAATTGGGGAGAAGCAATCTAAATAAATATTAGGTGTTACAGCTGTGTTTGAGGTTAGATAAGTACTATCTGAGGACAGGAGGTCATGAATTTTGCCTCTAATAGCTAGAATTTTGTCATTAAAGAAGCTCATAGAATCATTACTGCTAAGGGTTAAAGGAATACAAGGCTCAATAGAGCTTTGACTCTCAGTCAGCCTGGCTACAGTGCTGAAAAGAAACCTGGGGTTATTCTTGTTTTCTTCTATTAAAGCTGAGTAATAGCCAGCAGTTTTAAATTTGATTCGATGTCGCCCGCTCTGGCCCCAGGGATACATTTGACTATGGCCGCTGGTGTTGCTAACTTCACGTTCCGCAAAATAGAGCTGCCAATAACCAGAGTTTTATCGTCAGCGGGTGTGTCGCTGAGTGGGGAAAAGCGGTTGGAGACGTGAACAGGCTGGTGGTGAGCCGTGGGCTTCGGCTTGGAGCTACGCTTCTGGCGCACACTTATCCAACGACCCGGCTGAATGGGAGTTACCGGAGGACCGCTAGCAGGAGCTAAGGCTATGCTATGTGGCTCCGCACCGGCTACAGGGGACTGGCTAACTACCGCAGCTGCAGAGTGATTTTCCATGGTGCGGAGCCGCGCTTCTAATTCACTAAGCCTCGCCTCCAATGCAGCAAATAAGCTACACTTGTTACAATTACCACTGTCACTAAAGGAGGCAGAGGCATAACTGAACATGTGGCACACCGGGCAAGAGAGAGCAGAGGGAGAAGCCATCGCTATCAGTAAAGCTAATGTAGCTACCAAGGCTAGTAACGTGCAAACAACAGCTAAGAGATTAGCGAGAAAGTCGTAGAAAGGAGGAGAGCTATGAGTGCTGAAACAGAACTAGTGTGGGTTAAGACTTGGAGTAGACGTTTTAAGCAACTGAAGTGAGAAAGCAGAAAGCAGGCTAATAGAATTCACCAAAGCACAGAGAGTACAGAGACGCTGCCACAGAAACACCGGAAATGACACAACTTGCTTACCGCAATACGTCAGCACGTCATTCAGGTCCTGGACTTATACTCTCAGTACTCTCAATAATTATACTCTCAGTACTCTGTGATAATTCTCTCAGTACTCTCATTAATAATACTCTCAGTACATGTGTCTGGTGGCGTCTGGTTGTGTTGAGGCGTATTATGAGATGGGGATCCATGTTTGGGACGTTGCCGCCAGCTCACTGATTGTGTCGGAGGCTGGAGGAGTCCTGATGGATGTGGAGGGTAAAGACGCTCAGACGGACTCTGTTTCCGCTGATGACTCAGATGGATGAACTAACTGTGAGACGTTCTGTCTTCAGGAGGAGACGCTGAGAGGCTCGTCAAAGAGATCGACCACTTCAGTCCACCCAGAGACGACGCTCCGCTGCCGCTCAAACAGTAATGACAACACCCCACCAACGGCACTCCAACGCCGCCGTTCACACAGTGAAGATGACGCTTCGCCGCTGCAGTTCACTGAGGATCTAGTGACAGACTGATGTTACAGATGTTCAGTTTGATGAATAAGGGTTGTCAAGAAAACTGTCTGATGTCGCACCTGGACGTCATGTTGTGTCTGTTACTGTGGGAACAAAGTGTTATCTGAAGACAACAGGTGTTCTCACCAGATGATATCATTTGTTTTTATTGAAACAGTTAAAGTGCAGAAAAAAGTTAAGTTCAGAGGAGTCATCATACCTGCGTCATTCACCTGCATCAACACTACTATCACAGGCTAACAGGTGCTAGTCCTGCTATCATATGCTCATACATGCTAACAAGTGCTAACACTGCTAACATACACTAACACTATGATGTGTTAGTCCTGCTCACACATGCTAATACATGCTAACAAGTGCTAACATATACTAACACTATGATGTGTTAGTCCTGCTAACATATGCTAATAAATGCTAACAAGTGCTAACACTAACAAACACAAGAGGATAAACACTGAGCAGAGCCTTGTTAGCATCGTTAGCTTGTCAGAATGCTGTCGTTAAGGTGAACTTCAGGCCTGAGCTCTGATTGGCTGCTCGCTCTTCCTTTGGTCCCTTTGTTTCTATGGCTGCGTTTCCATGACAACTAATGAGACAATCAGTCACTGGGATGGAGACAAATGAGGACCACCCTTCATCTGGTGCAACATCACTACAGGGGGCGTGGCCAGAAGTACACTTTGCCCTCAGAACTCTGTTTACATTAAAGTTAGTGATAACTGCGCTGACTCAGAACCCTCTGATTGGCTGACATGTTAGGAGTGGGCAGAGTCAGCCAGCAGGTGAGGAGGCGGAGTTCCAGGAGCCGCAGCAGAGGTCAGACGTCGTTGTTGAGTTTGAGTAGAAAGCTCGGCGGCTTCCTGAGAGGAACACTGTTGGTCAAAGTCTGAGGAGACAGACACAGAATGCTGCTCTGTGATTGGCTGACAAAAACAACAATCTGAACATGTCCCGTCGTCAATAAATGTTAAAAAACTTTGAGTTCATGACGTCAGAAAACATGTTATTTCTGTGATGACATCTGATGATCTCACAGGTAAACTGATGATGTCACAGTACCACTAGAAAGACGGTAGGAAAGATAGGAAGCTGTGCAAGATTACGCAGCAACACGTCATGACACGCCTTGAGGCAGTTCTAAAAGTAGCGGTCTCGTACGAACTCCGAGGACTACGAGTTTTAAAAGACTGACAAAAGCAAGGATGGCTGCGCCCTATATTTACCATAAGTGGCTCTGCTCTTTACTATTATTTTTACTGTTTAGCAAATTTGAGTCTTCATGTGAATGACTTGTACACATTAATACGCCTTATGGAAATGCTTTATGATGTGCTGTTGTGCGTGGAATGTCGTGTATGTGTTGTTTATCCACTGGTGTTGGTGAAACTAGCTAGCAGTGATGCTAATAATAAAGGCTCCGCTACTGCAATAGTGGCAACTACTTTCTTGGAGGCATCCATCTTTGTTTACGTTAAGGCTGTAAATGGTACAAACGCAAACGGGGACGCTACCGCCAATTTAGACAGGTAGTAACGACATCATCTTGAGTCTCACCGCTCGTAGCAACGTAAATGGATCACAGCATAACTGATTATGTCACAGGCAAACTGATGATGTCACAGGTAAACTAACTGATGTCACAGGTAATCTGATGACGTCACAGGTAATCTGATGACGTCACAGGTAAACTAAAGGATGATGTCACAGGTAAACTAACTGATGTCACAGGTAATTAGATGATGTCACTGGTAAACTAAATGATGATGTCACAGGTAAACTTACTGATGTCACAGGTAATCTGATGATGTCACTGGTAATCGGTATTTATGATAATGATGTCACTGACCAGGCGGAGGCGGTGTGTGTACAGTGGCTCTGGTTCCTCTGGTTTCCTGGTCGGCGTGGCGACGTTCCAGCGCTGCAGCTCCGCCATCATCTCTGCGGGGCTGAAGAGGACCGCTGGGTCGGCACAGCAACGGTTGATCAGCTCCACCAAACGCTCCTTATAATGCATCCTGTGGGACAAGTCATGGGACGAGTTACTGGGTCAGAGTGGGAGGGGTTACTGTGTCAGAGTGGGAGGAGTTAGAGTGGGAGGGGTTACTGGGGTCAGAGTGGGAGGGGTTACTGGGGTCAGAGTGGGAGGAGTTAGAGTGGGAGGGGTTACTGGGGTCAGAGTGGGAGGAGTTACTGTGTCAGGGTGGGAGGAGTTAGAGTGGGAGGAGTTACTGGGGTCAGAGTGGGAGGAGTTACTGTGTCAGAGTGGGAGGAGTTAGAGTGGGAGGAGTTACTGTGTCAGAGTGGGAGGAGTTACTAGGCCAGAGTGTGTGTGTGGGGGGTTACTGGGTCAGAGTGGGAGGTGTTACTGGGTCAGAGTGGGGGGGGGGGTTACTGGGTGAGAGTGGGAGGAGTTACTGGGTGAGAGTGGGAGGAGTTACTGGGGTCAGAGTGGGAGTAGTTTCTGGGAGCTGTTGGCTTACTGGCAGTATCCTCTGTACTCAGGTAGCGCCGGTCGTCCGCACGGCTCCTCCCGCCTGCCGCCGTCGTCTCTGAGCTCCAAAACCAAACACAGTCCTACAAATAAACAGACAGGTCAACGACACGGGGACGGACAGAATTCCACCAGGTGCGTGCAAAGAGACCTCACCTGTCTGACTGCTGCCAGCAGAGCCGTTAATGGCTGGTTCCAACCAGGTGGGAGACACTCTGTAATACTGAGACAGGACACACCTGATCAGACCTGTCCTCAGCTGCACACACCTGAGCTTTCAGGGTCAACCTGTCTCACCTGTAGCAGCAGGTGTAGGCGGGGCACGCTCCAGTCTCTCAGGTGGTACAGACAGTCTCTGGGGTGATGTGCGTGAAGACCTTTGGTTCCACAGTCAGCAGAGAACCTGCAGGCCTGGGGACAACAGAGGACATCAGAGGACAACAGAGGACATCTGAGGACGTCAGAGAAGACCAGAAGCAGTGACTGAGGGACAGTTAGCTGTATTATTTGTCTCACAGACGTCCTGTGAGACGGAGTTATGGGGACACTCATGTCCATTGAAGGGCTGGGGTGGACCGGAGGGCCAGGTTATTATAAACATCAGAACATTATGGTTTCTTTATGGTTCTATCCAGATAATTATATTCGTCCATAAAAGACTTAACGTGTCCAATCGTGTCCTCTCTGGTATCATCATCTGTCTCTAACCTAATCTAATCATCTGTCAGGAGACAATTCACCAGGAGACAGAAGTCCAACATGAATCTGGGAGACATAAAATCAGGGACAACAACATGTTTCATATCATAATTTAAAGGAAGAGTACGTCCTGAACGGTTCCTCTGTTCTGTCTCACCAACAGATATGTTCCATCATAAACTCTTAGAATCACAGAGGGACATCAGCAGGGACGCCTGTCCACACTGGAGGAGGATCATCTGAACCAGGAACTGCTGAGTGACTTCCTGTTTTAACTCAACACCTCCATCATACTGCTGCTGTTCTCAAAGTTCGACTCTGTCAAAGAACTTACAGCTCAATTCTGTGGTTCCTGATTAAAACAGTAATTATGGGAACAAGCCTATTTGTCCCTTAAAGAGCCGGCTTCCTCTGTCTGCCCCTGAGAATGACAAAACCACCACAAGAACACAGACCGCAGAACGTCTTCATGATCAGACCCCACAAACTGTCATTCAGCAAAGAGAGGTAGGGCACAGTAGAACCTGACAGTTGATGTCAGTAGAACGTGATAGTAGAATCTGACAGTAGAACGTAACAGTTGATGAGAGTAGAATGTGACAGTAGAATGTGACAGTAGATGACAGTAGAACCTGACAGTAGAACTCACAGATCCAGGACTGAAGGGCTGACTGCAGCCTCCACAGAACTGATGCTGACACTGACTGCAGGTAAAGTGAAGACAGCCTCCTTTGGACAGACTGAAGACAAACTGACAGTTTGGACACTCTGAGGACAAACACAGTAGAGTCAGATAATAGAACCCATTAGAACACTTTACAGTGAACAACACACCAAACACACAACATCCAAAGTACAGAGACATCAGTTACTGGTATCCAGAACTGATCAGACCCTCAGCAGAAGAGAACTACGAGGGTTCTTCTGGAGGACCTGGTGTCAGGGGGACCTGGTGTCAGGAGGATCTGGTGTCAGGAGGACCTGGTGTCAGGAGGACCTGGTCTCAGGGGACCTGGTGTCAGGAGGACCTGGCGTCAGGGGGACCTGGTGTCAGGAGGATCTGGTGTCAGGAGGACCTGGTGTCAGGAGGACCTGGTCTCAGGGGACCTGGTGTAAGGGGGACCTGGTGTCAGGAGGACCTGGCGTCAGGAGGAGCTAGTGTCAAGAGGACCTGGTGTAAGGGGGACCTGGTGTCAGGGGGACCTGGCGTCAGGAGGACCTGGTGTCAGGGGGACCTGGCGTCAGGAGGACCTGGCGTCAGGAGGACCTGGTGTCAGGGGGACCTGGTGTCAGGGGGACCTGGCGTCAGGAGGACCTGGTGTCAGGAGGACCTGGTGTCAGGGGACCTGGTGTCAGGGGGACCTGGTGTCAGGGGGACCTGGTGTCAGGGGACCTGGTGTCAGGAGGACCTGGTGTCAGGAGGACCTGGCGTCAGGAGGACCTGGTCTCAGGGGACCTGGTGTCAAGAGGACCTGGTGTAAGGGGGACCTGGTGTCAGGGGGACCTGGTGTCAGTGGGACCTGGTGTCAGGAGGAGCTAGTGTCAAGAGCACCTGGTGTAAGGGGGACCTGGTGTCAGGGGGACCTGGTGTCAGGCGGGCTATAGTCAGGGGGAGCTGGTGTCAGGGGGAGCTGGTGTCAGGGGGAGCAGGTGTCAGGAGGAGCTAGTGCTAGGGGGAGCTGGTGTCAGGGGGACCTGGCGTCAGGAGGACCTGGTCTCAGGGGACCTGGTGTAAGGGGGACCTGGTGTCAGGAGGACCTGGCGTCAGGGGGACCTGGTGTCAGGAGGACCTGGCGTCAGGGGGACCTGGTGTCAGGAGGATCTGGTGTCAGGGGGACCTGGTGTCAGGGGGACCTGGTGTCAGGAGGACCTGGTGTCAGGAGGACCTGGCGTCAGGAGGACCTGGCGTCAGGGGACCTGGTGTCAGGGGGACCTGGTCTCAGGGAACCTGGTGTCAGGAGGACCTGGTGTCAGGAGGACCTGGCGTCAGGGGGACCTGGTGTCAGGAGGACCTGGCGTCAGGAGGAGCTAGTGTCAAGAGGACCTGGTGTAAGGGGGACCTGGTGTCAGGGGGACCTGGTGTCAGTGGGACCTGGTGTCAGGAGGAGCTAGTGTCAAGAGCACCTGGTGTAAGGGGGACCTGGTGTCAGGGGGACCTGGTGTCAGGCGGGCTATAGTCAGGGGGAGCTGGTGTCAGGGGGAGCTGGTGTCAGGGGGAGCAGGTGTCAGGAGGAGCTAGTGCTAGGGGGAGCTGGTGTCAGGGGGAGCTGGTGTCAGTGGGACCTGGTGTCAGGAGAAGCTAGTGTCAAGAGGACCTGGTGTCAGGCGGGCTATAGTCAGGGGGAGCTGGTGTCAGGGGGAGCAAGTGTCAGGGGGAGCAAGTGTCAGGGGGACCTGGAGTCAGGGGGCGCTGTAGTCAGGGGGACCTGGTGTCAGGGGGAGCAGGTGTCAGGGGGGGCAAGTGTCAGGGGGACCTGGTGTCAGGGGGGGCTGTAGTCAGGGGGACCTAGTGTCAGGGGGGCTATAGTCAGGGGGAGCTGATGTCAGGGGGGCTATAGTCAGGGGGAGCTGGTGTCAGGGGGGGTTGCAGTCAGGGGGAGCTGGTGTTAGGAGGAGCTGGTGTCAGGAGGACCTGGTGTCAGGGGGAGCTGTGGTCAGGGGGGGCTGTAGTCAGGAGGACCTGGATTCAGGAGGTCCTGGTGTCAGAGGGACCCAATTGAAGGTCCTGATGTTAGGGGGAGCTGGTGTCAGGAGGACCTGGTGTTAGGGGGACCTGGTGTCAGGAGGAGCTAGTGTCAAGAGGACCTGGTGTCAGGAGGACCTGCAGTCAGGGGGACCTGGTGTCAGGGGAAGCTGGTGTCAGGAGGACCTGGTGTTAGGGGGACCTGGTGTCAGGGGGAGCTGGTGTCAGGAGGACCTGGTGTTAGGGGGACCTGGTGTCAGGAGGAGCTAGTGTCAAGAGGACCTGGTGTCAGGAGGACCTGCAGTCAGGGGGACCTGGTGTCAGGGGGAGCTGGTGTCAGGGGGAGCAGGTGTCAGGAGGAGCTAGTGTTAGGGGGACCTGGTGTCAGGGGGACCTGGTGTCAGGGGGACCTGGTGTTAGGGGGACCTGGTGTCAGGGGGAGCTGGTGTCAGGAGGACCTGGTGTCAGGAGGACGACCTGGTGTCAAGGGGACTTGGCGTAAGGGGGAGCTAGTGTCAGGAGGACCTGGTGTCACGAGGACGACCTGGTGTCAGGAGGACCTGGTGTCATGAGGACGACCTGGTGTCATGAGGACGACCTGGTGTCAGGTAGACCTGGTGTCAGGAGGACGACCTGGTGTCAGGATGACCTGGTGTCACGAGGACGACCTGGTGTCAGGAGGACGACCTGGTGTCAGGAGGACGTGGTGTTAGGGGAAGCAGGTGTCAGGAGGACCTGGTGTCACAAGGACGACGTGGTGTCAGGGGGACCTGGTGTTAGGGGGAGCTAGTGTCAACAGGACCTGGTGTCACGAGGATGACCTGGTGTCAGGAGGACGTGGTGTTAGGGGAAGCAGGTGTCAGGAGGACCTGGTGTCACGAGGACGACCTGGTGTCAGGAGGTCCTGGTGTTAAGGGAAGCTGGTGTCAGTAGGTCCTGGTCCCCCTGACACCAGGTCCCCATAACACCAAGACCTTCATCTGGGTCCACACAGCACCAGGTCCCCCTAATACCAGGTCCTCCTAACACCAGGTCCCCCTAACACCAGGTCCTCCTAACACCAGGTCCCCCTAGCACCAGGTCCTCCTAACACCAGATCCCCCTAACACCAGGTTGTCCTGACACCAGGTTCCCCAGACACCAGGTTCCCCAGACACCATGTCCCCTAACTCCAAGACCTTCATCTGAGTACACACAGCACCAGGCCCCCCAAAACCAGGTCCTCCCGACACAAGGTACCCCTAACGTCAGGACCTTCAAACTGTTCCCCCTAACACCAGGTCCTCCTGACACAAGGTACCCCTAAAGCCTAGTTCACATTACACAATTTTCACCGTGATTTTGACATCGCAGAGGATCTTGAGAGCCACCTTGGGTTGGAGGTGAGTCAGCAGATAGTCTGCCAAGATGAGTCCTCATGTGTGAACAAGCCTACAAGCAAGTCGCCCTTCGTCTGTGACTGGGACTAGATATCTGGCATGCTAGAACACTGGAGAAGTGTGACACGACTGACAAAGAGCATCAGCCAATGAGAGGCAGGATACGTCTCACGTCAGCATGCAGGAGGACGGAAGAAATGTGAGGAGGACGGAAGAAATGTGAGGAGGACAAGCTGCAGGGTTGGCACTGGCCAGGTACGCTCATTAGCCGAGACTTTGGGCTTGTTTCTAAAGTGGAGTTACTTATTTGGGTTTGCTCTCTAAACATCACCTTCCTCTATGTATATCCATCTAATAAGTTATTTAAACGCATGATAGTCGCTTCTTTTGGACTTGTTTCCATAGCCCTGGTTGCTTGTTTCCATCCCAAGATCTGGCAACACTGACAAGCCGGCCGGCAAGCAACAACCACAATGGCGGCGTCCACAGGATCACGGGGAGCGCGATGTGTTTGGACCCAGGATAATAAAGAATATCCATGCCTTTACGATGTGTCGTCTCCAAGTTTGGTGACGTGAGGTGCTGGTGTTAAGGGGGACCTGGTGTCAGGGAGACCTGGTGATAGGGGGACCTGGTGATGTATGGACCCAGATGAAGGTCCTGGTGATGGTGTGGTGTCTGTACCAATGCTGTTGTAGCTGAGCAGGGTGGTGGTGGTGGAGGTGTGGTGGTCCGGTTGGTTTTGCTGCTGCCAGATTCTGAACTGGTGACAGGAGAGTCCCTGATGTTGGGGAGACCACTGCAGACACAGGACCACGTTAGTCTGTGGAGGTTCTGACCTGTGATCAGAGAGACAGATGTGTGTTGTTCTTACAGGTGATCTGCACTGACAGCAGGTGCTCTTCTTACAGCTGGGACAGTCCATCCTCAACCTGTCGGCCTCATGGAGCATCCCGAAGGAACACTGAAACACAGAGGCAGACACTGTGGGGACATTGCGGAGACAGACACTGTGGAGACAGACACTGTAGGGACAGGTGTGGACACAGACACTGTGGAGACAGATACTGTGGGGACAGACACTGTGGGGACATTGTGGAGACAGACACTGTGGGGACAGGTGTGGAGACAGACACTGTGGAGACAGACGCTGTGGGGGCAGACACTGTGGGGACACGTGTGGAGACAGACACTGTGGGGATGGACAAGGTGGAGACAGGTGTGAGGATAGGAGTAGAGACAGGTGTGGTCTTGTCTCAGCAGGACTCTGTCCCCAAGTCTTGTCCTTACATGAGAGCACCAGCGGAAATTCGGCATTTCCTGCAGAGCTCGATCTCTGAGTTTCCTTTGAAAGAGTTCGTGGATTTCAGGTGGCAGGAAGTGACGAATCTGTAAACAAACAAACAAACAAACAGCTGGTGACCAGAGGGGTATTCCAGGTAGGAGGCTCAACAAACTCTGATCCTGATCTCTGAGCTGACTGAGCCTGAGCTGAGAAACAGAACAGCTGATCAGGATCAGTTCAATCAGCTCTGAGTATGTTCAGCCTGAGAGGTGCGTTCACAGTGAACACCAACAGACACCATCAGTAGGTGCAGATATGGGGGGGCAATACGTCAGCTGACGTGCTGACGTATTGTGGTAAGCAAGTTGTGTCATTTCCGGTGTTTCTGTGGCAGCGTCTCTGTACTCTCTGTGCTCTGGTGAATCCTACTAGCCTGCTTTCTGCTTTCTCACTTCAGTTGCTTAAAACGTCTACTCCAAGTCTTAACCCACACTAGTTCTGTTGAAGCACTCATAGCTCTCCTCCTTTCTACGACTTTCTCGCTAATCTCTTAGCTGTTGTTTGCACGTTACTAGCCTTGGTAGCTACATTAGCTTCACTGCTAGCGATGGCTTCTCCCTCTGCTCTCTCTTGCCCGGTGTGCCACATGTTCAGTTATGCCTCTGCCTCCTTTAGTGACAGTGGTAATTGTAACAAGTGTAGCTTATTTGCTGCGTTGGAGGTGAGGCTTAGTGAATTAGAAGCTCGGCTCCACACCATGGAAAATCACTCGATAGCTGCGGTAGTTAGCCAGCCCCCTGTAGCCGGTGCGGAGCCACATAGCATAGCCTTAGCTCCTGCTAGCGGTCCTCCGGTAACTCCCGTTCAGCCGGGACGTTGGATAAGTGTGCGCCAGAAGCATAGCTCCAAGCCGAAGCCCACGGCTCACCACCAGCCTGTTCACGTCTCCAACCGCTTTTCCCCACTCAGCGACACACCCGCTGACGATAAAACTCTGGTTATTGGCAGCTCTATTTTGCGGAACGTGAAGTTAGCAACACCAGCGGCCATAGTCAAATGTATCCCTGGGGCCAGAGCGGGCGACATCGAGTCAAATTTGAAACTGCTGGCTAAAGATAAACGTAGATTCAGTAAGATTGTTATTCACGTCGGCGGCAATGACACCCGGTTACGCCAATCGGAGGTCACTAAAATTAATGTTGCCTCGGTGTGTGAATATGCAAAAACGTTGTCGGACTCCGTAGTTTTCTCTGGACCCCTCCCTAATCTGACCTCTGATGACATGTTTAGCCGCATGTCATCATTTAATCGCTGGCTGTCCAGGTGGTGTCCAGCAAACGATGTGGGTTTCGTTAATAATTGGCAAACTTTCTGGGGGAAACCTGGTCTCATTAGGAGAGACGGCATTCATCCCACTTTGGATGGAGCTGCTCTCATTTCTAGGAACCTGGAAAATTTTATTAGCAGATTAAATCCCTGACAACCCAGAGTTGAGACCAGGACAGAGAGCTGCAGTCCTATACGCCTCTCTGAGCTTCTAGTTCACTTACCCAGCCATAGTTTTCATAGTTTTATACCAACGGTGTCTGTCCCCCGACCACCTAAATTATTTAAATCTAAAATTAAACAAAGAGGAGTTGTGCAAAACAACCTCATAGAAATTAAAACCTCTTCTGTGACAGAAAGACAAAACAGGAGAATTAAATGCGGACTGTTAAATATCAGGTCTCTTTCATCTAAAGCAGTGTTAGTAAACGAATTAATATCAGATAATCATATTGATTTACTCAGTCTCACTGAAACCTGGCTGTGTCAAGATGAATATGTCAGTCTAAATGAATCCACTCCTCCCAGTCATAATAATACCCACATTCCTCGAGGCAGCGGCCGAGGAGGGGGAGTTGCAGCCATTTTTAACTCTAGTCTGTTAATCAGCGCCAAACCTAAACTAGATTATAATTCTTTTGAAAGCCTTGTTCTTAGTCTTTTACATCCGACCTGGAAAACCTCGCAGCCACTTTTATTTATTATTGTGTACCGTGCTCCTGGCCCGTATTCTGAATTTATATCTGAATTCTCAGAGTTTTTATCCAGTTTAGTTCTAAAATCAGATAAAGTTATTATTGTAGGCGACTTTAACATTCATGTCGACGTTGATAATGACTCCCTGGCTACCGCGTTTATCACATTATTAGACTCCATTGGCTTCAGTCAGGGTGTACGTGAACCCACTCACTCACCATACCCTCGATCTAGTTCTGACGTATGGAATTGAAATTGATAACCTAACAGTCTTTCCACAAAATCCCTCGCTATCGGATCATTATTTGATTACTTTTGATTTCTTTTTACTCGACTACACGCCACTTAGCAACAGTTACTATACCAGATGTTTATCAGATAGTGCTGTCGCAAAATTTAAGAAAATGATTACTCCGTCGTTAAATTCAATCCCAAGTCCTTTAGTAACAGAGGTTTCCCGTACCGATTTTAACCTCTCCCGAATTGATCAATTTGTTGATAGCGCCGTAAGCTCGCTGCGAACAACACTTGACTCTGTAGCTCCTCTTAAAAAGAAGTTAACAAAACAAAGAAAGTTCGCTCCTTGGTATAACTCTGAAACCCGTAAATTAAAGCAAATATCGCGAAAGTTTGAAAGGAATTGGCGATTAACCAAACTGGAAGAATCTCGTGTAATCTGGGCAGACAGTCTCAAAACTTATAAGAGGGGCCTCCGCAATGCCAGAGCAAACTATTACTCAGCTTTAATAGAAGAAAACAAAAATAACCCCAGGTTTCTTTTCAGCACTGTAGCCAGGCTGACTGAGAGTCAAAGCTCTATTGAGCCTTGTATTCCTTTAACCCTTAGCAGTAATGATTTTATGAGCTTCTTTAATGACAAAATTCTAGCTATTAGAGGCAAAATTCATGACGACCTGTCCTCAGATAGTACCTATCTAACCTCAAACACAGCTGTAACACCTAATATTTATTTAGATTCCTTCTCCCCAATTTCTCTTCAAGAATTGACAGCAGTGATTTCATCATCTAAATCATCAACGTGTCTCTTAGACCCCATCCCAACTAGGCTACTCAAGGAGGTCTTACCTTTAGTTAACACCCATATATTAGACATGATCAATATATCCTTATTAACAGGCTATGTACCACAGTCTTTTAAGGTAGCTGTAATTAAACCTCTACTAAAAAAGCCCACCCTGGATCCAGAGGTGTTAGCCAACTATAGACCAATATCTAATCTTACCTTTATGTCAAAGATCCTTGAGAAAGTAGTCGCAGACCAGCTGTGTGATTTTCTCCAGGATAATAATTTATTTGAGGAATTACAGTCAGGATTTAGAGCGCATCATAGCACCGAGACAGCTTTAGTGAAAATTACAAATGACCTTCTGATTGCTTCAGACAAAGGACTCGTCTCTGTACTTGTTTTATTAGATCTTAGTGCAGCGTTTGACACTGTTGACCATGAAATTCTGTTACAGAGACTGGAACACTTAATTGGCCTAAAAGGTTCTGCACTAAGCTGGTTTAAATCTTATTTATCTGATCGTTTTCAATTTGTTGACGTTCATAATGAATCATCCGTACGTACTAAAGTTTGTTTTGGAGTTCCGCAAGGTTCTGTGCTTGGACCAATGCTATTTATTCTATATATGCTTCCTTTAGGTAACATCATTAGAAATCACTCTATAAATTTCCATTGTTATGCGGATGATACACAGTTGTATTTATCGATGAAGCCAGAAGAAAGGGATCAATTAACTAAACTTCATAATTGTCTTAAAGACATAAAAACCTGGATGAGCACCAATTTCCTGATGTTAAATTCAAACAAAACTGAAGTTATTGTTCTTGGCCCCAAACAACTCAGAGACTCTTTATCTGATGACATAGTTTCTCTCGATGGCATTGCTCTGGCCTCCACCACTACCGTAAGAAACCTCGGAGTAACATTTGATCAAGATCTGTCTTTCAATTCTCATTTAAAACAAACCTCACGGACTGCATTTTTTCATCTGCGTAATATTGCAAAAATTAGGCCTATCTTGACCCAAAAAGATGCAGAAAAATTGGTCCACGCTTTTGTTACCTCGAGGCTGGATTACTGTAACTCTCTATTATCAGGTAGCTCTAGTAAATCATTAAAAACTCTTCAGCTAATTCAGAATGCAGCAGCACGTGTACTAACAGGAACTAAGAAACGAGATCATATTTCTCCTGTTTTAGCTTCTCTGCACTGGCTCCCTGTAAAATCCAGAATTGAATTTAAAATCCTACTGTTAACTTATAAAGCTCTAAATGGTCAAGCTCCATCATATCTTAGAGAGCTCATAGTGCCTTATTATCCCACCAGAACTCTGCGCTCTGAGAACGCAGGGTTACTCGTGGTCCCTAAAGTCTCCAAAAGTAGATCAGGAGCCAGAGCCTTCAGCTATCAGGCTCCTCTCCTGTGGAATCATCTTCCTGTTACGGTCCGGGAGGCAGACACCGTCTCCACATTTAAGGCTAGACTTAAGACTTTCCTCTTTGATAAAGCTTATAGTTAGGGCTGGCTCGGGCTTGCCTTGTACCAGCCCCTAGTTAGGCTGACTTAGGCCTAGTCAACCGGAGGACCACCTTTAATGCACCGGGCACCTTCTCTCTCTCTCTCTCTCGCTCTCGCTCTCTCTCTCTCCCTCTCTCTCTCGTATCCCATTACTGTATCTATTTTACTCGGCCATTCTGGATGTCACTAACTCGGTTTCTTCTCCGGAGCCTTTGTGCTCCACTGTCTCTCAGGTTAACTCGTATTGCAGCGGTGCCTGGATAGTGTGACGTGTGTGGTTGTGCTGCTGCCGTGGTCCTGCCAGATGCCTCCTGCTGCTGCTGTCATCATTAATCATTAGTCATACTTCTACTGCTATTATAGACATATGATATTATCATACATGTAGACTGCCTGATACTAATATATACTTTCAACATATTGTACCACAGTAGCCAGAACTATAACGACAGTATTATTACTTTCATGAATGTTGTTGTAAGCTACTGTCATTACCGAGGATGTCATACCGATTACTGTATTGTGTCATACAGATTACTGTTAATTTGTTATGCTGATCTGTTCTGTACGACATCTACTGCACGTCTGTCCGTCCTGGAAGAGGGATCCCTCCTCAGTTGCTCTTCCTGAGGTTTCTACCATTTTTTTCCCCCGGTAAAGGTTTTTTTTTGGGGAGTTTTTCCTTATCCGCTGTGAGGGTCTAAAGGACAGAGGGATGTCGTATGCTGTAAAGCCCTGTGAGGCAAATTGTATTTGTGATATTGGGCTTTATAAATAAAATTGATTGATTGATTGATAACATGATTCATGATTGATGTCATGTGATGAGGTCATGTGTCTAACATACAGAAACATGTTTCTATCTTAACAGTGTTCATATATTTGAATATAATTCATTCAGCTCTAATGTGATGGAGCCCAAACACACTGGGCACAAACTCAACATCAAACACACAGATATTAAACACACTGCTAAAAGTTTTGTTTCTACTGACTTCATTCTGTCAATATTAGGCTGAGGTTCCTTTAACTGCTGTGAAATGACTTCATGTAATCTCCTTTATTCTCACATGGAGCTATTATGGGATGTTGAGTCCCATCAATGAGCCAGTTACACCGCAGAGTCTTTGAATATATGAAAAGTATTCATGAGTCACTGCATCATGTATCCACGTAGATTCATTTCTCATTAACACTGACAAACCTGCACATTAACACTGACAAACCTGCACTTCTGACAAACCTGCACTTCTTTTTCGTGGTAATTACTTTAATAATGGATTGTGATTTATGTCCAGGGAAAACCACAACAAGGGTCCAAAGTCTTTTCAGAGCCAGAGACACTTTTGTTACGGGCCGACAAACCGCTGTCTCTCTGATGTGTTCAGTGTCTCTGATGTTATAAAGAAATAACCAAAGGACAATGCATAAAACGTGCTGTGATGATAATGTAAATCCAGGGTGTGTAATATGTGATATATGTGGGTGGAACAGATTGTTAGATAAATGATAGAGTGTGAGGTCAAACAGTATCTTTCCTATAGACACTCCTCCAGGGAGACATCCAAACAGGCTCTAATCACCTTCTCCTTACACAACAGCCTCTGAATAAACTGGGCCTCAACCTCCACCACTTCATTCACTAAAGGACACGCCATGTTTCTACTTCCTGCTCCACGCTCAGCCTCAGGCTGAGATGAAGCAAACCTGTGACTCAGCAGGTTAGCTTCACAGACTATGTTGCCATAGTAACTAACTCAGGGTTACACTGAACTGGTTTCACTGATCTTGCTCTCTGAAAGAGGGGCCTGGATGTCCACTGAGACAGAGACACAATCAGGATATGAAGACACAACAATGGTCATGCTAACCTCTGACCCCTTCACCTGTGTGTCCTGGTGACCTCTGACCCCTTCACCTGTGTGTCTAGGTGACCTCTGACCCCTCACCTGTGTATCCAGTTGACCCCTGACCCCTCACCTGTGTGTCCAGGTGACCTCTGACCCCTTCACCTGTGTGTCCAGGTGACCTCTAACCCCTCATCTGTATGTCCTGGTGACCTCTGACCCCTCACCTGTGTGTCCAGGTGACCCCTGACCCCTCAACTGTGTGTCCTGGTGACCTCTGACCCCTTCACCTGTGTGTCCAGGTGACCTCTAACCCTTCACCTGTGTGTCTAGGTGACCTCTGACCCCTCACCTGTGTGTCCAGTTGACCCCTGACCCCTCACCTGTGTGTCCAGGTGACCTCTGACCCCTTCACCTGTGTGTCCAGGTGACCTTTAACCCTTCATCTGTATGTCCTGGTGACCTCTGACCCCTCACCTGTGTGTCCAGGTGACCCCTGACCCCTTCACCTGTGTGTCCAGGTGACCTCTGACCCCTTCACCTGTGTGTCTAGGTGACCTCTGACCCCTTCACCTGTGTGTCCAGGTGACCCCTGACCCCTCACCTGTGTGTCCTGGTGACTTCTGACCCCTCACCTGTGTGTCCAGGTGATCTCTGACCCCTCACCTGTGTCCAGGTGACCTCTGACCCCTTCACCTGCGTGTCCAGGTGACCTCTGACCCCTCACCTGTGTGTCCAGGTGACCGCTAACCCTTCATCTGTATGTCCTGGTGACCTCTGACCCCTCACCTGTGTGTCCAGGTGACCTCTAACCCTTCATTTGTATGTCCTGGTGACCTCTGACCCCTCACCTGTGTGTCCAGGTGACCCCTGACCCCTCACCTGTGTGTCCAGCAGGTTGAAGTATTCCATCCCTCCCTGACCTTTGACCTCAGGTCGACCACACTGAGGACAAACCAGCTGATCGATGCTCTTCTCTTTAATGGCCGACGAGAAAAACGTCTTAAAACACGTCTGACACAAGAAACAGGGGCAGTGAGTCATGGTGATGATCTACAGGACATACAGGAGAAGAAGAAGAAACAGGGGCAGTGAGTCATGGTGATGATCTACAGGAAATACAGGTGGAAAAGAAGAAGAAGGAGGTGGCTCTGACAGGTGTGGTCTCTGATAGGCTGATGAGCTCACCTTGCTGAAGGACACCTGCTCCTGACAGATGGGGCAGCTGTGAGTCAGGAACTTAAGGGCTAATGGGAAATCTCTGTTGAGTTGGACCGCCTCCATGACATCACCTGGGCTGAAGCTCCTCCCCTCCATGGTCATCAAAGACAGGTAGATGGCTGCCTTGTCTGGAGGAAGACGGGCCACCATCTGAAATGTTAAGAGGAAGAAGATAGATATTAGACCACCTGAGACCTGCTGAGACTGAACCGGACTCGTGCCATTCAAAGCGGATTGGTTGTTCTTTTAATGGATACAAGTGATTAATGTGTATGCTGTGTCTACCATGACGTTACTAGCACAAGGACTGTTGCTTTTGCTGATAATCTGGATGCTGCTGGGAACAACCCAAACACTCTCACGCAATGTAGGTGAGTTGCCACTCACCAACACTCGAATTGCACTGCTGTCCCTACGCTGCATGGGAGCTGTTCCACCTGCGGACCTGCCTACGATATTGGTGTGTACATCAATGACTGCTATTGTAGGAACTACATTGTGAGAGAGTCTGTATGTAATGCTGATGTTGAGCTGCCTCTCATGAAGACCCCTTTACCTTCCAAAAGAGTTTGGGGACATTAACTCAGCCGTACTGTGTGTCACTAACTCGGCCGTACTGCATGTCACTAACTCGGCTTCTTCTCCGGAGCCTTTGTGCTCCACTGTCTCTCAGGTTAACTCATATTGCAGCGGTGCCTGGATAGTGTGACGTGTGTGGTTGTGCTGCTGCCGTGGTCCTGCCAGATGCCTCCTGCTGCTGCTGCTGTTATCATTAGTCATACTTCTACTGTTATTATACACATATGATTATTGTCACACATGTACACTATCAGATATTATTATATTATTATTAATTATAATATTATTACTTTCATAAATGTTGTTGTAAGCTACTGTCATTACCATCTGTCCTGCATCTCTCTCTCTCCCTGTGTCTCTCTCTGTCTCTCTCTCTTTCTGTCTCATTGTGTCATACGGATTACTGTTAATTTATCATGCTGATCTGTTCTGTACGACATCTATTGCACGTCTGTCCGTCCTGGAAGAGGGATCCCTCCTCAGTTGCTCTTCCTGAGCTTTCTACCGTTTTTTCCCCGTTAAAGGGTTTTTTGGGGAGTTTTTCCTGATCAGCTGTGAGGATCCAAAGGACAGAGGGATGTCATATGCTGTAAAGCCCTGTGAGGCAAATTGTGATATTGGGCTTTATAAATAAAATTGATTGAAATTGAAATTGAGACCTACTGAGAACACTTGAGACCTACTGAGAACACCTGAGACCTGCTGAGAACACCTGAGACCTGCTGAGAACACCTGAGACCTACTGAGAACACCTGAGACCTACTGAGAACATCTGAGACCTGCTGAGAACACCTGAGACCTGCTGACCCATTTGTCCTCCTCACCTTGGCGTGTTCCTCTCCAGCTGCAGGTTCTGACTGAATTCTCTGAGTCCCAAGATCCTGATGCAGTCCAGCTGCTGATCCAGGACCTGTGTTGTGACCGTCTCTGGCTGCCTCTGATTGGACTGTCTGTACTGGTGGCCCACCCTGCTGGTCTCTGCTGGACTCTGTATCCAGCCTCAGAGCTCCCATCCTCCTGCTGAGAGGGTCTGCAGGGGGCACACCTGTTGAGACCAGGACCAGGTGGAGTCAACCAGGAGTCTGTGCACCTGTTCTGCAGTGTTTGGGACTGGTTACAGTTATAATTAACATCACTACCCATCATGCACTGCAGTCAGCAGGACGGAGATCCAGACTGTGCAGGTCTGCCTCAGTCTGGATCAGGTGTCTCACCTGAGGAAGGGGAGGAGCTCAGGAATGGGTTGTTGTGGTTGTTGGAGGAGGAAGATAAAGGAGGAGGCGCACTGAAGTCGATCCCCAGCAGCTCCTCAGTGTACGACCTCCTCACCCTCACCTCCTTGCTCTGCTTCCATTGGCTGGCTGCAACAGAGGGGGAGGGGCTTCGTCGGGTCACTTTAGAGACAAACACACGTCACATTTAGCCGAGCCCAGGATCATGACAGGAAGTTTACCTTTCAGTCCAGACAAGTGGGAGGAGGTGAAGGGGAGGTGGTGGCTCTTTGAAAAGGAGGAGGTGACAGAGGAGGTGATGGCGGAGGAGGAGGTGATGGATGTGGGAGGATGAATGCTGC
Organism: Epinephelus awoara; assembly: GCA_035609425.1. Classification (NCBI taxonomy): domain Eukaryota; kingdom Metazoa; phylum Chordata; class Actinopteri; order Perciformes; family Serranidae; genus Epinephelus; species Epinephelus awoara. The sequence continues at coordinate 280,400 of CM069306.1, read as the reverse complement.
AGGAGGAGAACACTAAGATATAAAACTTTCCTTTTAACCTAGAGCTGTTATTGATTATTACCAATAACCATGAGCTTGGAGACCACACCTTCCAGCTAACACTGACACCTGCACACCTGCAGGGGGCGGGGCTTGGACTGGAGACCTGGCATACAGGGGCGTGTCCCTCTGGAAGGCTCGCCTCATCTCTGACACAAGCAGTGACAGGTTGGACACGCCCTAACAGGAAGTGACATACACAACATCGTTATGATCGCAACTGAATGATTTTAACCAGGCCAGCGCTACATGCTAACCACAGCTAATGTTCAATGCTGACTAACCAGGCTTGTATGACTGAGCATACTCAGTGGGCCTTACATGAGTCCAATTTTTCAGTCCGTCCAGACTGATGTTGCCGGAGGCGTCTACACAGGAACAGGATGGGTTGATCACCATGGAGACAGAGGGACAGACGAAACAGCGAGGCCTGGACACCGGGTGGGTCTCATGAAGCCAGATACACACTGGGATATTATACTCACTTCCTGTAAAGAAAACACAAGACTTAAAGAGTCAACAAAACCAGGATCTGATCAGATCAGACTAGATCACATCAGACCAGGACTGACAGGACTAGAACACATCTGTCTCACCCAGACTCACCAGGGTCTACAGCTGCCTCTGCATCACTCAGACTAACCCTGGGTCTACAGTAGGCCTGGGACGATCAGCGATCAAATCGTATATTGGCGATTGGAGGGTTGCTAGGCAATTTGCTGGATATCAAGGCGGTTTTGAAAAGAAAAAAACAAAACACGGCGCTCTACCGTCCATTAAGAGATCTTTTTTGGGGAAATACATGACTGTCAGAGAAGCCGTGTTTACAAACAGACCTACAATCCATCTCCTCTCCTCTCAGGGCAGGGCTGACAGGGCACCCTCCGCTAAGACCCTCCGCGGAGGGTGCCCTGTCAGCCCTGCACTGACAGTGACAGGGCGCATCTCTTTGATCCAAAGTGACACAGCCCGTTTGCTCTTGCTTCTGGGTCGTTCAGTAGTAGCCTGAGTGTCAGACTGAAGCTCGCAGAACCTTCAGTCTGACATCGCCTCCATTGAAGGCGATTTACAAGGGGGAGGGAATTTGATTTTTTTCCCTAACCAATCAGTAGAGATCAACGACTCATCCAGAATCTGACGTCATTAGTATCCATGCCTCGGGGGTGCCAAAAACAAGCAAGCATTGCCCGTTTAAAATGTCTCCGTCGTCGTGCACGTCCAGCTGCATCGCCGTTAAATCCAGTTTAGCAGCTTCCTTAATTTGGTCCTCCATTAACGCGAGTAGTGGCGAAATACCTCGATAGCATCGTTAATGTGGTCTGTAGGATCTGCAGCGGTCGCCATTGTTGCTATCCTCACCAGTTACCCACCGCGTACAGCTTGACATCAGCGTGGCGCTGATTGGCTAATCGCTAGACCCCCGGCGTTCATTGGTCCGTCCATCGTTTGGACGAGATAAATCGCAAATTCAATGACGTATACCAGACCAGTGAGACAAGCCTACTCAGTTGAGTGGGCGGGGTCTATGGTCTGGAACCAGGCTAGTTCAATAGAGTAATTGCTAATAAATAATGTTTTAATGTGTAACTACTGAAATGTTCACAAGGGCTTTCATAAATTCCTACAATGTTGCGGCACTGCCGCCTTTGCAGGTTAAAAGTTAATGACAGCGACTTGAAGTGAGGAGGAGCAACACGTCTCCGGCTTGTCAGCGCAGCAGTGTCAGTACAGACACGCTCACTTTTGCATGTGATGCAAAATATGAAAATAATGTGGTAGTGATTGACGTAAGACACGTGCCAAGGCCATAACCCTCCACGTGCCAAGGATGTAACTGGGTCTACAGCTGCCTCCGTCTCACTCAGACTCACCCTGGGTCTACAGCTGCCTGTACTGAAGAGCAGCATGAAAGAGAGGAGTGCTCACTCTGCAGCTAAATCTGGGGAACTAAATGTTGCACACTGACTGATAACAAAACAATGACAAAAAAAAGAAAAGAACGACAGCTCAACTTGAAGCAGACAGACAAATGGACATACAGACTACAGATGGACAGACAGACAGTGACTGTTTGGTTATCAGAGTCTCACCTTCGTAGAGAACAGGAAGTGTCCCCGCAAGGTAAACCAGCTTCTTCTTCTCTTTGTTTGGGAAACCTGTCAGAGGACACGTCACCGTCAGGTCTGTTCATCAGCCACCATTGTTCAGCTGTTCTTACAGCAACAGGAAGTTAGTTATTGTTTCTGTCAGCTGATTGGCTGCTCACCAGCATGGTCAGCAGTGACGGTACCTGTTCGTCTCTGTGTTCTTCACACCTCTGCACACGGACACGTGAAAAACATACATGTAGTTTTCTTCAGTATCAAAATCATGTGATGGTTGTCTGAACACAATCGCAGACAGACAGAAGCTTATCTGTTCTGCGTAGGGATGTCACGATACCAAAAATTCAGTAGTCGGTGCTGATACCAGTAAAATCACACGATTCTCGATACCAAAGTCGATACCACGGCAAAAAAAAAAAAAATCCTAAGATCCCATGTACTTAAACAAGAGATACTTAATGAAAATATATTCACATAAAATAACATTTCTATCAACAGATTGATATTACGTATATACAGGGGTGAAAGTAGTTTTAAATTCTTGCTGGTACCATTACCAAAACCTCCATTGCTTCATACATCATACAGCTCTCCTTGCTTCACGCATTTTTAAAAAGCAAAGTCAAAAACCAACCAAACAAACAAAAACATTTCATTATTTTACTGTACCTGTATGGAGTAGAAAGAAATTAGAAACACTTCACAACATGTATAGTAGAATATCTGTTTTAATGTTTAGGGTGCTGGCGTGTATGAAACCTTGATGAACACTTAAACCCAGGCATGTCATTTTTTTCTTTTCATCTTTACCTATTTTTCGTTGTAAAAAAACATTGATCAACATCTGCAATAAACTCAATAAACTATTTAAATATTTACTATTTAAATCACGCTGACAGCGATTGAGCCGACCACAAGAATGTGTGGAGTTTCGTTGGTTTCATTTATTGTTTGTCCACACAGCGTTTTTTTTTTATGTCTGTGGGACAGATGTGGAAAAATCAAACGTCCCAGTACAATAAATCAAACGCACCCCAACCGCTGTGTTTCAGAAGTAGATGCGCATGCACAGTCACGTACTGCTGAGAGTGAAGTCCCTGATGGTTAGCTCACACGCAGCTGATTCAAGCTGTTCTCTGTGTTGTTGAAATTAAACAAAATAACATGGAACATATCTGCTTATTATGCTACTGATGTTAAATGGTGAGCTGAATGACATGTAACAGAGTGTTACACGTCTGGAAGGCTGGGCTCATAGGAGACCACCGGGCTCTCTCCCAGGGGAGGGGCTGGGGGAGAGAGGGAGGTGTCTGGGCAGCAAGGCTCCGTCCAGCATGGACCAAAACACAGCACGGACGGTTCAGAGGCAATTAATAAACAGACAAAGTGGTGTTTAAAACTGCATATATTGCTAGCAGATCTATTTTCTGGCCTGAAGTGCGGCCATGGCTGGTTCTGAATGTGGGCTTTAGCAGGCCTCTTCCTGGTACCACTAAAAGATTCAGTAGCGGTACACAGTACCGGACCGTACCAGCTTACTTTCAAGCTTGCTTGCTTCTGCCATTCTTTCACGTGTAGGTATGCCATGTTTAGTTCTACTTCCTTGTCACCCCCTCGCTCTGAATGCAGGCATGGACTGCAGTTGAAAAGTCCCTCCTATCGTCTTTTCCTAACCACTTTTCCTTGACCTCGATGGAAAACGTCACAAGGTCAAGGGAAGATGTGAAGGAGAATTCATAAGAACTTAGGTAAAGACAACTGCGATGCTGAGAGAATCCGACTGCACTTACACTGGGCTACGTGATGATGTGACAGCGGATGCTATTGCCGTGGGTCTGCTGTGGTGAAACTACAATGTGCTGAAGACAGACTACAAAAAGCATCTTAGATAATGCACCCCGTACGTTCTCATCGTGTTATTTCACGCAGGATAAATAAATGTGGACAACACAGTGAAAGATATTGTTTAATTAGTAGATTAGGAGCCAAAGCCTTCAGCTATCAGGCTCCTCTCCTGTGGAATCATCTTCCTGTTACGGTCCGGGAGGCAGACACTGTCTCCACATTTAAGACTAGACTTAAGACTTTCCTCTTTGATAAAGCTTATAGTTAGGGCTGGCTCAGGCTTGCCTTGTACCAGCCCCTAGTTAGGCTGACTTAGGACTAGTCTGCCCGAGGACCCCCTATAATACACCGGGCACCTTCTCTCTCTCTCTCTCTCGTATCCTATTACTGCATCTTGCTAACTCGGCCATTGTGGATGTCACTAACTCCGCTTCTTCTCCGGAGCCTTTGTGCTCCACTGTCTCTCAGGTTTACTCATATCGCAGCGGTGCCTGGAAAGCGTGATGTGTGTGGTTGTGCTGCTGCTGTGGTCCTGCCAGATGCCTCCTCCTGCTGCTGCTGCTGCCATCATTAGTCATTAGTCATACTTCTACTGTTATTATACACATATGATTATTACCACACGTGTACTGCCAAATACTAATATATACTTTCAACATATTGTACCACAGTAGCCACGACTATAACGATAATATTATTACTTTCATGATTGTTGCTGTAAGATACTACAGATTACTGTCATTTTATTATGCTGATCTGTTCTGTACGACATCTATTGCACGTCTGTCCGTCCTGGAAGAGGGATCCCTCCTCAGTTGCTCTTCCTGAGGTTTCTACCGTTTTTTCCCCCTGGTAAAGGTTTTTTTTGGGGGAGTTCTTCCTGATCAGCTGTGAGGGTCCAAAAGACAGAGGGATGTATGCTGTAAAGCCCTGTAAGGCAAATTGTGATTTGTGATATTGGGCTTTATAAATAAAACTGATTGATTGAATTGATAATTACTAAGGTCGGAACTGAATTAAAAAAAGGAATATAGGCTGCCAGCCACAAACTGAAACGAAATTGTCACATTAAGAATGTTTGCTCACACTCACCCATCTGAATCCCAATTATTATATGAATGCTGCAAGTATGAGCTCAAGCAGATATCTTTTAACGTTACAGTCCTTTGTATAGTGCCCAATTCTCTGTTTTTGTTATGATCCTTCCACTGCAGCTCTGCAAGGAAACACTTATACTACAAAAAATGAGTATCGCTGTTTTTTTTACATCATGGAATCAAAAGGTATCGCGAGTATCGGTTCTCATGACATCACTAGTCTGCAGCACCTGTCTGCAGCTGTCTACAGCTGTCTGCATCTGCAGCGGTCTGCAGCAACGGACTGCATAGCAGCTGTCTGCAGCACCTGTCTGCATCTGCAGCTGTCTGCAGCAACGGACTGCATAGCAGCTGTCTGCAGCACCTGTCTGCATCTGCAGCTGTCTGCGGCACCTGACTGCATAGCAGCTGTCTGCAGCTGCATGTAGACACAGAACATTCTCATGTTATTGTAGAGTGTCAGATTTACTAATGTTCTCTTGGTGCGAACAGTCGGTTCGTCCCAGACTCCGTGGAAGCATTATATTTCCTGTTTACATCACCACAAGGATCATGGGAACTGTAGTCCTAAGAGGACAGAGGGAGTGGGGGTCAGGTGTCTGTATGTTTTTGTCTTTGAGGGAACCAGAGTGTTTGATGGATGAATGAATAAATGTCCATGTACTCACAGTAAAAATCAACGTAGAGACGAAGATCAGAGAACAGAGAACGAACCCTCTGAAGATCTGACAGAGTTTCACCTGGATACCTGTACTGACACTGAGAGGAGGAGGAAGAGGAGGAGAAGAAGGAGAGCAAAGGAGGAAAGGAAGGAGAGCAAAGGAGGAGGGGAGGAGGACAAGGGAGGAGAGGAATAGGAGGAAAAGAGAAGGAGACAGTAGCAGCAGTCGGTTAGCTACTGTTTTTTTGTAGCATTGAGCTAACAAAGCTAACGCCTCTGAATGGATCTTCCCTGTTAGCTTAGCAGGCTAGCCGGTTAGCAGCGGCTCAGATGACACGTCATGTTGTTATTTAATGGAATAAAGTTTGATTTTGAATTTAAAGTTGAAGGTTACAGGTGTGTCCTCACCTCCGTCAGAGTCCGCAGCTCCGCCTCAGCGCCGATCTTCGGCATCTTACCCCAAAACTCAACAACTTACTGCTAATAGGCTAAGTGCTAACAGGCTGCCGTTTATTTAAACATGACGGACACACCCACGTCCGCTTCCAGCTTTTCAAAGTAGAAGCACGAACATCTTGCCACAGCAGAAATGTATAACCTATAATCTATAGCCCATGATCTATAATCTATAACCTATGACCTATGATCTATAATCTAAAACCTATGATCTATAATCTATAACCTATGATCTATAACCTATAACCTATGATCTATAACCTATGATCTAGAACCTATAACCTACAATCTATAACCTATGATCTATAATCTATAAACTATGACCTATAACCTATGATCTATAATCTAAAACCTATGATCTATAATCTATAATCTATAACCTATGATCTATAACCTATAACCTATGATCTAGAACCTATAACCTACAATCTATAACCTATGATCTATAATCTATAAGATATGATCTATAACCTATAACCTATGATCTATAACCTATAACCTATGATCTATAATCTATAACCTATGATCTATAACCTATATCCTATGACCTATAATATATAACCTATGATCTATAATCTATAGCCTATGATCTATAATCTATAACCTATAATCTATAGCCTGTGATCTATAATCTATAGCCTATAATCTATAATATATAACCTATGATCTATAATCTATAATCTATAGCCTATAATCTATAGCCTATGATCTATAACCTATAGCCTATGATCTATAATCTATAGCCTATGATCTATAATATATAGCCTATAATCTATAATCTATAGCCTATGATCTATAACCTATAGCCTATGATCTATAATCTATAGCCTATAATATATAATCTATAACCTATAATCTATAGCCTATGATCTATAACCTATAGCCTATGATCTATAATCTATAACTATGATCTACAATCTATAGCCTATGATCTATAATATATAACTATGATCTACAATCTATAGCCTATGACCTACAGCCTATGATCTATAGCCTAAAATCTATAATCTATAGCCTATAATCTACAATCTACAGCCTATGATCTATAATTTCTATCAGACAAGGTGTTTGATTATTTTCTATCTGAAGAATAAAAATGAATCTTTATAAACTGGAGACTGAAACACTGTGACATCACTTCCTCCTTACTCAGTGATTGGTCAGCTGCGTGGAGGTGACGTCACTTAATATTAATAACCAACAAAAATCTGTTCTGATAAACACCTGTTTACCTTTCACAATACAACCACAACTGTGACTTTACATGTTTAATAATGATAATAATAATAAAGGCTGCACGCTGGTGCGACATGTTTCTGCATGCGTCAACGTGGGTGTCCTCCAGGTGCTCTGACATGTTCTCCCTGTGTCAGCGTGGGTTTCCTCCAGGTGCTCTGACATGTTCTCCCCGTGTCAGCGTGGGTTTCCTCCAGGTGCTCTGACATGTTCTCCCTGTGTCAGCGTGGGTTTCCTCCAGGTGCTCTGACATGTTCTCCCTGTGTCAGCGTGGGTTTCCTCCAGGTGCTCTGACATGTTCTCCCCGTGTCAGCGTGGGTTTCCTCCAGGTGCTCTGACATGTTCTCCCTGTGTCAGCGTGGGTTTCCTCCAGGTGCTCTGACATGTTCTCCCCGTGTCAGCGTGGGTTTCCTCCAGGTGCTCTGACATGTTCTCCCTGTGACAGCGTGGGTTTCCTCCAGGTGCTCTGACATGTTCTCCCTGTGACAGCGTGGGTTTCCTCCAGGTGCTCTGACATGTTCTCCCTGTGTCAGCGTGGGTGTCCTCCAGGTGCTCTGACATGTTCTCCCTGTGTCAGCGTGGGTTTCCTCCAGGTGCTCTGACATGTTCTCCCCGTGTCAGCGTGGGTTTCCTCCAGGTGCTCTGACATGTTCTCCCTGTGTCAGCGTGGGTTTCCTCCAGGTGCTCTGACATGTTCTCCCTGTGTCAGCGTGGGTTTCCTCCAGGTGCTCTGACATGTTCTCCCTGTGTCAGTGTGGGTTTCCTCCAGGTGCTCTGACATGTTCTCCCTGTGTCAGCGTGGGTTTCCTCCAGGTGCTCTGACATGTTCCCCCCGTGTCAGCGTGGGTTTCCTCCAGGTGCTCTGACATGTTCTCCCCGTGTCAGCGTGGGTTTCCTCCAGGTGCTCTGACACGTTCTCCCTGTGTCAGCGTGGGTGTCCTCCAGGTGCTCTGACATGTTCTCCCTGTGTCAGCGTGGGTTTCCTCCAGGTGCTCTGACATGTTCTCCCTGTGTCAGCGTGGGTTTCCTCCAGGTGCTCTGACATGTTCTCCCTGTGTCAGCGTGGGTTTCCTCCAGGTGCTCTGACATGTTCTCCCTGTGTCAGCGTGGGTTTCCTCCAGGTGCTCCAGCTTCCTCCCACAGTCCAAAGACATGCAGGTTAAGTGGTGACTCTAAATTGTCCGTAGGTGTGAATGTGAGTGTGAATGGTTGTCTGTCTCTATGTGTCAGTCCTGTGATAGTCTGGTGACCTGTCCAGGGTGAACTCTGCCTCTCACAGTGTCAGCTGGGATAGGCTCCACCCCCCTGTGACCCCTAAAAGGATAAGCGGTTGGAAAATGGATGGATGATAACAAATAATAATAATAACTCATCAAACTCATCTGTTCACCATGGCTTCTTAATTCAATAATCCATCTCATGCCCAGGGTACCATCACACAGTTTCTCTGCTGTCTTCTGGTGTTTATTATAGTTTTGTTGCTTTTCTGTACTGCTTGTGTTGTATTGTACTGTTCTGTTGGAGTTATTGTTTCATTACTGTATTGTAAAGTGACCTTGTCTTTTAATTCTCATTTAAAACAAACCTCACAGACTGCATTTTTCCATCTGCGTAATATTGTGAAAATTAGACCTATCCTGACCCGAAAAGATGCAGACAAATTGGTCCACGCTTTTGTTACCTCAAAGCTGGATTACTGTAACTCTCTACTATCAGGTAGCTCTAGTAAATCATTAAAAACTCTGCAGCTAATTCAGAATGCAGCAGCACGTGTACTAACAGGAACCAAGAAACGAGATCATATTTCTCCTGTGTCAGCTTCTCTGCACTGGCTCCCTGTAAAATCCAGAATTGAATTTAAAATCCTACTGTTAACTTATAAAGCTCTAAATGGTCAAGCTCCGTCATATCTTAGAGAGCTCATAGTGCCATATTATCCCACCAGAACTCTGCGCTCTGAGAACGCAGGGTTACTCGTGGTCCCTAAAGTCTCCAAAAGTAGATCAGGAGCCAGATACCGCCTCCTGCTGCTGCTGCCATCATTAGTCATGCTTCTACTGTTATTATACACATATGACTATTATCATACATGTATACTGCCAGATATTAATATATACTTTCAACATATTGTACCACAGTAGCCAGAACTATAACAACAATATTATTACTTTCATGAATGTTGTTGTAAGCTACTGTCATTACCGAGGATGTCCTGCATCTCTCTGTCTCTCTCTCTCTGTCTGTCTGTCTCATTGTGTCATACAGATTACTGTTAATTTATCATGTTGATCTGTTCTGTACAACATCTATTGCACGTCTGTCCGTCCTGGAAGAGGGATCCCTCCTCAGTTGCTCTTCCTGAGGTTTCTACCATTTTTTTTCCCCCGGTAAAGGGTTTTTTTTGGGGAGTTTTTCCTGATCAGCTGTGAGGGTCTAAAGGACAGAGGGATGTCGTATGCTGTAAAGCCCTGTGAGGCAAATTGTATTTGTGATATTGGGCTTTATAAATAAAATTGATTGATTGATTGATTCTAAGCCTATGAGAAAGCTTCCATTTGTATGTGAACTGCATTCCACTTTAGTAAATATATAGTTATTAAAGAAATAGTTGATATTTGCTAATAAACAACCACGTAAATTACACATTGTAACTTTTAAGTTATTATTATTATAAATAACAAGAAAAAAAAAAAGATAATAATTAATACTAATATAAAAAGATATAAAAAGGAGGTGGACGAACAGCTGCAGCAGAGCGAAGCCAGTGGGAGGTGTCCAGGAGGATCCTTGTCAGATGCCTGAACCACCTCAACTGACCCCTTTCGACACAACAGACAACACGGAGCCTTCGCCCTGTGGGCCCACCACCCACAGGGACAGGAATCGGGGTCGGGTGCATTGTGTGTCAGGTGGCATCCCTGGTGTCGTGGACATGAATAATAGTAATGATAATGATAATAATGATAATAATAATAAAGGGTCCACACAGATGGTAATGACATCTCTGCTGTAATAGCAGTGATGTCATTACCATCTGTTCCGTGTGTGTGAACAGTAACACATGACACACCTGCAGTAACAGTTGACAGCGGAGCAGGAAGTGGACGTGACACTTTATTGATCTTTGATTACAGATTTATGATCAGATGATATTTACATGACACATTGATTATTGCACCTGTGTATGAACTCAAACTCCCATCAGCCCCTGCTCAGAGACGGGCGAGGCTCTCCACTCCTTGCCCTCAGTCAGAGCTCTCGGTTGGTGGATGAACACGCTGTATCGGACGCCCTGATTGGCCGCTGCCCTGATGAATCGGCTGTTTGCCGTCATGGTAACGGCTCTCAGTGAGTCTCCTGTACCGAAGATCATGAGCGAGCGGCGGTTGACCTTGGCGCTGGGTGTGAGACGCAACGTGCGCTCCGACGGCCGGTCGTCCACCACGTGAAGTCGGGCCAGCAGCTTCTCTGCGCGCTCCTTCTCGCCCGGCCCGCCCAGCGTGTCCAGGATCAGCTGGAAGTCGGCGATGGCGGCACGGCAGGCGAACAACTCCTTCCCCTGCATGAAGGCGTCGAGCTGTGGCAGCACCTGCTGGTGGCGCTCCTGCGCCGCCTGCTCCGTTAGCACGGGCTCCCTGAAGGTGAAGTAACATCGCCCGTGACTCAGCGACGACACGTACGTGATGAGTGTGGTGATGTCCAGGTTAACGCGCTGACACTCCTCCACCTTCACCTGAGCGGGAAACGCCAGGCTGGCCACCACCGTGCCGCGGTCGACTCGTGTCAGCTCAGACTCCTCCTCCTCATCTTCATCTTTATCTTCAACTGGCTCCTCTTCCTCCTCCTCCTCCTGCTGCTCCTCTTCCCCTCCTTCCTCTGTCATTACAGCGTTGACGGCGACAATGTCCCCGCGGACGGCGACGCCCATGTCCTTGAGGCGTTCAGCCATGGGGTAGGAGACCCCGTTGTAGAAGGCGAAGACAATGTGGGGGTGGCGGTACTGGACGGGCTGCTGGCGGCTGGCCTGCAGGAAGTCCTGGGCCTGGCTGATGATGCTCTTGTCTCCATACTGACCCCGCCCCTGCCAGATGTTGTGTAGAGCTTCCGCCTTCCTGCCCACCGCCTTCACCCAGGTGTGTCCCCCATTAGCCACCACGTCCACCACCAGCGTCTGTCTGCAGCCGGAGGCGTCCTGGTAGGTGAAGACGTGCAGCAGAGCGACCACGTCCTCTAGACTCTCCACCGACTCCACGATGGCTGTCAGGTGAGTCAAGTTGGTGCTGTGCAGGTGAGACTCTTTGACCTGCAGCTCTCCGGCCTCCACCCGCCGCAGGAAGCGCAGCTCCGCCCGCAGTTTACCACACAGCTTCTGGTGACCCTCCACACCTTGACAGAGGTGCTCCGCCCGCTGCAGCAACGCCTGGGCGGAGCTTATTCTCTGCTGCAGCACCGTCTGCAGAGACATGACTCCTACATCACACCTGAGGACAGACAGAGACAGAGACACCTGGACATGACTCCTACATCACACCTGAGGACAGACAGAGACACCTGGACATGATTCCTACATCACCCCTGAGGACAGACAGAGACAGAGACACCTGGACATGATTCCTACATCACCCCTGAGGACAGACAGAGACAGAGACACCTGGACATGACTCCTACATCACCCCTGAGGACACACAGAGACAGAGACACCTGGACATGACTCCTACATCACCCCTGAGGACACACAGAGACAGAGACACCTGGACATGACTCCTACATCACACCTGAGGACAGAGAGATACACCTGGACATGATTCCTACATCACCCCTGAGGACAGACAGAGACAGATACACCTGGACATGACTCCTACATCACCCCTGAGGACAGACAGAGACAGAGACACCTGGACATGACTCCTACATCACACCTGAGGACAGACAGAGACAGAGACACCTGGACATGACTCCTACATCACACCTGAGGACAGACAGAGACAGAGACACCTGGACATGATTCCTACATCACCCCTGAGGACAGACAGAGACAGATACAACTGGACATGATTCCTACATCACCCCTGAGGACAGACAGAGACAGAGACACCTGGACATGACTCCTACATCACACCTGAGGACAGAGAGAGACAGATACACCTGGACATGACTCCTACATCACACCTGAGGACAGACAGAGACAGAGACACCTGGACATGATTCCTACATCACCCCTGAGGACAGACAGAGACAGAGACACCTGGACATGACTCCTACATCACCCCTGAGGACAGACAGAGACAGAGACACCTGGACATGATTCATACATCACCCCTGAGGACAGACAGAGACAGAGACACATGGACATGACTCCTACATCACACCTGAGGACAGAGAGATACACCTGGACATGATTCCTACATCACCCCTGAGGACAGACAGAGACAGATACACCTGGACATGACTCCTACATCACCCCTGAGGACAGACAGAGACAGAGACACCTGGACATGACTCCTACATCACACCTGAGGACAGACAGAGACAGAGACACCTGGACATGACTCCTACATCACACCTGAGGACAGACAGAGACAGAGACACCTGGACATGATTCCTACATCACCCCTGAGGACAGACAGAGACAGATACAACTGGACATGATGCCTACATCACCCCTGAGGACAGACAGAGACAGAGACACCTGGACATGACTCCTACATCACACCTGAGGACAGAGAGAGACAGATACACCTGGACATGACTCCTACATCACACCTGAGGACAGACAGAGACAGAGACACCTGGACATGATTCCTACATCACCCCTGAGGACAGACAGAGACAGAGACACCTGGACATGACTCCTACATCACCCCTGAGGACAGACAGAGACAGAGACACCTGGACATGATTCATACATCACCCCTGAGGACAGACAGAGACAGAGACACCTGGACATGACTCCTAAATCACCCCTGAGGACAGACAGAGACAGAGACACCTGGACATAATTCCTACATCACCCCTGAGGACAGACAGAGACAGAGACACCTGGACATGACTCCTACATCACACCTGAGGACAGACAGACACAGAGACACCTGGACATGGTTCCTACATCACCCCTGAGGACAGACAGAGACAGAGACACCTGGACATGACTCGTCCTCCAGCAGGTGTCCTCACACTGACTGCAACACTCAGTGTCCAGTTTATTAGGAACACTTATGATTTACCTGTTGACAGGTGTTTGTTTTGTTGGACACAATTGGACACTCGTCTGTCCCTTGTCTCATTATTACTGTGACCTCAGAGTTACAGGAAATTATGTGGTAATGAGGTGAAAACAGGAAGTATGACATCATCAGTGTCCAGCTGTCCTCAGTGTTTACATCATCTGTTATTATCTACATCACTGATAGTGAATCAGTCCCCGAGGACACTTTAAATCATGACTGAGTCCAGAGACATTTCATACATACTCAGCCTGAGGCTGAGCGTGTAGCAGGAAGTAGAAACATGGCGTGTCCTTTAGCGGACGCCCCAAGTACGGGAGCTCAGTTCTTGTTGCAGCGGCCGTGGGTTCAAACCCAGCCTGTATCCTTTGTGTATGATGTTGAGTTTGTGCCCAGTGTGTTTGGGCTCCATCACATTACAGCTGAATAAATTATATTCAAATATATGAACACTGTTAAGACAGAAACATGTTTCTGTATGTTAGACACATGACCTCATCACATGACATCACATCACTTCACATTACCTATTAACTCTGCAGGCTGTTCCCATCACACCTCACCATGTTCAGCTGCAGCTGACGCAGGAGATTTGTTTCATGTCTTCAGTTGGGATGAAACAAGCTCTGCTTCCTGTCCCTGAGAATCATCTCATCTGCACTCTACTGATGATGTCTGTTGGTGCTCACTGTGAACAGCCTCTCTCAGGCTGAACATACTCAGAGCTGATTGAGTTAATGCTGATCAGCTGTTCTGTTTCTCAGCTCAGGCCCAGTCAGCTCAGAGATCAGGATCAGAGTTTGTTGAGCCTGATCTCTGAAACAGGCCCTGGTGAACAGGAAACCGTCTGTTGTTGCTCCTGTCACTACTTCATTACACAGAACAATAAAGTTTGTCAGTTTGAATATAAAATGTCTCTGGACCCTGGCGTTGAAGGTTCCTCAGCGTTCAGACCGATCCAGAATCAGTTTTAAACCAGGACACGTTCTGGGTCAGGTTTCAGGTTCTGTCAGAGGAGTGTCACACTTTGTGTATCAATCACAGAAACAACATTTTATGCATAATCAATAGACTTGCACCGATTAATCAACAGTGCTCAGAATCGGGCCGGTTTTCAGGTGATCGGCCATGACCTGCGACCGGCAGGTCAGTCTAAAATATACTGATTTAAAACGCCGCTCAAATTCCCGCCATGCCGCATGATTGACATCGCGTAACATCAGCACCGTACACACACGCACATGTGCAACACACAGTTTGGGCGATGTGAGGAAGTGAAACATGGGCGGCTTGTCACGCACACTCATCAAAAGAGAGAAGGAGGAAGTTGTTAATTGTCCGTGTTAGACTGAACTGCGGAGCTCTCACTGCTGCACTGTACCGCTTGAAACTGACAAGGCATGTGTCCGCACACTTACTGGCGGGCGCATCCTCAGCGCTAAAGGCTTTCGTACAGGTGACCAACACCATGTCAGCCGTGTGGAATTTTTGTCTATTCAAGAAATTACCCACAAATACTATACAGCAAGAATTATTATTTATTTAATCCATGTCTTTATTTATGTATGCCTTTTTAACTTATTTATTTTAAATCTGTACCTGAAGTTATATTTGAGCAAAAAGGAAAATGTTTATTAACCTGTGTCGCTGTTGTTGTTTGTGTTTGTTTGTTTGTTTGAGATGATTGTTTAAGAGCTGCTTGTATCCTGGTTAAAATGTTCTGATAAAGCAAAGATAGAAAATATCGCAATATCTTGTGAGCTGTAAAGTGGTTTGAATCGGCCAATTGGAAATCGGTATCGGCCCAAAAAATTGTAATCTGTGCAAGTCTAGTAATCAATTAATCTATTGATGGATTATCAGGAACAGTGATTAATGTTCTGTCATTGTTCAATATTTTCTTATCGTCAGACAAACAGTGTAGGAGATGTTTCTTTTACCAGCCTGACAGTTTCGACTGTGACTCCAGTCTTCGTCAGAAGTTTCATCCGACGTGTTGCTGACGTGTCATTTATCAGCTGACCGGCCCAACAGATCTATCAGAATCTGTCGAGCAGGCCACCCCCCCCCGCCGTTCAATGGTCTCTGG
The DNA here is from genome assembly GCA_035609425.1 of Epinephelus awoara. Classification (NCBI taxonomy): domain Eukaryota; kingdom Metazoa; phylum Chordata; class Actinopteri; order Perciformes; family Serranidae; genus Epinephelus; species Epinephelus awoara. Next base: position 264,648 of record CM069306.1, on the reverse strand, counting down.
AGAAGGGAATCCCAGGTGTGCGAGAGGGTGTACGCCCCCTCGTCCCGGCTGATGGTGCCGCTCGCCCGCTCCCTGATTTCGACCGCCTCTTTAATCCAACGTTTGAATTTATTGGTCTCTGCTGAGATTATTTTGCCCTTGACCCACTCCATCATGTGGTTATTTCTCCTGCAGTGATGCCTGATTTTAAGTTTTCCTGTTCTGGTCCTGGAGTCACAGTTGAAACTATCAAGCAGGTAAAAGGAGCCCCTCCTGTTTGTCTGAAGATAAGGAAATACTGATCCTGATCAATCTAATGTTCTGTCAGTTACATCACTTCCTGTCAGAGCTGTCATCATGATGAAGGAGCTCACACTGTGTTCACTGACACATGACAGACATGATGAGGAAGAGGAGCAGACATGTTTACACATCAGTGACGTCACACAAACATTCTGGCGTGCCAGTGGTAACTTCCTGGTTACAAAGTCATTTCGATTAGTAAGTCACGCAAGCACACACACACACACACACACACACACACACACACACACACACACACACACACACACAGCAGCTCAGGGTCACCTGTCCACAGGTAAGTAACCTGTTATGGTTTTATGAATGGACTGAAACAGCTCGTTAGCTCTGATGCTAACTCTGTGACGTCAGTTAGCTTAACTTCGCCGGTCTGAAGTTACTCGTGTCGTATTTTCGGGCTTTTAAAACAAATTAAACATTTAAAACGTTCAGAAAATAAATGTGACGTTGACTTACGTCAGCAGAGTCGCGTGAGCTTTAATCCGCAGGCTCGTCTTCAAATATGAGCTAACTGAACGGCTAGCACTAATGCTAATGCTATCTGACAGCGTCTTCGTCTTCTTCTGCTGATGCTGTTCCTGCTCTGCTGCCCGGAGGAACAACTAAGAAGCTTCCGGGAGGGTTTTTCAGAATAAAAGCGTTCATTCAGGTGATCGTTTGCGTGTTTATGTGACTTTGTTTGTTCTGTTCGGAGGAAGAGGAGCTGCAGAGACTAGTGTTGGTGAGATGAAGCCTCATGAGGCATTGAAGCTTTCCAGCAAATTGGTTCAGGAAAGGTTTAATTTCTCGAGGCTTCATGTGCACACGAAACCACCTGCTGGCCAAAGTGTGTAAGACAGGCAGCTGTGATCTTAACCATGTAATCTGTGATACACGGTATTTTGTGTCAGTAATGGGTGTTGGGAATGACTATTAATAATAATGATGATGATAACAATAATAATGATGATGATGATGATGATAACAATAATAATGATGATGATGATGATGATAACAATAATAATGATGATGATGATGATGATAACAATAATAATGATGATGATGATGATGATGATAACAATAATAATGATAATAATGTACTGCTGTTCACTCCACTAACATGGTTGTGAAGTTTGCAGATGACACCACCGTAGTGGGTCTCATAACGGCCAACGACGAGACTCACTACAGAGAGGAGATCCAGCACCTGACAGGATGGTGTGCGGACAACAACCTTGTCCTGAACACCAGCAAGACCAAGGAGGTCATTGTGGACTTCAGGAGATCCAGGAGGATGGAACACACCCCTCTCCTCATTCATGGGGAGGAGGTGGAGCGGGTGGACAACATCAGGTTCCTGGGCATCCACATTACATCTGACCTCACTTGGTCCATGCAAACATCCCACCTGGTGAAGAAGGCCCAACAAAGACTCTTCTTCCTCAGGAGGCTCAAAAGGGCTGGACTCTCCCCTCAGCTCATGACAAACTGCTACAGAGCCACAATAGAAAGCATCCTCTGTCTGAGTGTAACAGTGTGATACGGGAGCTGCACTGCACAAGACAGGAAGGACTTAGCCCGGGTGGTGAAGACAGCACAGGGGATTGTGGGGAGTCCCCTCCCACACCTGGACTCAATATACGACAGCCGGGTCCAAAGGAGGGCTTGTCGTATAGCTGCAGACCCCACCCACCCAGGTCACGAACTGTTTGTACCTCTTCCCTCTGGAAAGAGGTACAGGAACATTGAAACCCACACCAACAGACTGAGACACAACTTCTTCCCCAGAGCTGTGAAATCCATCACCCCATCTCCTCACACATCCCCCCCACCCATAGACTGAGTGTTAAAACCCTGCAGATGCTACACAGACATTCACACAGCACTGCACCTTGGATTTTAAATGCTGCTGCAATATGTGCAATATTTTTAATAATGGACACTTTAAAAGCCTGATTTGCACTGCTACTTTATCCCACTTTATCTTATTCTACTTTTTTAATTTCTTTATTCTATTTTATATTATTTATATACGTATATCTCAGGTGTGCCTCTTTTTATACTATGTGTCTATGTGCCTTAAGCCAAGAGCTGCTAAACAAAATTTCGTTGTGCCTTGCATGACAATAAAGATTCTTGATTCTTGATATGTAATAACAACAACAATAACAACAATAATAATAATAATAATAATAATAATAGAATATAATAAAATATATGACCAGATATCTTTATTTTGATCAATATAGTGTATTTTCTAGTGAGTATATCAGGACTATACTGTATCAAATACATGTACAATAAACTGTTATTGTTTTGTGAATGCATCCTATGTGTATAAACCAATAATTTGGCCAAAAGTTGTATTGTGGTTTAGTGTCATATGATATAATAATGGCAAAAGGGGTTATATTTGTGTTCTGTGTCACTTCTGTGCAAACCTCACACCAAGATCTGAACCGCTTCCCGAACCAGTCACATGGTACAGCCGGGCAGCGAGGCTTCGGACGTCATCAATTACGTCACTCGTATGAAACGCTACAAGCCTCGATACGCGCATCGCGGAAACTCTTTCTGGATAATAAAGCCTGATTTATGGTCCTGCGTTGAATCAACGACGTCGCTATGTCGTTGCTGTGACGCCGTCGTTGCCGTGATGCCGTCGTGAACCCTTCGATCTGCGCTGGGTCTGCGTCGCCTCGACGTGTAGTTAAGCCTGATTTATGGTCCTGCGTTAAATCAACAACGTTGCTACGTCGTAGTGTTAGGAGTGATAGGAGGGATTATAGTTCCTCTTTTCTTTTCCTTTCCTTTTCCTTTCATTTACGTTTTGGACTGGTTTCCGCTGAGAAATAAAGGTATGGTTGAGCTGTGTGTTTGTTTACGTCACATCATTGAGGTGCATACGCACCCTCTGGAGTTAGTTAATGAGGTGACAAGATTCAGGTGTGTGAGAGCGGCAGAGAAAAATGTTTGCTTCCATGTCATGAGGAGTCCCTCCATTTTGAAAGTGCCGCTGAAGAGGACGACAGCTACATCCACCCAGCCAAGCCACAGACTTTGTGAGAGCGAAACCAGTTTATGTTTGTTTTCGGATCCATTTTAACTACAAAAAAAACCCTGAACTATTGGGAAGAGCCAGGACGGAGCTCGCCGCTCACCGGGAGCCACGGCCAGAGCTGGCGGTGCCTGGACTGACTGACCAGCCTCTGAATGCACCTAGCCTGCGGACCTGGTAAGCTGGCCTACCTGTATTATTTCTCGTGCCTGGCAAACCAGTCCGCTGTTCCGTTCTTTCCTCCATTTGTTTCCTTCAGTCACACTCCAGGTTAGGGCTAGCCTCTCATTTGAGCCGTTGACATCCTTAGACGTGACTAGTCCATAACATAATGTGGGGGCTCGTCCGGGATCCTATTCGAAGATTAATGTCTTAATGTTCGATAAAGCCTGTTTAGCGATTATACTGTAGTCAGTGAGTTACATCCAAGCATTCTGTTTGCGAGAAGAAGCACAACGGAGTTGTATTCAGCTCGTTAAAAGCCATATGTTGCAAGGTTTAGCTGTAGGCCACGGACATACGGCTACGGGCAGATAAGCTGCAAGGTGTTAACTTCTCGCTTAAAACAGATGGTTGTGTATGTAAGCAATACTTAGTTAGCTAAAAGGAAAAATATTGTGTTGTGTGTGTCAAGGTTAAAACGGGGATATGTCCTTACAAGACGATAATAGCATGTCGGTTGGCTGGTTAGCTGAAATTTCTGTGCTAAATTGGGGTTGGTGTTTTCTGGTGTGCTGTAAACAGTATCGGTTTGTGGCTGGTTTGTGAGTCACGTAAACCTTGTCATGAGCGCTCTATTTGTGGCTTATGTTTGCATCTACCTCTGGTAAGAGTTACTTCTTATTTGCAGGTTATACGTTTTTTCGTTAAGGCTATTTTGGTAATAGTTACCTTAGAGGTAATTTTGTGAGAGGTTTGTCTCTTGATTAGCCTGTTTGGTAAGTAGTTAACGGTAACCACGGCAACGTACTCGGTAGAGGAGTTTTGCGGAAGTGATTTTGGGCGCAATGAGTTGCGCAAACTTAAGAAGGAAGATTTGATTGCAGTAGCTCAGTATTGTGAGGTGGATATCATCCCAGAGACAAAAAAGCCAGAGATTGTGGAAACCCTCATTTCGGTGTTACATCTGCACGATCCTGCACAGGAGAAGGAGCGAGCAGAGAGGGAGAGAGAGAGAGCGGAGCGAGAGAAAGGGAGAGTAGCACGCGAGAGAGAAGGGGAACGGGTGTTTCAACTTGAGTTGGCAAAGGTGGCAGCAAGAGAGCAGGAGCATAAGCTAGAGCTAGCGAGATTGGCACTTGAGCAGGAGAAGCTTAAAGCGACCAATAATGCATTACAACGTAAGCACGAAGCCCGTTTTGATATTTCCAGTTGTTTAAGACTCATGCCAAAATTTAATAATGATGATGTGGGTTCTTTTTTCGATTCTTTTGAGAAAATTGCCAAAGAGCTAGAATGGCCTGAGGATAAGTGGGCACTGCTCATTCAGAGTGTACTTGAGGGTAGAGCCCAGGAAGTGTATGCAGCGTTAGGTGTTTGCGATAGTAGAGACTATGAAGCTGTGAGGAAAGTGGTTCTGGCAGCTTATGAGGTGGTGCCTGAAGCCTACCGACAGAAGTTTCGGTCGCTGCAACGAAAACCAAGTGAGACATTTCTTGATCTGGCTAGGCAACAGGAGGTTGTGTTTGATAGGTGGCTAACTAGTACAGACACCCACACCTTTCAAGAGTTGCGACAGCTGATGCTGGTGGAACAATTTAAAACTAGTTTACCCCGGCATATGGAAATACATGTAAATGAGTTGAGTGTTACTGAGTTAAGAAAAGCCGCTATGGCAGCGGATTCCTATGAGTTAACTCACAGAGAAGCGCCTTTAAAAGGAAAGTTAAACAGACAGGACAGGAGGCAGGCAGTAACTGACAGGCCCACAGAAGCTGTCATAATGAAGTCTCCTTCCCTTTCCGTTCAGTCTCAAGGGCCAGGGAAAAGATATGAGAAGCCTTATTTCCCTCGAAATGATGTCATCTGCCACTATTGCAGAAAGCCTGGCCATATAAAGTCTAGTTGTCCCAGTCTTAAGAGGAAGAATGGAGATGGGAAAGTAGTGGGGTTGATTAATATGCAGACTCAGGTTGGTTCCTGTGAAGTAGATAGTTTGAATGTGTCCTCCTGCCCAGTAGCAAAGGGATTTGAAGGTTTTGTATCCCAAGGGGCAGTGGCTGGTGCACCGGATGGTGAAATGGTCCCGATATCAATCTTGAGGGACACAGGGGCCAACCAGTCCCTACTGGCTCGAGGTGTCATAGATTTACCATCTGCCACCTATTTAAAAGCCTCTACCCCAGTGAAAGGTGTGGGAGGTGGTTTTATTAGTGCTCCTTTACACAGGGTGTTTCTGGCATCCAATATTGTAACTGGGCCGGTAGTTGTGGCCGTTGTCCCCTCTTTGCCGATTGATGGAGTCGCTTTTGTGCTGGGAAATGACTTGGCTGGTAGGCGTGTTTGTGTGACACCGGTAGTGAGTGAAGAACCTTGTGAGGTCTCTGAGACCATGGTCCTGGAAAGGGAACACCCTGAAGTGTTTACTGCATGTGTGGTGACACGGGCTCAGACCCTTGCAGCGGAAAAGGGAAATTCCAGCGAGCAGGATGAACTGTCTGTTGACTTGGCTGATACCTTTTTTGCTAGGCTAGCTGAGGTGTCTCCCTGCTCCCAGTTTTCTCCGGAAGCCCTTATATCAGAGCAAGAAAAGGATCCGTCTGTTGCTCCGTTAAGACAGGCAGCTGCTAGTGCTGAGGACCTGAAAGACGTAGCTGAAGGTTTCTTTCTCCAAGATGGAGTCTTGTTGAGAAAATGGCGGCCTCGGGATCGCCCTGCGGATGAGTCGTGGACTGTCATGACTCAAATTGTGTTGCCTGAAAGTTTCAGAAGGGAAGTGCTGCATTTAGCACATGAAGTGTCCATGGCTGGTCATTTGGGCATCCGGAAAACCCAAGAGAAAATCAGTAGACATTTCTACTGGCCTAAGATGCACAAGGATGTGGTTTCGTACTGCCGTAGCTGTCATGCTTGTCAGGTTGTGGGCAAGCCCAACCAGACAATTCCAGTTGCTCCTCTCTGCCCTTTACCTGTAATGGAGGAACCCTTTTCTAGAGTACTGATTGATTGTGTTGGCCCTCTGCCAAAAAACAAGAAAGGGAATGAGTATCTCCTGACCATTATGGATGTTTTCACCAGATTTCCGGAGGCTGTGCCATTGAGATCTATTAAGACCAAGGTCATAGTGGAGGCTCTGCTCCATTTCTTTTCTAGGGTGGGTTTACCACTAGAGGTCCAACATGATCGTGGGTCAAACTTCACCTCTGGAGTCTTCCAGGAAGTGATGCATGAGCTTGGGGTTAAACAAATTATGTCATCTGCCTATCATCCCCAGTCCCAAGGCGCAATCGAGAGGTACCATCAGACTTTGAAGTCTATGATTAAGACTTATTGTGTTGGTTACTCTAATGACTGGGATGTGGCTATGCCATTTCTATTGTTTGCTATCAGAGATTCTGTGAATAAGGCTACAGGTTTTAGCCCCTTTAAGTTGGTTTACGGACATCAAGTGAGAGGGCCATTGAAGATGGTGAAAGAACAGCTGTTGCAGTCAGCTTTGCAGACAGAAGCGCCAAGTGGGGTTCTGCAGTATGTGCAGCCCGATTTAACTGTGCGGCCTTGCATCGATTACCGAAAGGTAAATAACGTGACTAAAACTGATGCATATCCTATACCCAGGCTGGAGGACTGTATTGATAAGATCGGAAATGCACAGTATGTGTCGAAGTTTGACCTGTTAAAGGGCTACTGGCAGGTGGCGCTAATAGAGAGAGCAAAAGATGTGTCTGCATTTGTAACGCCAGAGTGTTTGTATCGCTGTCAGGTTCTTCAATTTGGCATGAAGAATGCGCCTGCAACCTTTCAGAGATTAATGAATTTGGTAACCGCTGGTTTGCAGAACACGGTAACATATTTAGATGATGTGGTTTGCTATAGTTCTTCGTGGTCTGATCACATGACACATATGAAACAGCTGTTTGAGCATCTGAGGCAAGCGGGGTTGGTGATCAACTTGCCCAAATGTGAGATTGGAAAGGGGCAGGTTACATACTTGGGGCACCAGGTAGGCCAAGGTTCTGTGAGACCAAGGACTGCCAAGGTACAGGCCATTTTAGACCTGCCTGTTCCAAAAACAAAACGCCAACTAATGCGCCTGTTGGGCATGTGTGGCTTCTACAGGCGGTTTGTTCCCAATTTTGCAGCTGTGACCACACCATTAACAAATCTGTTGAAAAAGGGAGTAAAGTTTAGCTGGTCCGCAGATTGTCAGACGGCTCTGGAAATGGTTAAAGCCATCCTAGCTAGTGAACCAGTGCTGGTTGCTCCGGACTTCACACTCCCATTCAAGCTTGCAGTGGACGCGTGTGATGTGGGAGTGAGGGCGGTGTTATTACAGACTGATGTGTCAGGAGTAGATCGGCCTGTTGCATACTTCTCAAAGAAACTGAACCGCCATCAGAAGCGATATTCTACCATTGAAAAGGGGGCCCTGGCTCTGGTCCTGGCAGTCCAACACTTTGAGGTTTATGTTTCTAGTGCTGGAGGTGATCTGGTGGTCCTCACTGATCATAACCCACTTATATTTCTGGCAAAGTTTAAAACATCCAGTCAGAGAGTGTTCCGGTGGAGTCTTATTTTGCAGCCCTATAACCTGACGGTTGTGCATTTGCCAGGCAAAGAAAATGTTATTGCCGACACCCTGTCTAGGGGATGAACCTAGATTGTGCTTGGGGACAAGTTGGAGTGCATTGTTGATGTACAGAAATAAATAGAGTCAAAAGTCTGATTAGATTATATTGGCATAATCGTTCAAATTGTCAGTCATGACTCATGACATGTTATTAAGGGGACGTCTATATTGTTGTTTTTAAGAAAGGAGAAAATAATGTAAAAATGATAAAAACAAAAAGGAAAAAAAAACCAAATAGGTTGGATCCAGATGTGGTTTTTTTTGTTGGAAGGGGGGAGGAATGTTAGGAGTGATAGGAGGGATTATAGTTCCTCTTTTCTTTTCCTTTCCTTTTCCTTTCATTTACGTTTTGGACTGGTTTCCGCTGAGAAATAAAGGTATGGTTGAGCTGTGTGTTTGTTTACGTCACATCATTGAGGTGCGCACGCACCCTCTGGAGTTAGTTAATGAGGTGACAAGATTCAGGTGTGTGAGAGCGGCAGAGAAAAATGTTTGCTTCCATGTCATGAGGAGTCCCTCCATTTTGAAAGTGCCGCTGAAGAGGACGACAGCTACATCCACCCAGCCAAGCCACAGACTTTGTGAGAGCGAAACCAGTTTATGTTTGTTTTCGGATCCATTTTAACTACAAAAAAAACCTGAACTATTGGGAAGAGCCAGGACAGAGCTCGCCGCTCACCGGGAGCCGCGGCCAGAGCTGGCGGTGCCTGGACTGACTGACCAGCCTCTGAATGCACCTAGCCTGCGGACCTGGTAAGCTGGCCTACCTGTATTATTTCTCGTGCCTGGCAAACCAGTCCGCTGTTCCGTTCTTTCCTCCATTTGTTTCCTTCAGTCACACTCCAGGTTAGGGCTAGCCTCTCATTTGAGCCGTTGACATCCTTAGACGTGACTAGTCCGTAACAGTAGGGTACGGGGCTACACAGAAGGCTCGCTGTAGCCCCCGGCGTAGCCTGACGTGCACCTCCCCAAAAATGTAACTACATGTCGAGGCGACGCAGACCCAGCGTAGACTGGCACGGCTGTGATTGGTTTGCTTGGTAGCAACGCATTTCCGGTTCCGTATTTCCAGATTCCGCCATCCCCGCCATCTTTAAACATCTTCTGTTGCGATGTAGATGTTGCAGTATTAAGGCCCATTTATGCTGAACGTTCAATACGGATACGGATAAGGACGGAGCCGTCCGTCCGTGCTCCGCGTTCATTTCTCTGTGACCGGAAAAGCCGGAAGCTGAAAAAAGAATCAACTAGAGACGACGATAACCACTCAGGAAAGGAACGCAGCCTCCTACCGCTCTGGCGGTGAATTGCACCGCGACGAAACGGAGTGACGGAGAAGTTCAAAGGGTTCACGCAGCGTCACGGCAACGACGGAGTCACTTCAACGCAGGACCATAAATCAGGCTTTACATTTTTGGGCAGATGCACGTCAGGCTACGCCGGGGGCTACGGCGAGCCTTCTGCGTAGCCCCGTACTCTACGACGTAGCGACGTTGTTGATTTAACGCAGGACCATAAATCAGGCTTTACTCGACACACGCTTCGAAGCATCGGCACACCACGTAACATCACTAGCAGAGACGAAGGTAGCCGATGTCATTTACTGTAGTTTGGTCTTTTTGTTCCCGTTGTGGAGCTTGGTCTGGGTTATCCTCTGTTGCCTTTTGTGTTTTTCTGTGGAGAACTCTGAGTTTATATTGTGGTGGGTCCGGGTATCATCGGATAATTCGTAATTCAAAAACCAAAAACGGTAAATCTGTTATTTGTTTCAAAAAAAAAGAAAAAAAAAAGAGTACCCAAGAAAAACGTTTTTGGTGTCAGAATCAAATAACGAAAAACCAATCAAACCCGGTGGGCAGACAGGAAGCGGGAGTGAAGTGTAAAAACGTCAAAATAAAATCCAAGAGGGTAGAATCGTATATATATATGATATGTATGGGTAGAATGGCCATTCTATTAAAAATACCACCCACTCAACATTATGCAAGCACAGAATCTAATAAAATAAATAAATAGGCCTACATATGCTATGCATATGAAATATATTTTATCCAAAAAATGTGTGATATATTATTTAGTTGCGTAGTGTGAATTAATAGCCTAATTAATTACATATGTGGAAATAGCCTGTGTCGTCCTTTGTTAACCATTTCACATACAGATGTTACTCATTTCAGTGCCGCAGCCACAGTGAAGGGGGTGAAATAATTGAACCAGGAGTAGCTGCAGTGCACAACAACAACCAGCAGGTGGCACATGTGAGCAGTTGAGATGCAGCGTCCAACTGAAACTGTTTGAGAATGAGGGTCCAAAGGACAGAGGGATGTCGTATGCTGTAAAGCCCTGTGAGGCAAATTGTGATTTGTGATATTGGGCTTTATAAATAAAATTGAATTGAATTGAATTGAATTAGCAGTACTGTTATATTTTCTGCCGGACCTGTACAGTATACCACAGTCTTAATTTCATAAAGGACATTTATACTATGATATTTAAACCAACCATTCGTATTATGAAACATTAAATTAAACTTTTAGCTTCTGAAGTATTTATTTAGACAGCTCTGATGGAGGACGCTGCTTTGCTCCAAACAATTTCACTGTATGAACCTGAACTGTGTGTGACGTGTAGAAGAACACAGAACATTAATTAACATTAGATCCTGATACATTAGATCCAGATAGGCTAATTAATGAAGTTAGGCTGCTGTGTCTCGTGCGTAAATGCGCACAGTGGGGAGACGCGTGTATCGCTTCTACTGTGGTTGCATCTCTGCAGCAGTGTTGCCAGATCTCGTGGGACAAATAAGAAACCAGGCCTGTGAAAACAAGCCCAAAACAAGCGACTTTTTCTACGGAGCCCCCCTAGGTTCCGGGGAGAGAAAATTAAATAAACTGTGTGCACGGTTTTACAATCCGTGGGGATGGATTTTAAACTGTGGGTACAGATTGTCAATTTACATCCATGTGGACAGATAAGTAAACTGTGCGCAGTTTTGCAAAACTGTACCCACGGTACACAGTTTATTTATTTTTCTCCCCCCTGAGCTTCAGGACAATGACCACAAGAGGGAGTTAAACCACCTTTTAACATTACTTAACATTAGAAAACAGATGGGATATCAAATATAGACTGATGTACCAAGTACATTATATACACAGTAAACCTCTTAAATTTGCACACACAAATAAATATCATCCTGAATTCACAAATTCTTTCACTTATTATAAGCGACTTTGGGCTTGTTTTTCTGTAAAGTCGCTTTTAATAGGCAGACTTGGCAACACTGCTCTGCAGGTATTTAATAAACTCAAACATTTTCTGGGGAGGGGGTGTTTAATAGTCATCACTCCTGCACCTCCAACTGAAATCATGTTCTCGCAGCTATGGGTTCACCCGCTAATTTATGCACCATTTATGAACCACATTCACAACCAAATGTATTTCCCTGCACAACCAAGAATGAAAAATCAACCATCACAGCAGTATCAACACTTTTCTTGATAGAACAGTGTAAGGAAGCAGTTTTCTGTAAAATGTGCAGATTTGGGTTTTCGTGAGCTGATCGGTACTGAACTAACAATGACTGTAGAATATAATAAGCCTCCTGCCCCATGTGTGTATATGTGTGTAGCTTTGTATTTTGTATGGTGTGTTCTGTGTGTTTTTTGCTTTGTATTGTTTGTTGTTGTGCTGTTGTGTGTTTTGGTTGTGGGGAACTGCGGATGTTCTTTGAGCTAATTCTGGTGCAGTGCATCTTTTATGTTAAAAATTGTACACTGTCCCAATTCTTATGACTAGTATATTTTATAGAAAACAATAGCCTAACCCAAAGATTACAATAAATTAAATGGTATTACAAATTGAGTTATTTTCTAAAAGTTTACTACCTACTAGAATCCCACGTCCTGTGTTAAATAGGCCTACAGTGTATCTTAACTATTTACAATGAAGCTTGACTCTGCACTCCCACATCCCATTAGCCCATACGTAAATGTTTACCGTTGCTATGGCAACAAGTGACAGCTGACGTTAGCATTAGTTTCTTAGCTCAATCGTCCGACAAACAATAACCCATAAAATTATAATTCAACATATTTAAACAAAATCAACAACAGCTACCAACAGTTACAGTCCTTACAACCTTAGCTAATGTGTTGTCACAGGTCAGAGTGTCAAGAGTAAAGTAATAACAGCTTAAATCCCTGAGGAACTACGCTAGCATTAGTGACAGTTGCATCCACTTGTATGCAGTTACTTTACATTACAGTTCCCTCAAACAATATCACGAAGCACAATACAAACCATAGTAACAAGTTATCTATTATTAAGGGTACATACTGATAAAATCTGAAGGTCCTTAGGTGACATTTACCCACCTGAAAGAATAAATGAAAACATTTTGCTGGTCTTCAGTAGCTTTACTCCCCAGCCAGCATTTGCATGTGGGGCCCATGTGGGTAGTAAATGGGCTGACATGTGGGTCCTATATGGGACTGCTCATGGGTTCCATATTGGCCCCATGCCAACTGCTCACATCATCGGTGAGTATGGTGGAGGGTATCTGTATGGTATCTGTAAATATACAAAATCGATATCATATGCATAAAATCATGTCACAATTTAGCGGGCGGATACACATAAATACCCTATAGGTCACACATACATTTGCAGTTCTACATCATGACACTGTTGAAGAAGATCATTAGGCTAAATAATAGGGGACCTGACACTGAATCAGATAAAGTTATTATTGTAGGCGACTTTAACATTCATGTCGACGTTGATAATGACTCCCTGGCTACCGCGTTTATCTCATTATTAGACTCCATTGGCTTCAGTCAGGGTGTACGTGAACCCACTCACTGTTTTAACCATACCCTCGATCTAGTTCTGACGTATGGAATTGAAATTAATAACCTAACAGTCTTTCCACAGAATCCCTCGCTATCGGATCATTATTTGATTACTTTTGATTTCTTTTTACTCGACTACACCCCACTTAGCAACAGTTACTATACCAGATGTTTATCAGATAGTGCTGTCGCAAAATTTAAGAAAATGATTACTCCGTCGTTAAATTCAATCCCAAGTCCTTTAGTAACAGAGGTTTCCCGTACCGATTTTAACCTCTCCCGAATTGATCAATTTGTTGATAGCGCCGTAAGCTCGCTGCGAACAACACTTGACTCTGTAGCTCCTCTTAAAAAGAAGTTAACAAAACAAAGAAAGTTCGCTCCTTGGTATTACTCTGAAACCCGTAAATTAAAGCAAATATCGCGAAAGTTTGAAAGGAATTGGCGATTAACCAAACTGGAAGAATCTCGTGTAATCTGGGCAGACAGTCTCAAAACTTCTAAGAGGGGCCTCCGCAATGCCAGAGCAAACTATTACTCAGCTTTAATAGAAGAAAACAAAAATAACCCCAGGTTTCTTTTCAGCACTGTAGCCAGGCTGACTGAGAGTCAAAGCTCTATTGAGCCTTGTATTCCTTTAACCCTTAGCAGTAATGATTTTATGAGCTTCTTTAATGACAAAATTCTAGCTATTAGAGGCAAAATTCATGACGACCTGTCCTCAGATAGTACCTATCTAACCTCAAACACAGCTGTAACACCTAATATTTATTTAGATTCCTTCTCCCCAATTTCTCTTCAAGAATTGACAGCAGTGATTTCATCATCTAAATCATCAACGTGTCTCCTAGACCCCATCCCAACTAGGCTACTCAAGGAGGTCTTACCTTTAGTTAACACCCATATATTAGACATGATCAATATATCCTTATTAACAGGCTATGTACCACAGTCTTTTAAGGTAGCTGTAATTAAACCTCTACTAAAAAAGCCCACCCTGGATCCAGAGGTGTTAGCCAACTATAGACCAATATCTAATCTTACCTTTATGTCAAAGATCCTTGAGAAAGTAGTCGCAGACCAGCTGTGTGATTTTCTCCAGGATAATAATTTATTTGAGGAATTACAGTCAGGATTTAGAGCGCATCATAGCACTGAGACAGCTCTAGTGAAAATTACAAATGACCTTCTGATTGCTTCAGACAAAGGACTCGTCTCTGTACTTGTTCTATTAGATCTTAGTGCAGCGTTTGACACTGTTGACCATGAAATTCTGTTACAGAGACTGGAACACCTAATTGGCCTAAAAGGTTCTGCACTAAGCTGGTTTAAATCTTATTTATCTGATCGTTTTCAATTTGTTGACGTTCATAATGAATCATCCGTACGTACTAAAGTTTGTTTTGGAGTTCCGCAAGGTTCTGTGCTTGGACCAATCCTATTTATTCTATACATGCTTCCTTTAGGTAACATCATTAGAAATCACTCTATAAATTTCCATTGTTATGCGGATGATACACAGTTGTATTTATCGATGAAGCCAGAAGAAAGGGATCAATTAACTAAACTTCATAATTGTCTTAAAGACATAAAAACCTGGATGAGCACCAATTTCCTGATGTTAAATTCAAACAAAACTGAAGTTATTGTTCTTGGCCCCAAACAACTCAGAGACTCTTTATCTGATGACATAGTTTCTCTCGATGGCATTGCTCTGGCCTCTACCACTACCGTAAGAAACCTCAGAGTAACATTTGATCAAGATCTGTCTTTCAATTCTCATTTAAAACAAACCTCACGGACTGCATTTTTTCATCTGCGTAATATTGCAAAAATTAGGCCTATCTTGACCCAAAAAGATGCAGAAAAATTGGTCCACGCTTTTGTTACCTCGAGGCTGGATTACTGTAACTCTCTACTATCAGGTAGCTCTAGTAAATCATTAAAAACTCTTCAGCTAATTCAGAATGCAGCAGCACGTGTACTAACAGGAACCAAGAAACAAGATCATATTTCTCCTGTTTTAGCTTCTCTGCACTGGCTCCCTGTAAAATCCAGAATTGAATTTAAAATCCTACTGTTAACTTATAAAGCTCTAAATGGTCAAGCTCCATCATATCTTAGAGAGCTCATAGTGCCTTATTATCCCACCAGAACTCTGCGCTCTGAGAACGCAGGGTTACTCATGGTCCCTAAAGTCTCCAAAAGTAGATCAGGAGCCAGAGCCTTCAGCTATCAGGCTCCTCTCCTGTGGAATCATCTTCCTGTTACGGTCCGGGAGGCAGACACCGTCTCCACATTTAAGGCTAGACTTAAGACTTTCCTCTTTGATAAAGCTTATAGTTAGGGCTGGCTCAGGCTTGCCTTGTACCAGCCCCTAGTTAGGCTGACTTAGGCCTAGTCAACCGGAGGACCACCTTTAATGCACTGGGCACCTTCTCTCTCTCTCTCTCTCTCTCTCTCTCTCTCGCTCTCTCTCTCTCCCTCTCTCTCTCGTATCCTATTACTGTATCTTTTTTTACTCGGCCATTCTGGATGTCACTAACTCAGTTTCTTCTCCGGAGCCTTTGTGCTCCACTGTCTCTCAGGTTAACTCGTATTGCAGCGGTGCCTGGATAGTGTGACGTGTGTGGTTGTGCTGCTGCCGTGGTCCTGCCAGATGCCTCCTGCTGCTGCTGCTGCTGTCATCATTAATCATTAGTCATACTTCTACTGCTATTATAGACATATGATATTATCATACATGTATACTGCCTGATACTAATATATACTTTCAACATATTGTACCACAGTAGCCAGAACTATAACGACAGTATTATTACTTTCATGAATGTTGTTGTAAGCTACTGTCATTACCGAGGATGTCATACCGATTACTGTATTGTGTCATACAGATTACTGTTAATTTGTTATGCTGATCTGTTCTGTACGACATCTACTGCACGTCTGTCCGTCCTGGAAGAGGGATCCCTCCTCAGTTGCTCTTCCTGAGGTTTCTACCATTTTTTTCCCCCGGTAAAGGGGTTTTTTTGGGGAGTTTTTCCTTAGCCGCTGTGAGGGTCTAAAGGACAGAGGGATGTCGTATGCTGTAAAGCCCTGTGAGGCAAATTGTATTTGTGATATTGGGCTTTATAAATAAAATTGATTGATTGATTGATTGACTGACCCTTGTGGAAGTATCATAGTATAAATGTCCTTTATGAAAGTAAGACTGTGTAACAAGTTAGTATACTGTACAGGTCCGGCAGAAAATATAACAGTACTGCTAATTCTCAAACAGTTTCAGTTGGACGCTGCATCTCAACTGCTCACATGTGCCACCTGCTGGTTGTTGTTGTGCACTGCAGCTACTACTGGATCAATTATTTCATCCCTTTCACTGTGGCTGCGGCACTGAAAAGAGTAACATCTGTTAACAAAGGACGACACAGGCTATTTCCACATATGTAATTAATTAGGCTATTAATTCACACACAAGTTGTTGTGGCTGTGGATTGATAGTTTAAGACTGGGTTCAGTCTCCACTTGTTTTAATTATGATAGACTGATTTATTAAAATGCTTTACAGTTGATCTGTAGTTTATGTTCATGGTTTATCCAACATTTTACATGTATTTTCATGTAAATCAGCATCATATCAGTTTAATTTAATTTAATTTAATAAGTTTATTTGTATCAGGGACAATGTACAAAATAACATAAGTCTCGAGAAGAGAGAAGATGCTTTGTACCAGATTTAGCTTACTAGCTACTTTCCATCCGTAGTCCTTGGGCAGGTGAGTAAGAACAAAGAGAGAAAGGACAGAAATTGTCAACTTACATAACAGACCAAACATCCATACAGATATGCGTATATACGCCTGCTCACACATCACTAACACTCATTGCTAACAGGTGTAAAACATATTTCATATCAGAATGAAATAGAAACATACAGTTATTGAAATACTTCATTCTTTGACAAAGTTAAAAATAATTTAGGTTTAAGATTAATGCTGACATGACTGGTTACTTAGGATCCATTTGACCTGTCCCCTCAACTGCAGAGGCTATGAATTGTGTTCGACAATAGTTCAAATAAACATAAGAAGTTTGTGCTCTAGAGAAGGATCAGCACTCAGTGAATAACCTCCTAAGCCCTATGATAAGTTATTATGGCAAGGCTTAACTATACAGACCAGTGAGCAGTGATAACTAACATGTCTTTGGGGTCATCAGGTGGGAACCTCCTTTCACCAGTGTTTCGTCTAGTTGGTCCCACGACACCTCCAGGAGGCTAGACAGTGATCTCTGGCGTCCCAGAGACACTCCCCTAATGCCAGCTCTCACTGCTCTCCACACCAACACAACAACCTCCTTTACCTTACTGACACATGGCTTTCTCAGCCCAAACAGCACTGCCACCTTCAACAAACCCAGGCTCTGTACATGCGAGCTCCAGGTAGAAGCAGTGCTGATACTACCTTCCCTAGCACATTCACCATACTCTGTTTCATACGCTACATAACATAACTACAATATAAGCTAAAGTTAAAGGAGATACATAAACTCAAAGGATCAGCAAACACACTCACCGTGCAGCATGGTCTCAAACGAAAGGAATTAAAACAGGCCACTCCCACACTTAAATACCCTTCCTCTTCCTTCCGGTGATGATGTGGCGAGGAGCAACTGCTTGCTGAAGAGGCAGAGAGACGCTTTAACCATATTTGCTAAAAAAAATATACGCCAAAGTTATCATTCTGTATGCTTTAACATGGCTAAGAGTCATAACTCATGTCCAGAGCAAAAAACTCTTGTGGAAAGAACATGCCTGGCCTGAAAATCAACTAAGTATTTTCAACACAGCCCCGGGCTAGCAAGACAGCTAGCAATGATGCTAATGTTATCTGCGAAGCCAACAGGGAGGTTACGGCGAACAGGATGGCTGGAGACAACACGGAGATACTGAGTGAAATTCGCAGCATGAACAAAGGACCAGCGAGGCCGAGGATCGGATAAAAGTGTGCTCGTTTTATGGGCATCTTCTTTCTGTTGTATATTATTGTGATTGCAAAGGACTACATTTAAACTTATGCACTTCTTTTTGAAAATGTGTGCAAACTCACCGTATGAGCTCATTAAGATTTCTAATTCTAGTGGGGTGAAAAACGCAGCCATCCTCTTCCCCGTTGCCATGGTGACTCGTCGAATCGGGGCTCCATTGATGCTGGCTTTTTATAGTTGTGGTGCACGCGCTTAGCTCCAGGTGAAACTACTCCGAGTTGATTAAACTGATTCAAACCAGCTGTTCTGGAACCGGAAACTCAGAGTTTCCTATCTCAGAGTAGATCAACTCAGAGTTCAGGATTAGACTCAGAGTTTGTTGAACCTGCTTTGTGAAACGGACCCCTGGCTCATCGTCCATAAACAGGATGTCTGGACACACACATTTCAAAATAAAAGCACAGTTTAACATCCAGAACTTAATGAAAGATGTTATTGGTATGTAATCACCTGATCAATACAATCATGTATTGATCAGTGTTTCCTGTGAGGACACAAACAGACCACAGCAGGTAATAAATACTTTTATTGATCGGTTGAACGGAGGTTGATTGACAGCATGCTGAACGGAGCTAAGGCACATGAAGCTGTGAGGTCAGAGGTCATCAGGTGGGCTCAAACTCATTTTCTGCTTCCTTTGACACCTCAGTTATAAAAACACACCTGAACAGGTGAGACGCTGCATCACACATATAAAAACAAAACTAACCATGATATAGTCCAATCAGGACACAGCTCACCTGGACAGAAAAATAAAACACTGCTGACAGTTTACCTGACAGGTCACCTGATTGTTCACCTGTCAGGAGGTCAGAGGTCACAGCAGGAGGAGGCGGAGTCACAGATCAAGATCTTCAATCAGCTTTTAGCCTGTTTCTTCTTCTGAACGAGTTCCGCCAACATCTTATAACGAATCATACACTCCTCCTGCAGGAAGACACACACACACACACACACACACACACACACACACACACACACACACACACACAGATCGATAATCAATAATCATTCAACCATCAATCAGATATTCAGTATGTGTCTGTGGTCAGGCTCAGATCAGTGGGGTAAATGTGACCAGGGGCCTCATTTATAAATGTGACGTACGCAAAAATGTACGCTCTGACCCAGAGAATGTGAAACTGCGCCCCCTGTGGCGAAAAGGAAGAAGTGTTGTTAATTTGATAACATGATGTAAAATTAAGACTGATGTGACCGCTCACATTTTAAAAGAGCGCTGGCAAACATCGATAAACATGAATAAAGAACAAAGCTGTCATTGACTGACAGTAAGAAAACACGAGTTAAGGTCAGAACACACCGGCGCCGTACGACGCGCGCCAAAACAGCTGCCCCCATTATTCTCTATTTACAAACCCACACCGGCGGTGGCTCGACGGGCGTTGACGTGCCGCGCTACTTTACGCTATTGTCCTATTTTTCCAGCATTGCCGCCCTTGAAAAAGCTCTATTTTGTACTTCCCAGCTCCCGTGCAATAGAAATCCGGTTGACGCCCCGCAGCGCGACGCTTTTTGTGTGTGTTGGGGGTGGCACTTGACTCGGTCAATGACGCCGCCGTCAATGACGCTGCCGGTGTGTTTTGGCCTTCAGGAGACTAAATACAGCAGACATCTTTATTCTAAAAGAACTCCTCAGGTATATTCTTCAGTCATTACACAATCTGATGAACATTAATCTGTGAAACAATGATGTGAACAGGACAAATTGATTGTGTGCTGCTGCCATTTGAGACGCCGTAGTTGGGCAGATACGAGTGCAGAGTGTCACTGTTATCCTGTATGAGCAAATATATTGTTTTATAATGTGTTTGTTTCATGGTTTTAACTCTTTTTATCGCTGTGTGTTACATGTGTTGTACGTTGTAAAGTGCCGAGTCACTGTTAGAAAAAGAGCAAACTAATAACATGTATAATCATCATTACGCACATCTGACCTGTCTCTGTCCTCACCTTGGTCTTCCCAGGGACCACCTTGGCGATGCGGTCCCAGCGCTCTGCCGTTCCTCTGGGGAACTGTTGCAGAGCGAGTTCCAGCAGTTTCTGTTGGTTCTGAGTCCAGATGGTGGGGTCCGCCTTCTCCCTGTTCTCCTGAGGCTCCGCCTCCTCTTCATCTGCTGCTGTCATCGGGTCAAAATCTCTCTGCCGACGACCCCTGACCTTCACTTCCACCTCGTCTGCTGATGGTGCTGACTTCCTGTTCCTCCTCCTGACCGCTGGAGCTGCTTCCTCCTCCTCCTCCTCCTGCTCCTCCTCACAGGCTCCGCCCCCTCTCTGAGTCATCGCCTTGTCTGCAACAGGAAGTGACCTCGCAGGAGGAGGGCCCTTTAGGTCTGACAGCTTCACCAGACCTGAAACACAGAGGCCAAGGTTACCTAGACATAATAATAATAATAATAAATTTTAAGCGCCTTTCTTGACAACCAAGGACACTTTACAATCAAACACAATAAAACATCAACAGTGTTCAATCAAGATAACGACATAACAGCAGAACATAAAAGTATAAAACACTGCGTTAACAATTAAATTAAAAAACAGGGAAGGCTACTTTGAAAAGGTGCTATTTCACTTGACATTTAAAATCAATCAATCAATTTTATTTATAAAGCCCAATATCACAATTTGCCTCACAGGGCTTTACAGCATACGACATCCCTCTGTCCTTTAGACCCTCACAGCTGATCAGGAAAAACTCCCCAAAAAACCCTTTAACGGGGAAAAAAACGGTAGAAACCTCAGGAAGAGCAACTGAGGAGGGATCCCTCTTCCAGGACGGACAGACGTGCAGTAGATGTCATACAATCAGTGTCGTAAAAGAAACCAGGGAAGTGCACTGGCGCAGGACGATGGGCAGAGCATTCCAGAGAAGAGGGCCAGCAACACTGATGCTGTGTCCGAAATCACTCCCTACTCACTAAATAGTGCACTAAATAGTGTGTTCGCCATTTTGTAGTGCTGTCCGAATGTTTAGTGTAAATTAATATACCCTATATAGTGGACTCATAATATCCCACAATGCAGTGCAAAAAGTAGTGTACAACCGATGGTCACTAACCAAGCAATATGTACCGTGATGCATTGCGGAGGCGCCAATAACAGACGGCAGACGTGGTGGACAATGAGGAGGAGCACCCGGTGCAGCAGGGAAATACATACAAATGTACGTAATAGTGTAGTAGTGTATTTATTTTTGTATTAATTCATGTGGGAAAATACGCTCAGTATTAGGTTTTTATCACACAAATGAATTTATTATTTATTTCGGAAACCCATCGGATGACATCACTCTGGCTCGTTTTAATTGTGCGACAGTAATGACGTACTTAACTTCGCGACGGAGTAGTGTTAGAAAGTGTTTTAATGAGCTCACTATATAGTCCTCTATATAGGGAATTCCCTATATAGTGAGTAGGGAGTAGTGAATGATTTCAGACACAGCATGAACGCCCTGCCACCCATAGTGCGGAGTCTGGAGAGGGAATGGCGAGAAGATGTGTATCTGAGGACAAGACAGTAGAACCTCAGTAGAACCTGATACTGACAGCAGAGCTTCAGTAGAACATGATACTGACAACAGAGCCTCAATAGAACCTGATACTGACAGAAGAGCCTCAGTAGAACATGATACTGACAGCAGAGCCTCAGTAGAACCTGACATTGACAGCAGAACTTCAGTAGAACCTGATACTGACAGCAGAACCACAGTAGAACCTGATACTGACAGCAGAGCCTCAGTAGAACATGATACTGACAGCAGAGCCTCAGTAGAACCTGACATTGACAGCAGAACTTCAGTAGAACCTGATACTGACAGCAGAACCTCAGTAGAACCTGACATTGACAGCAGAACTTCAGTAGAACCTGATACTGACAGCAGAACCACAGTAGAACCTGATACTGACAGCAGAGCCTCAGTAGAACATGATACTGACAGCAGAGCCTCAGTAGAACCTGATACTGACAGTAGAACCTCAGTAGAACCTGATACTGACAGAACCTCAGTAGAACCTGATACTGACAGCAGAACGTCAGTAGAACCTGATACTGAATGTAGAACCTCAGTCGAACCTGATACTGACAGAACCTCAGTAGAACATGATACTGATGGTAGAACCTCAGCAGAACCTGATACTGACAGCAGAGCCTCAGTAGAACCTGATATTGACAGCAGAGCCTCAGTAGAACCTGATACTGACAGCAGAGCCTCAGTAGAACATGATACTGAGAGTAGAACCTCAGTAGAACATGATACTGAGAGTAGAACCTCAGTAGAACTTAGGGCAGCTCGATTATGGAAAAAATCATAATCACGATAATTTGGTGATAATTGAAATCACGACTATGTGGAGCACGTGATTAGTTCTTTACACGACGGCATGTCATTTCTGTCTCCACATACTGTTTACAGCACACTTTCATCAAAAGGAAATACTATTATCCACTCCTTCAACAAGAACAGAACTTTCTCTTTATATGCACAATACGCCTAGAATGAACTCCAAAACACCTTAAATCTGGAGTCACTTCCACCTTTTAACATATTAAAAAACCTTTTAAAATCAACCATTACTGAACAATGTCACTGCTTCTAACTTGGTACCTTTCAATAGTATGTCTGTTTTACCTTGTAATGTGTCTTATTGAATGTAATGTTTTCTCATTGACTTTGTGTTCTATTATGTTTAGTATGTGAGACTTGTGTTCTTGTGGTTTTAGTATGTGTCCATTGTCTTTTGTGTACTTGTAACTTTTGCCACCGGTCTTGGCCAGGACTCCCTGAAGGAGAGCTACTGTAACTCAATGGGACACTTCCTGGTAAATACAGGTTAAAAATATAAATACAAAAACACAGACACACACACACACACCTCTCCCACTCTCCCTCTGTCATTTTCCGCACGCTGTTTTTGAAATCTTTGGCGATCACCTGCCCCTCACATTATTTGATTTCACCTACTTGAGTGGCTCGTGGAGTGAACAGAGGAGAGGAGGGGAGGGGGCAGTATTGCACATGCGCGGATTCCGGATGAGTTTGATTTGCAACACAAGACAATGAAAGTAAATTGACAAGCAGCACATAATCGTTTTATGTTGATTATTTTGTTTTCATAAATCGTCCAAAACCCAAATCGTAATCTAGATTCAAATTCGATTAATCGAGCAGCCCTAGTAGAACGTACCTGATGTGTGGCTCACGTTGTCTTTCACTTGTTTGACTTTGGTCGTCACCTGTTGAAGGAAACAGTTTCAGTCAATTCTCATGGTTAAAGGAACCGTTCATCATTTCATTCATGTTCTCTGTCTGTCAGGTGTTTGGTTCTGTTTGTCCAGAAAGACGATGAAATGTTCGGCTGAGTGGAACATGTCAGCTAACCGCCTTACGTACAAACACTAACCTGTTCTAGAAAAAATACTGTAGGGTGCAAAAATTACAGTTACTTCAAAATCCAGGCAGAACGCAGAACATGTAGTACCTGCGTTCTGCCTGGGGTTTCTGGAGATTTATGGTTCAGTTTATGGTGGAGACGTGGATTAAGCTGCCAAGCTTTTGATTAGTGGTCAACCTGCTCTACTAGTTGCAGACCAGCTGTGTGATTTTCTCCATGATAGTAATTTATTTGAGGAATTTCAGTCAGGATTTAGAGTGCATCATAGCACTGAGACAGCACTAGTTAAAATTAAAAATGACCTTCTGATTGCTTCAGACAAAGGACTCGTCTATGTACTGGTTTTATTAGATATTAGTGCGGCGTTTGACACAATTGACCATCAAATTCTGCTACAGAGACTGGAACACTTAATTGGCCTAAAAGGTTCTGCACTAAGCTGGTTTAAATCTTATTTATCTGATTGTTTTCAGTTTGTTCACGTTCATAATGAATCATCCTTACGTAGGCTCAGACTCCTCTCCTGTGGAATCATCTTCCTGTTACGGTCCGGGAGGCAGACACCGTCTCCACATTTAAGACTAGACTGAGGACTTTCCTCTTTGATAAAGCTTATAGTTAGGGCTGGCTCAGGCTTGCCTTGTACCTGACTTGTCTTCCTGAGGTTTCTACCTTTTTTTTCCTCTCTCTCTCTCTCTCTCTCTCTCTCTCTCTCTCTCTCGTATCCTATTACTGTATCTATTTTACTCGGCCATTCTGGATGTCACTAACTCGGTTTCTTCTCCGGAGCCTTTGTGCTCCACTGTCTCTCAGGTTAACTCGTATTGCAGCGGTGCCTGGATAGTGTGACGTGTGTGGTTGTGCTGCTGCCGTGGTCCTGCCAGATGCCTGCTGCTTGGCTGCTGCTGCTGCTGCCATCATTAATCATTAGTCATACTTCTACTGCTATTATAGACATATGATATTATCATACATGTAGACTGCCTGATACTAATATATACTTTCAACATATTGTACCACAGTAGCCAGAACTATAACGACAGTATTATTACTTTCATGAATGTTGTTGTAAGCTACTGTCATTACCGAGGATGTCATACAGATTACTGTATTGTGTCATACAGATTACTGTTAATTTGTTATGCTGATCTGTTCTGTACGACATCTACTGCACGTCTGTCCGTCCTGGAAGAGGGATCCCTCCTCAGTTGCTCTTCCTGAGGTTTCTACCATTTTTTTCCCCCGGTAAAGGGGTTTTTTTGGGGAGTTTTTCCTTATCCGCTGTGAGGGTCTAAAGGACAGAGGGATGTCGTATGCTGTAAAGCCCTGTGAGGCAAATTGTATTTGTGATATTGGGCTTTATAAATAAAATTGATTGATTGATTGATTGATAAAGGGTTTTTTTGGGGAGTTTTTCCTGATCAGCTGTGAGGGTCCAAAGGACAGAGGGATGTCGTATGCTGTAAAGCCCTGTGAGGCAAACTGTGATTTGTGATATTGGGCTTTATAAATAAAATTGAGTGATTGATACTTCCTGAATTCTACCTCCAGGACCCTACCCCCTGAACTCTACCCCCTGAACTCTATCTCCAGAACCCTACCCCCTGAACTCTAGCCCCTGAACTCTATCTCCAGAATTCTACCCCCTGAACTCTACACCCTGAGCTCCACCCCCTGAGCTCTACCTCCTGAGCTCTACCTCCTGAGCTCCACCCCCTGAGCTCTACCTCCTGAGCTCTACCTCCTGAGCTCCACCCCCTGAGCTCTACCTCCTGAGCTCTACCTCCTGAACTCTACCTCCTGAGCACTACCTCCAACCAACAGTTTATGGGCTATGTTATTATGTTTTCTGGTTGGCAGTACTGTTACCCCCAAATTCCGCCAGATGCGTGTGGGTTGCGTCTGCACTCCAGAATGGCAGCGGAGCCAATATGTTTCAATTCTAGTCAATGTATGTGATTTCAACGGCTGAGGCTGTGCTGCGTTCCAGCTCCGTCACAGCTGCGGCACTCCGGAGCCCTCTGCAACAGACACGCAGGACTTGTATTTTTGCCAGACGCCGGAGCACAACGCAGCAGTTCAGCACAGAAACAAAATATCCGGTTAATTTTGAAAATAAAATACAGTGTTCACGGTGGATCATATTTCCCTGCACTACACCTTGAAAATGTCATAATGGGCGGAGGCAGGCCTGAAGTCAACATGTCAGAGGTTTTCAGGCGTCATTTCACCCCGTTGACACCATGGACGAGGAGATATTCATCATGGAGGTGCACTGAGATGTCTTCCTACTACTCCTCTGGTTTTGTGGTTCTATTTATAGAAACGACATCTTGTTATATCGCGCGATTATGTGTGAATTTGCGAGATCTTGGGGGTCCTCGTGACTCCTGCTGTCCGGCGGAGCTGCACTGCTCCGCACAGCAAACGCAGCCTGTGGGTGTAGAGGGACGGCAGAGCACGCAGCGGATAACCAGAGCAGCCGTTGTGCAACGGACATGCATCCAGTGGAATTCCGGCATTAGAACATCTGGTTCTGACCCTCTCTACAAACTAAACTTGTTTGACACCAGTATAAACAGACTTACATCCGTCACTGATCTTCCTAGTTCATGAGCGATCTTCTCCCAGCGACCCGGAGTTCCTCCAGGAAATTTAACCATTAATCTGCTGAGGAGACTGAGCTCGTCCTCCATCCAGTCTGCAGCCTGAGGACACAAACACAGAGACGGTGACATCATCCAGGTGTCACACACACCTATAGTTCAGACATTAAAAGTTTGTTCTCCATCAGAAGTTGTGTCTTTAATCTTAGTGAGGTACAAACTGATCAGAGTAATAACTGATCAATGACATGACACCTTCTTCTTTGCAGCTCTGCGGTCCTGCAGCCAGTCGTCCATTTGATTTTCGATCTCCTCGATGGACGTGGTCTGATCGTAACTTTGACAGGTCAGGTTTTCTGATGACAGCTTGTAAACAGGAAACTCCACCTTTGGCTTCTTGACCTTAGGCCTCTTCTCTCCTGAACACACAGTGGACAGGAAGTTAAAACAAACACCATTAGGTGCTGTTCTTCAGCTGCCTAGAAGCTACTCATTTAAATATAAAAAAATAAAAAGGTTTACTGGTCACAACTTCCTGTTCCGCTTCAGCTTCTTCCCTCTGCTGCTGCTTCATCTGCTGGTAGTCTTCATAGTACTGCTTCACCTCCTGAAACACACAAAGACCACAGCTGAGACCAGAGACCAGAGCCTAAACCAGGAATGAGAACAAAAACCACAACTGAGCTGCTTCACCTTCTACCTGGACAGTCGGTGGCAAGTTTTTGATGGACATGTAAAAAGGCGGACAGGTAAAGAGACCGATAGGTAGCGTACCTGGATGGTCTGCTGCAGGGTCTTGATAGACAGGTAAAGACACGGACAGGTAGACAGACAGTTAGAGACAGACAGGTAAAGAGACGAACATGTAAAGAGACGGACAGGTAGCGTACCTGGACGGTCTGCGGCATGTTCTTGAAGGACAAGTAAATAAACAGACAGGTAGAAAGACAGATAGGTAGCATACCTGGACGGTCTGCGGCAGGTTCTTGATGGACAAGTGAAGAGATGAACAGGTAAAAAGACGGACAGGTAAAGAGACAGACAGGTAGCGTACCTGGATGGACCTGGACAGGCCTGGATGGTCTGTGGCAAGTTCTTTATTGACAGGTAAAGAGACGGACAGGTAGAGAGACAGACAGGTAGCGTACCTGGATGGCCTGTGGCAGGCTCTTGACATTTCGAATTATTGTAAAAATAAGCATATTCGAAGTTGGAAACTAAAGTTCAAGTATTTGACTTCCGGTACGACGCAAATAGGCCTGGGACGATCAGCGATCAAATCGTATATTGGCGATTGGAGGGTTGCCAGGCGATTTGCTGGATATCAAGGCGATTGTGAAAAGAACAACACATGGTGCTCTACCATGTATTAAGAGATGTTTTTTGGGGAAATGCATGACTGTCAGCGAAGCCCTGTTTACAAACAGACCTACAATCCATCTCCTCTCCTCTCTCTCTTCTCAGCGGAGGGTGCCCTGTCAGCCCTGCGCTGACAGTGACAGGGCACATCTCTTTGATCCGAAGTGCCACAGCCCGTTTACTCATGCTTCGGGGTCGTTCAATAGAGTAATTGCAAATAAATAATGTTTTAATGTGTAACTATTGAAATATTCACAAGGTCTTTCATAAATTCCTACAATGTTGCGGCACTGCCGCCTTTGCAGGTTAGAAGTTAATCACAGCGACTTGAAGTGAGGAGGAGCAACACGTCTCCGGCTGTGCAGCTGTGTCGGTACAGACACGCTCAAAAATGAGCGTCTCTGGAGATGCTCATTTTTGCATGTGATGCAAAATATTAAAATACCGTCATTATAACACAAAAAATATAAAAAGGCGGTGGTAGGCCTAGGCTATAGCCTATACCAAGGAAAAATTCAAATATTATTCAAATTTTTAACATAAAAAACATTAAAAAATCAAATCTGATTTTGGGGGAAGATTGACAGTCCTATAGCATACCTGGACGTTTTGTGACAGGTTCTGAATGGACAGGTAAAGAGGCGAACAGGTAAAGAGACGGACAGGTAGCGTACTTGGACGGTCTGCGGCAGGTTCTTGATGGACAGGTAAAGAGACGGATAGGTAGAGAGATAGACAGGTAGCATACCTGGACGGTTTGCAGTAGGTTCTTGATGGACAGGTAGAGAGACGGACAGGTAAAGAGACGGACAGGTAGCGTACCTGGACGGCCTGCGGCAGGTTCTTTTATGGACAGGCAAAAAGACAGACAGGTAGAGAAAGGGACAGGTAGCGTACCTGGACAGTTTGTGGCAGGTTCTTGATGGACAGGTAAAGCCAGATGCTCAGCTTCAGAGGGAGGATGTCCTGCCAGTGAGGCCGGTCGTCAGCTCTGAAACAACAAACACATAAACAACAACAAAGAAAAATAAACCAACAAACAAGAAGTGCAGTGATGTCACATGTGTACCTGTCGCTGCGGTCCTGGCCGATACACCTGAGCTCCTCTGCAGGTCTGGAGCTCAGCTTCTTCTTCTTCTCTTTCTTCTTCTTACTCAGCAGCTCATCCTGGAGACAGGGGGAGGAGTCATCATCACATCACATGACCAGGCCTGCTGGGATTGGCTGAATGAGTGCCTGCTGTGTTCTGATTGGCTGTCTCACCAGCTGTTTCTCCAGGTAGATGGACCAGATGACAGCGTAGTGTCCCACAGTGAGGATGAGGAAGAGGAGAAAGGCTAGCTCAGCATTACTCATCTTCCTCACTCGTCTGTAGTAGAAGACCGGCTGCCGCCAATCAGGAAGTCCATTCACCAGGATGTCATCATAGCTGCACACACACACACACACACACACACACACACACACACACACACACACACACACACCTGTCACTTACAGGCACGTGTGACCCTGTCCTCTGATTTGTCAGAGACACACAGGTGAGACTCACCTGCGTCGTCTCTCCTCGTCCTTCAGGACTTCATAAATGGACACCAGCTGAGGACAGACAGATCAGCTGCTGATCAGATTATTGATTATTGACTGAAAGGAGCAGGCTGTGACACACTCAGGTCACACCTGAGCTGTTTACTGTGTGTTGTTTACTGCATGTTGTTTACTACGTGTTATTTACTACATGTTGTGTACTGTGTGTGGTTTACTGTGTTGTTTACTAAATGTTGTTTACTGCTTGTTGTTTACTGTGTGTGTTTTACTGGGTGTTGTTTACTGTGTGTTGTTTGTTGTTTACTGTAAGTTGTTTGTTGTTTACTGTGTGTTAACTGTGCGTTGTTTACTGTGTGTTGTTCACTGTGTGTGGTTTACTGTGTGTGGTTTACTGTGTGTTGTTTACTGTGTGTTGTTTACTGTGTGTTATTTGTTGTTTACTGCCAGTTGTTTGTTGTTTACTGTGTGTTAACTGTGTGTTGTTCACTGTGTGTGGTTTACTGTGTGTTGTTTACTACATGTTGTTTACTGTGTGTTTCCTGCGTGTGGTTTACTGTGTGTTGTTTACTACATGTTGATTACTGTGTGTTGTTTACAGGTTGATATTTACAGTGTGGTGTTTACTTTGTGTTGTTTACTGTGTGCTGTTTGTTGTTTACTGCATGTTGTTTACTGTGTGCTGTTTGTTGTTTACTGGTTGTAGTTTACCGTGTGTTGTTTAGTGCCTGTTATTTACTGTGTGTTGTTAACTGCCAGTTGTTTACTGTTTGTTGTTTACTGTGTGTTGTTAACTGCATGTTGTTTACTGTGTGTTGTTAACTGCCAGTTGTTTACTGGTTGTTGTTTACCGTGTGTTGTTTAGTGCCTCTCGTTTACTATGTGTTGTTTACTACGTGTTGTTTTCTGTTTGCTGGTTGTTGTTTACTGTATGTTGTTCACTGTTTGTTGTTTATTGTTCTCACCTGTCTGAACTGAGTTTCAGCGTTTTCATCTTTGTTCTTGTCGGGATGAAGAGACAGAGACAGACGACGGTACGCCTTCTTTATCTCTGCTGAGGATGCATCCTGACACACAGAGACGGAGAGAGACAGAGACAGACAGACAGACAGAGACAGACAGACAGTGAAAACTCATCAGTTGTCTCTGTATAGTTAAATCTTTTCTGTCCTCACACAAAAACTACAACAAATAATAAAATCAGAGTAAAAGTAGATAATAAAAACCTGACACAGGAAATAACGATGGACGAGGACAGACTGAGTCCTCTGATCTGTGTTAGAAACAATAAACTCTCCGTCATGTTTCTTTTGTCTCTGATGGACAGTAGAATTTATCACAGAGGTCTATTGTCTCTGAGGGTGGACAAAAAACAGGAATACCTCTCACTGTGACAAAATAAAACTACATCCGGTCTGAAATGGTCTCTGTGAGTCCAGCTGTTAGCTAGCTGTTAGCATTAGCGGTTAGCCTCGGTCAGCTGACCCATTATAACTCACTGGGAGCACTTTTCTTGTCCACACATGCTAACTGGCCTCTGTGTTTGTGTGTGCGTGGCAATCAGCTGTTAGCATGTGCGGTAACCATGGAGACGGTTAGCAGTTAGCACGGACCTGCTCCACAGACAGGAACTGATAGAAGTTCTGCGGGATCTCCTCCACCAGGTCCAGCAGCTCCAGGTCCGCGTCCCAGGCCGTCAGAGGGGGGACAGCAAAGACCAGCAGGGACAGGAGGACCAGCAGGGACCCGCACGGTCCCGCACACACCGCCATCACCGACAGACAAACACCAGACACGGACCAGAGACACGAGCCTGCTGCTAGTTCACACAACACCGGAAGCACTGCCGCTTACATCCGTGACAGACGTCACTGTCAAAATAAAAGTCCTCTTGTTCAGACTGCAGCGACACCTTGTGGAGGAACATGACGTCATAAGGTTTGGAAAGCAGATCAGATGCTGATGAATACAGTCACCTGACATCATCATCATCATCATCAGGAACAGAATATATTACACACATAAACAGGTCAGGGACTGTTCTGTATTTATCAGGGGGTTAAATCAGATTTATGATGTTTGAAAGTTAAAAGTTAAAAAGTCAGTTTTTCACTCGTCGTTGAAACACTTTATTTTTGGACAGATTTGAATGAGATGTAAAATAAAACGTGACTCTGATCAAACGTCACTGATCATCAGATCTAGTTGTCCCACATGATGTGTTTAAGGACTGTGGAAAATTGGAGAGTCCAGTGATAATGTCAGTTTTTACAGTTCCCGTCTGATAAACGGGGTCACAGAGAAAAGACGCAGGTTTGGATGTCATGTGTTTTCTTTAAAAATCATTGGTGTAATAAAAACAAAATACAAACATTTAAATCTGCAATCTGATGTTAGTTACATGAAGCAGAAATTTTCTAAAACACGATTCAAACTAAACAACTTTATTAAGAGACAAACATGTTTCAGTTCGAGGACACAACATGGCGGTCTCTGATAGAACTACAAAATGGCTGACTTCAGGGAGGATCCTCAGAGTCCAAAGAAATGCATGCTGGGTATCTCTCCCCGAGCAGAGCTGCTGGTCTGAGACTGGACTGTGATCCAGATCCAGATCCAGTTCAGACAGCACAAAAAGACAAACAGGAAGTGCAGTTTTAACCACGCCCCCTGTGCAGTGTGAGGCTATGAGGCAAACCCCGCCCCCTCGTGGTGTCCGTACAGGTCTGCGAGCTTCCTGAACCTGGGCCCCCACTCCCTCAGGAAGTCGTAGTTCTGCTCAGACTCAAACGAGTTTAACGAGTTCAGTGAACTTAACGTGTTTAACGAGCTGAGTGAGTCGGCGGCGGACCCGCTGCCCTCGAAGGCGTAGGTCTGTAGAGAATCATAGGGCGGCGCTGTCACGTCCAGGTCTGCTTCCTGCAGTCGGTCTCGAATGAACCCCTGGAACAGCCTGTTCCTGTCCATAAGGTGGGCCGGGTGGATGTTGTGGTCTCGGGGGGTTGGTTTGGTGTTCAGGTGTCTCAGAGCAAACATGTCAAAAGCCTCGGTGTCTTCCTCACCTCCACCTTCATCGTCATAACAAACAATGTTCTCACGAATGTCTCGCTCAACGTCCGCAATCAGAGGCTCCCCAATCCTGTTCCTGACAGCCACCATCACCATGACAACACCTGTGGACACAGGAAGTCCTACAGTCAGTCATTCAGGCCGGGAGTGGGTGGAGCTATCATTGCTGTGGGTGGGGCTATTATGACTGTTTACAGAGAATGAATGAATGAACTGTTTAGTGTCGTGTCTGTCCCCCTGATGGGATTATTGAGACACGTTTACAGAAAAACAACATTCTGAAACAAAATAAATAAATTACTAAAAAACAGATATAAAGTTTATTCAACACAAATGACTCCTCAATACAAGATGCAAGAGACAGCCAGGAGGACAGATGGGAGGACAGGCGGGAGGACAGACAGGAGGACGGACAGGAGGACAGACGGGAGGACAGATGGGAGAGAGATGGGAGACAGACAGGAAGACAGACGGGTGGACAGACAGGAGGACAGACGGGAGGACGGACAGGAGGACAGACGGGAGGACAGATGGGAGACAGATGGGAGACAGACAGGAAGACAGACGGGAGGACAGATGGGAGACAGATGGGAGGACAGATGGGAGACAGATGGGAGACAGACAGGAAGACAGACGGGAGGACAGACGGGAGGACAGACGGGAGACAGATGGGAGACAGACAGGAGGACAGATGGGAGACAGATGGGAGACAGACAGGAGGACAGACTTGAGGACAGATGGAGGACAGATGGAAGACAGATGGGAGACAGACAGGAGGACAGATGGGAGGACAGGCGGGAGGACAGACGGGAGGACGGACGGGAGGACAGACGGGAGACAGATGGGAGACAGACAGGAAGACAGACAGGAGGACAGACAGGAGGACAGACGGGAGACAGGCAGGAGGACAGACAGGAGGACAGACAGGTGACAGATGGGAGACAGACAGGAGGACAGATGGGAGACAGATGGGAGACGGACAGGAGGACAGATGGGAGGACAGACAGGAGGACAGACGGGAGGACGGACAGGAGGACAGACGGGAGGACAGATGGGAGAAAGATGGGAGAAAGATGGGAGACAGACAGGAAGACAGACGGGAGGCCAGACAGGAGGACAGACGGGAGGACGGACAGGAGGACAGACGGGAGGACAGATGGGAGACAGATGGGAGACAGACAGGAAGACAGACGGGAGGACGGACAGGAGGACAGACGGGAGGACAGATGGGAGACAGATGGGAGACAGACAGGAAGACAGACGGGAGGACAGATGGGAGACAGATGGGAGGACAGATGGGAGACAGATGGGAGACAGACAGGAAGACAGACGGGAGGACAGACGGGAGGACAGACGGGAGACAGATGGGAGACAGACAGGAGGACAGATGGGAGACAGATGGGAGACAGACAGGAGGACAGACTTGAGGACAGATGGAGGACAGATGGAAGACAGATGGGAGACAGACAGGAGGACAGATGGGAGGACAGGCGGGAGGACAGACGGGAGGACGGACGGGAGGACAGACGGGAGACAGATGGGAGACAGACAGGAAGACAGACAGGAGGACAGACAGGAGGACAGACGGGAGACAGGCAGGAGGACAGACAGGAGGACAGACAGGTGACAGATGGGAGACAGACAGGAGGACAGATGGGAGACAGATGGGAGACGGACAGGAGGACAGATGGGAGGACAGACAGGAGGACAGACGGGAGGACGGACAGGAGGACAGACGGGAGGACAGATGGGAGAAAGATGGGAGAAAGATGGGAGACAGACAGGAAGACAGACGGGAGGCCAGACAGGAGGACAGACGGGAGGACGGACAGGAGGACAGACGGGAGGACAGATGGGAGACAGATGGGAGACAGACAGGAAGACAGACGGGAGGACAGACAGGAGGACAGACGGGAGGACGGACAGGAGGACAGACGGGAGGACAGATGGGAGACAGATGGGAGACAGACAGGAGGACAGATGGGAGACAGATGGGAGACAGACAGGAGGACAGACGGGAGGACAGACGGGAGGACGGACGGGAGGACAGACGGGAGACAGATGGGAGACAGACAGGAAGACAGACAGGAGGACAGACGGGAGGACAGATGGGAGAAAGATGGGAGACAGATGGGAGACAGACAGGAAGACAGACGGAAGGACAGACAGGAGGACAGACGGGAGGACGGACAGGAGGACAGACGGGAGGACAGACGGGAGACAGATGGGAGACAGATGGGAGACAGACGGGAGGACGGACAGGAGGACAGACGGGAGGACAGATGGGAGACAGATGGGAGACAGACAGGAGGACAGATGGGAGACAGACTGGAAGACAGACAGGAGGACAGAAGGGAGGACAGACGGGAGACAGACAGGAGGACAGATGGGAGACAGATGGGAGACAGACAGGAGGACAGACAGGAGGACAGATGGAGGACAGATGGAAGACAGATGGGAGACAGACAGGAGGACAGACGGGAGGACGGACGGGAGGACAGACGGGAGACAGATGGGAGACAGACAGGAGGACAGACGGGAGACAGGCAGGAGGACAGACAGGAGGACAGATGGGAGACAGATGGGAGACAGACAGGAGGACAGATGGGAGGACAGACAGGAGGACAGACAGGAGGACAGACGGGAGGACAGACGGGAGGACTGACAGGAGGACAGATGGGAGGACGGATGGGAGAAAGATGGGAGACAGATGGGAGACAGACAGGAAGACAGACGGGAGGACAGACAGGAGGACAGACGGGAGGACGGACAGGAGGACAGACGGGAGGACAGATGGGAGACAGATGGGAGACAGACAGGAGGACAGACGGGAGGACAGATGGGAGACAGATGGGAGACAGACAGGAGGACAGACGGGTGGACAGACGGGATACAGATGGGAGACAGACAGGAGGACAGATGGGAGGACAGACGGGAGACAGACAGGAGGACAGATGGGAGACAGATGGGAGACAGACAGGAGGACAGACGGGAGGACAGACGGGAGACAGATGGGAGACAGACAGGAGGACAGATGGGTGAACAGACGGGATACAGACAGGAGGACAGATGGGAGACAGATGGGAGACAGACAGGAGGACAGACGGGAGGACAGACGGGAGACAGATGGGAGACAGACAGGAGGACAGATGGGTGAACAGACGGGATACAGATGGGAGACAGACAGAAGGACAGACAGGAGGACAGACGGGAGACAGATGGGAGACAGACAGGAGGACAGACAGGAGGACAGACGGGACGACAGATGCGAGACAGACGGGAGGACAGACAGGAGGACAGACGGGAGGACAGACAGGAGGACAGACGGGAGACAGATGGGAAACAGACAGGAGGACAGACGGGAGGACAGACGGGAGACAGATGGGAGACAGACAGGAGGACAGATGGGAGACAGATGGGAGACAGACAGGAAGACAGACAGGAGGACAGACGGGAGGACAGATGGGAGAAAGATGGGAGACAGATGGGAGACAGACAGGAAGACAGACGGAAGGACAGACAGGAGGACAGACGGGAGGACGGACAGGAGGACAGACGGGAGGACAGACGGGAGACAGATGGGAGACAGATGGGAGACAGACGGGAGGACGGACAGGAGGACAGACGGGAGGACAGATGGGAGACAGATGGGAGACAGACAGGAGGACAGATGGGAGACAGACTGGAAGACAGACAGGAGGACAGAAGGGAGGACAGACGGGAGACAGACAGGAGGACAGATGGGAGACAGATGGGAGACAGACAGGAGGACAGACAGGAGGACAGATGGAGGACAGATGGAAGACAGACAGGAGGACAGACGGGAGGACGGACGGGAGGACAGACGGGAGACAGATGGGAGACAGACAGGAGGACAGACGGGAGACAGGCAGGAGGACAGACAGGAGGACAGATGGGAGACAGATGGGAGACAGACAGGAGGACAGATGGGAGGACAGACAGGAGGACAGACAGGAGGACAGACGGGAGGACAGACGAGAGGACGGACAGGAGGACAGATGGGAGGACGGATGGGAGAAAGATGGGAGACAGATGGGAGACAGACAGGAAGACAGACGGGAGGACAGACAGGAGGACAGACGGGAGGACGGACAGGAGGACAGACGGGAGGACAGATGGGAGACAGATGGGAGACAGACAGGAGGACAGACGGGAGGACAGATGGGAGGACAGACGGGAGACAGATGGGAGACAGACAGGAGGACAGACGGGAGACAGGCAGGAGGACAGACAGGAGGACAGATGGGAGACAGATGGGAGACAGACAGGAGGACAGATGGGAGGACAGACAGGAGGACAGACAGGAGGACAGACGGGAGGACAGACGAGAGGACGGACAGGAGGACAGATGGGAGGACGGATGGGAGAAAGATGGGAGACAGATGGGAGACAGACAGGAAGACAGACGGGAGGACAGACAGGAGGACAGACGGGAGGACGGACAGGAGGACAGACGGGAGGACAGATGGGAGACAGATGGGAGACAGACAGGAGGACAGACGGGAGGACAGATGGGAGACAGATGGGAGACAGACAGGAAGACAGACGGGAGGACAGACGGGAGGACAGACGGGAGACAGATGGGAGACAGACAGGAGGACAGACGGGTGGACAGACGGGATACAGATGGGAGACAGACAGGAGGACAGATGGGTGGACAGACGGGAGACAGACAGGAGGACAGATGGGAGACAGATGGGAGACAGACAGGAGGACAGACGGGAGGACAGACGGGAGACAGATGGGAGACAGACAGGAGGACAGATGGGTGAACAGACGGGATACAGACAGGAGGACAGATGGGAGACAGATGGGAGACAGACAGGAGGACAGACGGGAGGACAGACGGGAGACAGATGGGAGACAGACAGGAGGACAGATGGGTGAACAGACGGGATACAGATGGGAGACAGACAGAAGGACAGACAGGAGGACAGACGGGAGACAGATCGGAGACAGACAGGAGGACAGACAGGAGGACAGACGGGACGACAGATGCGAGATAGACAGGAGGACAGACGGGAGGACAGACAGGAGGACAGACGGGAGGACAGACAGGAGGACAGACGGGAGACAGATGGGAAACAGACAGGAGGACAGACGGGAGGACAGACGGGAGACAGATGGGAGACAGACAGGAGGACAGATGGGAGACAGATGGGAGACGGACAGGAGGACAGATGGGAGGACAGACAGGAGGACAGACAGGAGGACAGGCGGGAGGACAGATGGGAGACAGACAGGAAGACAGACAGGAGGACAGACGGGAGGACAGATGGGAGAAAGATGGGAGACAGATGGGAGACAGACAGGAAGACAGACGGAAGGACAGACAGGAGGACAGACGGGAGGACGGACAGGAGGACAGACGGGAGGACAGACGGGAGACAGATGGGAGACAGATGGGAGACAGACGGGAGGACGGACAGGAGGACAGACGGGAGGACAGATGGGAGACAGATGGGAGACAGACAGGAGGACAGATGGGAGACAGACTGGAAGACAGACAGGAGGACAGAAGGGAGGACAGACGGGAGACAGACAGGAGGACAGATGGGAGACAGATGGGAGACAGACAGGAGGACAGACAGGAGGACAGATGGAGGACAGATGGAAGACAGACAGGAGGACAGACGGGAGGACGGACGGGAGGACAGACGGGAGACAGATGGGAGACAGACAGGAGGACAGACGGGAGACAGGCAGGAGGACAGACAGGAGGACAGATGGGAGACAGATGGGAGACAGACAGGAGGACAGATGGGAGGACAGACAGGAGGACAGACAGGAGGACAGACGGGAGGACAGACGAGAGGACGGACAGGAGGACAGATGGGAGGACGGATGGGAGAAAGATGGGAGACAGATGGGAGACAGACAGGAAGACAGACGGGAGGACAGACAGGAGGACAGACGGGAGGACGGACAGGAGGACAGACGGGAGGACAGATGGGAGACAGATGGGAGACAGACAGGAGGACAGACGGGAGGACAGATGGGAGGACAGACGGGAGACAGATGGGAGACAGACAGGAGGACAGACGGGAGACAGGCAGGAGGACAGACAGGAGGACAGATGGGAGACAGATGGGAGACAGACAGGAGGACAGATGGGAGGACAGACAGGAGGACAGACAGGAGGACAGACGGGAGGACAGACGAGAGGACGGACAGGAGGACAGATGGGAGGACGGATGGGAGAAAGATGGGAGACAGATGGGAGACAGACAGGAAGACAGACGGGAGGACAGACAGGAGGACAGACGGGAGGACGGACAGGAGGACAGACGGGAGGACAGATGGGAGACAGATGGGAGACAGACAGGAGGACAGACGGGAGGACAGATGGGAGACAGATGGGAGACAGACAGGAAGACAGACGGGAGGACAGACGGGAGGACAGACGGGAGACAGATGGGAGACAGACAGGAGGACAGACGGGTGGACAGACGGGATACAGATGGGAGACAGACAGGAGGACAGATGGGTGGACAGACGGGAGACAGACAGGAGGACAGATGGGAGACAGATGGGAGACAGACAGGAGGACAGACGGGAGGACAGACGGGAGACAGATGGGAGACAGACAGGAGGACAGATGGGTGAACAGACGGGATACAGACAGGAGGACAGATGGGAGACAGATGGGAGACAGACAGGAGGACAGACGGGAGGACAGACGGGAGACAGATGGGAGACAGACAGGAGGACAGATGGGTGAACAGACGGGATACAGATGGGAGACAGACAGAAGGACAGACAGGAGGACAGACGGGAGACAGATCGGAGACAGACAGGAGGACAGACAGGAGGACAGACGGGACGACAGATGCGAGATAGACAGGAGGACAGACGGGAGGACAGACAGGAGGACAGACGGGAGGACAGACAGGAGGACAGACGGGAGACAGATGGGAAACAGACAGGAGGACGGACGGGAGGACAGACGGGAGACAGATGGGAGACAGACAGGAGGACAGACGGGTGGACAGACGGGATACAGATGGGAGACAGACAGGAGGACAGATGGGTGGACAGACGGGAGACAGACAGGAGGACAGATGGGAGACAGATGGGAGACAGACAGGAGGACAGACGGGAGACAGATGGGAGACAGACAGGAGGACAGACGGGAGGACAGACGGGAGACAGATGGGAGACAGACAGGAGGACAGATGGGTGAACAGACGGGAAACAGACAGGAGGACAGATGGGAGACAGATGGGAGACAGACAGGAGGACAGACGGGAGGACAGACGGGAGACAGATGGGAGACAGACAGGAGGACAGATGGGTGAACAGACGGGATACAGATGGGAGACAGACAGAAGGACAGACAGGAGGACAGACGGGAGACAGATGGGAGACAGACAGGAGGACAGACAGGAGGACAGACGGGACGACAGATGCGAGATAGACAGGAGGACAGACGGGAGGACAGACAGGAGGACAGACGGGAGGACAGACAGGAGGACAGACGGGAGACAGATGGGAGACAGACAGGAGGACAGACGGGAGGACAGGCAGGAGGACAGACGGGAGACAGTTGGGAGACAGACAGGAGGACAGACGGGAGGACAGGCAGGAGGACAGACGGGAGACAGATGGGAGACAGACAGGAGGACAGACGGAAGGACAGACAGGAGGACAGATGGGAGACAGACAGGAGGACAGATGGGTGAACAGACGGGAAACAGACAGGAGGACAGATGGGAGACAGATGGGAGACAGACAGGAGGACAGACGGGAGGACAGACGGGAGACAGATGGGAGACAGACAGGAGGACAGATGGGAGACGGACAGGAGGACAGACAGGAAGACAGGCGGGATACAGATGGGAGACAGACAGGAGGACAGACGGGGGACAGACAGGAGGACAGATGGGTGGACAGACGGGAGGACAGGCAGGAGGACAGACGGGAGACAGTTGGGAGACAGACAGGAGGACAGATGGGTGGACAGACAGGAGGACAGACGGGTGGACAGACGGGAGGACAGGCAGGAGGACAGACGGGAGACAGTTGGTTGACAGACAGGAGGACAGACTGGAGGACAGACAGGAGGACAGATGGGAGACAGACAGGAGGACAGACTGGAGGACAGGCAGGAGGACAGACGGGAGACAGATGGGAGACAGACAGGAGGACAGACTGGAGGACAGACAGGAGGACAGATGGGAGACAGACAGGAGGACAGACTGGAGGACAGGCAGGAGGACAGACAGGAGGACAGATGGGAGACAGACAGGAGGACAGACTGGAGACAGGCAGGAGGACAGACGGGAGACAGATGGGAGACAGACAGGAGGACAGATGGGAGACAGATGGGAGACAGACAGGAGGACAGACTGGAGACAGGCAGGAGGACAGACGGGAGACAGATGGGAGACAGACAGGAGGACAGACTGGAGACAGGCAGGAGGACAGACGGGAGACAGATGGGAGACAGACAGGAGGACAGACTGGAGACAGGCAGGAGGACAGACGGGAGACAGATGGGAGACAGGCAGGAGGACAGATGGGAGACAGACAGGAGGACAGATGGGAAACAGACATCATCTCTGATGGACCTCACTTGGGCCGAGGAGGGGGAGTTGCAGCCATTTTTAACTCCAGTCTGTTAATCAGCCCTAAACCTAAACTAGACTATAATTCATTTGAAAGCCTCGTTCTTAGTCTTTTACATCCGACCTGGAAAACCTCGCAGCCACTTTTATTTGTTATAGTGTACCGTGCTCCTGGCCCGTATTCTGAATTTGTTTCTGAATTCTGATGATACACAGTTGTATTTATCTATGAAGCCAGAAGAAAGTAATCAATTAACTAAACTTCATAACTGCCTTAAAGACATAAAAACGTGGATGAGCACCAACTACCTGATGTTAAATTCAGACAAAACAGAAGTTATTGTTCTTGGCCCCAAACAACTCAGAGACTCTTTATCTGATGACATAGTTTCTCTGGATGGCATTGCTCTGGCCTCTACCACTACCGTAAGAAACCTCAGAGTAACATATGTATATGTATATTTATATATATATATATATATATGTATATATATATTTGTTTTTTATTGAGCATTTGCAGTAAGTTCATACACACAAGCAAGTGCTTCATAGACCAGTCCTCTGTCTCCAAATCTTTTTCCCATTTACCTCTAGTAACCTCTGTGTTTATGGAAAAACTTTGTACCAGAGATTTATATATTTTAGACGTACATTAGGGGGTTTCCCAATCATTGTTAATGATACATTCTATTTTTGAAAGTTTTGGTTCTTTAAGTGTGCCTAGGCATGTCGCCATCATATGGTGAATTTGGAAAAATCTAAATACATGATTAGTGGGTAGACTATATTTTAGATTAGATTAGATTCAACTTTATTGTCATTACTCAGTATAAATACAGGTAACGAAATGCAGTTAGCATCTAATCAGAAGTGCAAATAGCAGAAGTTTTGAATTGTAGCTGATTAAAAGAGACAAATGTACCATTATCAGAAAGATTTGTAATTTCTTTTATTTCCTTATCATGCCATATCCTGAATGTATCATCCTTGCAGGGTACAAAGTTGGGGTTTCTCCAGATGGGGGTATGGGAGGAGAGACGTTCATTATAATCACTGGGTCTCATTCATGAAAAGTGAGTAAATCTGTGTGTAGATTTGCACATAAAAGCCTGCTCTACTAAAAACCTACTCCAGATTCAGGAACGCCGCGGGAAACTCAGATTTGATCGTAAGCACGTGTGTATGATCATGAATGCCAATCCATCGTAAAGTGACAGCGCGCTCCTGGTAATCATCAATTAGCATAAATCCCCGCCAATGAATAGCCAATGACCACCACATAAGGAGGTGTAGGCGCATCCTGCTGACCTGTCAGTCATGGCGCAAAGAAAGAAAGAGAGAGAAAGAAAAAATAATTTTTCCTAAGCGGAGATCAAAATAATTTTGGCTGAAGTGGACTTAAGAAAAAACATTTTATTTTCTTCAGTTAGTAGTGGTGTGACAGGGACAGGCAAAGCGAAGGCCTGGAGGAAGGTAACAGATGCTGTTAATGTTGTCTCCGTAGTACAAAGAACCATGTCAGAGGTGAAGCGTAAATGGTTTGATATGAAACTGGAGGCAAAGAAACGCATAAGCACACACACAAAAATACAGCCGTCACCAAACAAACAGAAGATTCATTTGTGGGGTTTTGAATGAAGTGAGAACGGGAAACCAGAGATGTTTTGTGCGTAATGGATAAACTCTAAATCAGTGATGGCTGTCGGAATGTAGAGCTATTTAACATTTATTTTAACAAATGATAAGGATAACATATATCCTACAGCAGTTTGTATGCATCATCTTCAAATTCTTTGAATCTTTAAAGCCTAAAGCTCTGTTTTATACAACGTAAATTAAACATTTTTCAAATCAGATTTATTCATTCAAATGATCAAAAAGCCACAACATGGATCTTAAACCTGCTAATTGCCAACTAATTTAACTAAATGTGTTATATTTTTAATATTTTGTCATGTTTAGATTACGTGTTTCAAAGGCATCTGTGTATTGTATACATAACAGAGCGCAATACGAGTTAAATTGTAATTTCCAATGGTGACAAGCGATATTTATGTGCTTTACTAAATTTACACAAGCACTACGAGTGGTCAGGAGCAGGAGTAGATTTTGTTAGTAGCTACGAAAAGGTCGGAGCTACTAAAATATTGATGAATGCGGACATGCACGTAAATTTTTCAAATTCCTTCTGCTCACGTTTCATGAATGAGACCCAATGAGTTTATGGGCACTCTTCCATATCTGTAAACTGTTTGTGATTATCGGGTTCTTGGTAATTTTTTTAACCTCTTTTAAACCTATGTAAGGCAAGTATTCCAGTTCATAAGGATGGATATCATGAGACTCCACTCTTGTCCATGCACTTACTGGGTTAAAGAACCATTGCTTAATCTGAGTAAGTCCGGCTGGAAGAAAACAACGTTTAAGATTTGGTAAATGGGAGGTTAAACAGGTATCTTAATGATGTTAGTTCGACCAATAAGGGAGATAGGAAGTAAGTTCATTCTTTTCAAGTCATTTGTAATGTTATCACTAAGTGAAAGAGGCACACAACTGAGGATCCTTGTCTTTCTTTTTAAGCAGAGTAACAGCTGCTATATAGAGGGACTGAGGAAGTAGCTTTTTCTCAAGACAGGTTGAAATCATAGAAATAAAAAATGGCATTAACTGCTGCGAGAACTGTATATAAAATTCTACTGGGATCCCATCCAATCCCAGTGTTTTGCCAGTTTGGAGAGAGTGCATAGCCTTGAAAATCTCCTCTGAAGTTAAATCGTTATCTAAATATAGCCTATTTTCCATTGTTAAAGACGGTTAGGGGATATCTTTCAAGAAAGAAGAAGTCTCCCCCACTATAATGGCAATTGGATTTATATAGTTCACTATAAAATCCTTTAAATGTCTCATTGATTTGAACTGGATCCATTGTTGTGCAGCCATCAGTTCCTTCAATCTGCAAAATGGCCCGATCTTCCACTTCTTTATTTATTTGCCATGCTAATAATTTTCCTGCTCATTCGCCTTGTTCTACAAACCTTTGCTTCATTTTCAAAATGGTCAGTTCAATAGAATGCAAATTTATATTGTTACATTTCAATTTTAAATTATCAAGCTGGCAAAGTATAGCAGGGTCTTTGGAGAGATAATGCATTTTGTCTAACTTTTTAATTTCTTGTTCAGTATGTTGTAATTCACCTTTGGATTTAGTTTAGAGAGAGGATGAAAACGCTATAACAATCCCTCTAATATAGGCTTTTAATGTATCCCACACTATTAACGGACATATTGTTGAGTCCTGATGCACCGCAGCACAAATATCTAATAGGGCTTTTATAAATTCAGTCAAAGTCGACTGAGAAAATTAATGCAGAATGATTTGATAATGTTCTTGCCACATAAGCACATTTTGATGTCTTGGAAACAAAAAGTGACGAAATAAAGAAAAAATCAATCCTAGTGTATGTATTGTGCACAGGGGAGTAAAATGAAAGTCCCTGTCATTAGGATGAGTAGTTCTCCAAATCTCATGAAGGCCCAATTCCTGAGTGTTATGGAACAGTGCAACAGACATATTAGTAGTTGAGGATCTTT
The DNA here is from genome assembly GCA_035609425.1 of Epinephelus awoara. NCBI lineage: Eukaryota > Metazoa > Chordata > Actinopteri > Perciformes > Serranidae > Epinephelus > Epinephelus awoara. The sequence goes on along the minus strand of CM069306.1, from coordinate 220,454 downwards.
TTTGTGTGTGAATTGTGTGACCATCAATGTGAAATCATTAATAAATTACCTTACCCAGCAGTGTGAGGACACAGGTGAGGACTGCGGCGATGGCGGCAGTGCTGAGACCGACCACCAGCAGCAGTGAGGCCCCCTGGCTGCAGGAGCGGCGGTTTCCGTTGGCGTCACAGTCACAGACTGTGATGGACAACGTGTTGGTGCTGCTGAGAGGTGGATTCCCGCCATCTGAGATCACCACTGGCAGCAAGTGGACCAACTGATCCCGCCGCAGGACACCAAGCTGAGTCAGGACAGACGCTGTGTTGTCTGAAGACAGAAGGATGAGACAGGATGAAACAGTACGGACAGGATGAGACATGACGGAGAGGTTGAGACAAGATGAGACAGGAAGTGACAGGACAGACAGGATGATACAGGACAGATAGGTTGAGACAGGATGAGACAGGACAGACAGGATGAGAAAGGTTGAGACAGGATGAGAAAGGAAAGACAGGACAAGACAAGATGAGACAGGATGAAACAGAATGAGACCGGACAGACAAGATGAGAAAGGTTGAGATAGGACGAGACAAGATGAGACAGGAGAGACAGGATGAGAAAGGTTGAGACAGGACAGAAAGGATGAGACAAGGTGGAAAGGACAGGCAGGATGAGGCAGGACAGACAGGGTGAGACAGGACAGACAGGATGACACAGGATGAGACAGGTTGAGACAGGTCAAGACAGGTTGAGACAAGATGAGACAGGATGAGCCAGAATGAGGCAGGACAGGCAGGATGAGACAGGATGAGAGAGGATGAGGCAGGATGAGATGGGACAGACAGGATGAGACAAGATGACACCGGCTGAGACAGAAGAGACAGAATGAGACAGGACAGACAGGACAAGACAAGATGACACAGGTTTAAGCAGGATGAGATGGGACAGACAAGATGAGACAAGATGACACAGGTTGAGAGAGGATCAGACAGGACAGACAGGATGTACAGGATGAGACAGGATGGACAGGGTGAGACAGGATGAGACAAGGTGGACCTGGTTTAAAGATGGACATGTTTTTCAGCTGGACCTGTTTTAAGGTGAATCTGATTTTAAAGTGGACTTGTCTTAAGGTGGTCCTGTTTTTAAGGTGGACTTGTTTTAAGGTGGGCCTGTTTTTGAATAGGACCTGTTTTAAGGTGGACCTGATTTTAAGGTGGACTGTTCTTGAGATGGACCTGTTTGATGGTGGACCTTTTTTAAGGTGGACCTGATTTTTCATTGGAACTGTTTTAAGGTGGATCTGGTTTTAAGGTGTACACATTTCTAAGGTGGACATGTTCTTAAGGTAGACCTGATTTTGTGTAGGACCTGTTTTAAGGTGGATCTGGTTTTAAGTTGGTCCTGTTCTTACGTTGGACCTGATTTTACCGTGGAACTGTTTTAAGGTGGACCTGTTTGAACATTGGACCTGTTTTAAGGTGGATTTCATTTTATGGTGGACCTGATCTTACTTTGGCACTGTTTTAAGGTGGATCTGATTTTACGTTGGCACTGTTTTAAGGTGGATCTGGTTTTAAGGTGTAACGGCTTCTAAGGTGGACCTGTTTAAACGTGGACCTGTCTTAAGGTGGACCTGTATTATGGTGGACCTGATTTTAAGGTGGACCTGTTCTTGAGATGGACCTGTTTTATGGTGGACCTGATTTTAAGGTGGACCTGTTCTTAAGATGGACCTGTTTTATGGTGGACCTGTTTTAAGGTGGACCTGATTTTAAGGTGGAACTGTTTTAAGGTGGATCTGGTTTTAAGGTGTACATGTTTCTACGGTGGACATGTTCTTAAGGTAGACCTGATTTTGTGTAGGACCTGTGTTAAGGTGGATCTGCTTTTAGGTTGGCCCTGTTCTTACGTTGGACCTGATTTTACCGTGGAACTGTTTTAAGGTGGACCTGTTTCAACATTGGACCCGTTTTAAGGTGGATTTCATTTTAAGGTGGACCTGATCTTACTTTGGCACTGTTTTAAGGTGGACCTAATCTTACTTTGGCACTGTTTTAAGGTGGATCTGATTTTACGTTTGCACTGTTTTAAGATGGATCTGGTTTTAAGGTGTAACAGCTTCTAAGGTGGACCTGTTTAAACGTGGACCTGTCTTAAGGTGGACCTGTATTATGGTGGACCTGATTTTAAGGTGGACCTGTTCTTGAGATGGACCTGTTTTATGGTGGACCTGATTTTAAGGTGGACCTGTTCTTAAGATGGACCTGTTTTAAGGTGGATCTGGTTTTAAGGTGTACATGTTTCTAAGGTGGACATGTTCTTAAGGTAGACCTGTTTCAACATTGGACCCGTTTTAAGGTGGATTTCATTTTAAGGTGGACCTGATCTTACGATGGCACTGTTTTAAGGTGGATCTGGTTTTAAGGTGTAACGGCTTCTAAGGTGGACCTGTTTAAACGTGGACCTGTTCTTAAGGTGGAACTGTTTTATGGTGGACCTGATTTTAAGGTGGACCTGTTCTTGAGATGAACCTGTTTTATGGTGGACCTTGTTTTAAGGTGGACCTGTTCTTGAGATGGACCGGTTTTATGGTGGACCTGATTTTAAGGTGGACCTGTTCTTGAGATGAACCTGTTTTATGGTGGACCTTGTTTTAAGGTGGACCTGTTCTTGAGATGGACCGGTTTTATGGTGGACCTGATTTTAACGTAGACCTGATCTTACTTTGGCACTGTTGTAAGGTGGATGTGGTTTTAAGGTGTAACGGCTTCTAAGGTGGACCTGTTTAAACGTGGACCTGTTCATAAGGTGGGCCTCTTTTATGGTGGACCTGATTTTAAGGTGGACTTGTTCTTAAGGTGGACCTGTTTTAACGTGGACCTGTTTTTAAGGTGGAACTGTTTTTAAGGAGGACCAGACCTCTATTGTCTCTCAGGGTGAAGTTGAGACTCCTGGTGGTCTCTATGGTAAGA